>OY284471.1:42138890-42738890 GCA_958336335.1 Dilophus febrilis | reverse complement strand
ATTTTTGTTTTGCCAATTCACCACCTCAATAATTAATTTATTTTTATAATTAATATTTTAACATATGTTAATTGTGTTAATATAAGAATATATATATTTTTATTTATTAAAATGCTTAATTAATTTTAATTTAATTTTTTTCATCAGTATTTTCTTTAAATGAGTTAGGTTTTTTTTTTCGTGTAATGAATTAACATACAAAAAAAGCAAAAAAAAATAAATAAAATAATTTCGTTAAAAAATAAAGCACCTAATCATTTCACAACAGTAAAAAAAAATATATATATTCTTATATTATTCCGGTGGTTCTGGTGATTCTTCGGTGGCCAACAATAAATCAACATCAATTTTTGTATAAACACCCGATTTAACTAAAGCCAAATATTTATCAGCATCAAATCGTTTTGATTCATCATCGATATTCTATAATATATATATACAAAATAGAAAATAGAAGAAAAGGGGAAAAATAGGAAAATAAGGGGATCGGGAAAAAAATTAAATGAAAAAATTGATTAAAAATTTTAAAAGTTTCGTTAATGATTAAAATTAGTTTTATTCTTACCTTTTTTTTTTTTTTTTTTTATAACAAACCAAAAAAAAAAAAAAAAACCCCCCTACCATAAAACTATATTTGTTAATTTAGGAAATTATATATAGTTATTAATGCAATGCAATGAAACCCGAGCATACAAATTAAATGAAAATTAATGTAAATTAAAAAAAAAAAAGCAATATTAATTAAAATACACACTATATATTAATTTGTTATGATTTTTTAATCGCGAAACACAAATTTAAATGTTTTTTTTATTTTGCATGACACACAACACAACACAATAAAAGGCTGTTAAATAAAATAGAAAAATTGGTACCGCGGTGTAGTATATGATCTGGCAGGGGAAATTTATCTGAGATAACTTTTGTTTTTTGTGAATTTTATGAGGAAAAAGAAATTTTCCTTTTAAAATTATATTTTAATTAATTATTTATTAGTTTTAGCATTCGATTAGAAATAATTTTTAAAAGGAAAATTCCTTTTTCCTCATAAAATTCACAAAAAACAAAAGTTATCTCAGATAAATTTCCCCTGCCAGATCATATACTACACCGGTACCGAAAAATTGTTTTTCGTCGTTGTTGTTGGGGAAATTCTTGGGGATATTCATTTAAATATTCCTAAAATAACTGAAATTAATTATGTGACTATATGGTCAGATATAATTTGATTTTCATGACCCTTCCTAAAAAACAGCATTTAAATGAAAAATGTCTCTATATAGAAATAAATAGAATTAAAAATAGTGAATTTTCAAATTGTTTTTTTTTTTTTATTTAGAGTAGGTTTTACAGTTTTACAGTTTTTTGTAACTGAATCGATGTTAATTATAATTATTATAATTGTAACAAACTTTAGTATTATTACTGACTTAAAATGACTATAATATAAAATAGTCATATTCATATTTTATTTTTTTCAATGAAAAATCCCACTAAAAACTGATTTAAAATATCATTAAATATAATAAATGACATTTTTATTATTGCAATAATAAAAAAAAGAAATGTAAATAATTTAATCTTATCTTTTTGATCTTTTTAGATATTTATTTAAATGTGAAAATTTATTATTATAAGGTGTCTTAATATACAAAAATTCTGTAATGAAAATTCAATTGGAATTGTTTTTTGATTTTAAAGACCCAAACAAACATAAACTGTTAAACTGTTAATATATCAAAAATCTATATAATGAATGAACTTCATGGATTCCTTATAAGAATCTAAATATCTAAGAAAATTGAGAAATATCTAAGAAAAATCTAAGAAAATTGACACCGCGGCCATTTTCTTTTCTTTTTTTTTTTATCTGTCATTTCGGCTCTATAAATTTCAGTATTCAGTCATTTCATTGAAGTTCGAAAACAACAAAGGGGTTTTTGCGGTTTTTTGCTTCGAATATGTCAAAACACGAATGCCTGAAATGTTGTTGTTGTTTTTTTTTGGGGGGGGGGGCAGGTTTAATAACTTTCTTTAATTTGAAGAAAACCGCCGCTGCTAAAAGTTATCGTTTGTTGGTTGAAGCTTATATATGGTGAACATGCTCAAGCAACTCAAGCAACTTGTAAACTTTATATGGTTTGTACGTTTCCGAAATGGGTGATTTTGACTTGGAAGACTTGGAAGAACGGCCAGAGGTTAGCCAAATAAAAAAATTTGAAGACGAAGAATTGCAAGCGTTTTATTGTGAAATGAAAATTCGTACGTAGAGAGAACGCAACAACATGAACTTGCAATATGAACGTTGAATGTCGACCACCAACAACAACAACAACAACAACCATTGGCAAACGTTTACATTTTGTTATACAAATAAATGTCATAAATTTCATTGCCAAAAAATGGTGCATTATTAATTTCTACACCTAGAAATAGATTTCCGTGTTATTTTGATCAGTAAAAATTTTATATTTATTACAAGAAAATTTTGGTAGTCTTATTAATTATTTATCATCGGTAGGTTGTATTAAAAATTGTAATAATTTAATAAAATTTATAAAATAAAATTAGTACATCCAAGACAATTGAATTAAATGGATTCAAACTTAAAATAGAGAGTTTTTGTTCGTTTTATGTGTCAATCTAAATATTTCCATTAATTCATTAAATTAATACATAAAAAAAAAAATAAATAAATTTTTTGGCTATACAACCATCAATCTGGTTTTAGCGTCCAACAACAGCCGTATTCTGTTGTTAGTTTCATAATTTGTGGCTTTTACGGTGTCGGTAATTAGCCGTACGACGACCAACCGCAAGCGGAAAATACAACTCTGTGTTAAAAATCCGGATTCGAAAAATAACCGAAAACACAAATCACATATTTTATGCATTCAGTAGGAGGATTCGAACCCACGACCCCAAAATTTCGTTAGAATTTTAGGTTGGCATTTTTTAACATTTACACCACAGAGTTATATTACGAGTGAATTAATACATGAAAAGGTGAATTACTTCTGTTATCACAGGGAACAGATAAATTGTTGGAATTACCTTAAAATATCTATAAAAAAAAAAAAAAAACCCCCGCCCTGTATGTATAATATGAATTGATTCATCAATTGTTCTTGTTGGTGTTTTGAATATTTTTTATAATAATAATATTTTTATTATTTCCCTTTTACCTTGTATATTTATTATTAATAATTAATTTTTTTTTTATATAAAATTAATTCATTCAATAAAATAATAATAAAAAGTAATTAAAATAAGTTTTATTTATGGTTATATTTTATTTTAAACGATAAAATGTATAATGAAATGATAATAATAATAATAATAAAAAAAAATTGTATTGGAAGCTTTCCAGATTGCCCAGTGTGTTTTAATATAATTAATTGAATTGGCATTGCCGTTATTTGCGGTAATTATTATAAGAGGTTGTGTGGATGAGTTAAATAAGAAAAAATTATTTATAAAAATAATCTAAGATATTTTTGTATTATATTCAATTTTAAACAATTTTCTTGATTAATTTGTCTTTGTCTTATTTATTAGTTTAATTCACTTTCAACAATTAAAATATAAAATCAATTTATATTAAATAAATAAAAATAAATTTGATGGACTGATATACAAAAAATAATTGTTAGAAACTATTTATTTTATTTTTTTAAAAAAACACTGTGGGAACAATCGAAAAATTTTTTTGGAAGAAAAAAAGCATTAAAATACAAAAAAAAAAAAAACCATATTAACTAAAATAATTTCAAATTTTTTTCCTTTAAGATCTTTCATATCAAATGCAACATTAATAAAACATTAGCAAATTGTTAATTCCGTCACCAAAAAACTAATTAAAATTAATCTATATGGGTCTATGGGGCAAATGCCAATTTGAAGAAAGCGATTATTTATTTATTTAATTAAACGAATAGAATAGAATTATGTAAAATATTAATAAAATAATAATAAAATAATAATAATAATAACGTTAATAATAATAATAATAATAAAATAAAATTAATAAAAAATAATAAAATAATAATTAAATAAAAATTAATACAATTAAATATGATAAATATTTTAAATATAAATCAACTTTATGGCCAAAAACACATTTTTTTTATTTGTTTGTTTGTTTAAAAACAAATCATTGACAGATTTGAGATGATTGTGTTTTTTTTTTTTGAATAATTAATTTCATAAAATCAGGTATTTAATAATAATTAATTTGTTTTTTTTTTTGTTCTTGTAGGGTAGGTTTTTTTTATATATTCATAAAATATAATATAATATAAATAAAAAAAAAATAGTGGAATAAAAATTGTTTGATATTTTGAATTCATTTTAAATGTTTGTGTTTGTTTTTTTTTTCACAATCAAATACAATTTTGATAATAATTTTTGTTTAAAAAAAAATTTTTTTAAATCTTGGAATTATCTCCAATTTGGCAGGTACTTTTCACAATCCATACGTATTATTATTATTATGAAAATATCTTTCTTTATTGCTCGTTGTTTTGTATTAATTTTATACATGAATTTTTTTGTTTATGTACTATTCAATGAAATACTACGACTATAAATACCTTTTTTCGTAATGTTATTATTATTATTATTATTATCTCTATCAACATTACTATTATTAGTATTATTATTATTAGTATTATTATTATTGTTGTTAGTATAATCAATATCTGTTAAATTTACCGATGATTCACTTAATCTATTTACCTTATTACGAATTATTGTTGGATGTTTTTCGGTAATTTTATTCCAATCACGTGGCAATACCCATGAATGTGGTGATTTTGCATAAAATATAAGACGTTCATATTCATGAACGATACGCATTGAATTTGATAATAATTCTTTATCTTTTGTATCCGGTGTACTTTCTTTACGTGAAAAATGACTACGACGTGATCGTGTTAATCCATTTGTAGGCGCAGCCGATGATGATGATGATGCAACAGTACCGCTTTTACCATGTGTTGCTGATGATGTTACCGTTGAATTAGAACTCGATGAATTTGATGATGAATCTATAATCATATATATATATATATATATATAAATATTTATTTCATTATATTAAAATGTATAATTTAAAAAAAAAAATAAATTACCATTTTCTACAATAAATACATCATCATCAACTTCGATGCTACTATTATTATTATTATTATTATTAGTATTATTATTATTGTTGTTGTTCTGGTTGATGTTACCGATATTATTTATTAATGGTCCTGATGATGATCCCATTAAATTTAATCCAATACCACTGTCGGCAAACGGTGATGATGATATTAATTGATGTGATGTTGGATGATGGTGACCAGATGGAGCGGTACCTGGTGATACAAAACCACCACCACCACCACCTATTGATGATGCATTCATTGGCAATGACGATGACGATGATGATGATAATGTATTATCTAATGTAGCTCCAGCCTCTACCGATGCTAAAAATTCATTACTGCTGAAATAATCATCTAACACTAATTTTGCAACCTTTTTTATATATATATATATATATATATATATATATATGAAAAAAATAAGTCAATTATAATACATTGAACACAAAAACAGTCTATCCGGGAACACTGGAAGTAAAAGAAATACTAACCCTAACTAATTCAAAACAATCACCAGTTATTTTAATGGTATGATGACCAATGCCAACTGTATATTTATATTCACCCAATGATGCATCATTTGTTGATAAACTATGTAATAGTAATTGACCACCACCACCACCGGTTGAATTTCGTGAAAATTTACTATTTAAATTGTTTAAACCATGAAGGCCACCAATTCCAATACCACCACCACCACCACCACCTCCAATACCAATCATTGCATTAGTATTATTATTATTATTATTATTTGTATTATTACTATTATGAAAACCCGCATTTTGATTTGGCACATAATTATTTGGATGTATTCCACCACTGCCGATGCCAGCACCACCAGTAATACCAATACCACCACCACCAACACCACCACTAGATGCTATCATTGCACCAACACTATTTCGATTAGCTCTCGATGTAGCATCATCCGATATAGATGATGCCAGAGAACTACAAGATCCATCTTGTGGTGCTTCTAATCGAACCGGTGATGCATTACGACGTATTGTATCTTCAATTAATGATTTCGCGTAACTTCAAAGTTAAAAAAAATTACAGAAAACAAAACATTGAATATAAATTTTTAAAAATTCAAGTAATACAATTTTCTAATTTACTTTATTTTATCTTCGTTCGGTCCAGTTATCTGAACGAGTCGTTCTTTTGCACCTGGATTAACTGAAATAAATTAAAAGGAAAAACAAAAAAACAAAAAAACACACAAAAAAAAAACAACGTAATTAATATCAATAATTAATTAATTTATATGTAGTAGTATAGTTAAAATTTACAATTATGCAGTGATGATCAAATATGAAAATTTATTATTATTTTTTTAATTAATTAATACAAACAATAACAGGCGCAAGAGGCAGAGCATTAATTTTATTTCTATCTATCGAATTTATTCAAAATATAAAAACTTATTGGTGCAAAATGCAAACTTTGTTGTTAATATTTTAATGAAAAAAAAATAATAAAAAAACGCATGCCGTCATATTTATCATATTATTTATTAATCCATTGAACTATATATGGATTGCATTCTTGTGTGATGATTTTTTGTTTTGTTTTTAATAAATATTAAGATGTTATTTTATATTATGCGATTCATTAAAAAAAAAGTTTTAGAGTAGCTATACACAATGAATTGATGTGAATTATTAGATTATATGGAGTTAGTTCTCAAATTATAATTATCATATAAATGAAATGATTTCATTCATTGATTTATTTATAAATATTCAATTAAAAATGAAATTGTATCAAGAAAGGTAGCAAAACATTACTATTTTTTTATGATAAAGTTTCATCTTAAAGTTAAAGCATTAAAACTTGTTGGTAATCGTGAAAATTATCATTTATATTAGAACAAGTCCAACGAAAGTCCTACTACCGGACAGGTAATTATCAAAGATGTCTTTTCCATTTGATTAAATTTATTAGCCGTTCCACCATTCAACATAAACTCCTCATAAAAAAAAAACCCCGCTAAATAACGAGAAAATTTCATGATTATATTAGGTTGTCTAAAAAGTATTGATAATTTTTTTTACAAAATTTAAACGATTTTTTTTATATATTTCAAATGAACTTTATTAAACCAAATATGCGCCGTTTTGATCGATAACCCTTTGCCATTTTTCTGGTAAAGACATTATCCCATCACTGTAGAACTTCTGTGTGTTTTCTGGGCAAAAAACTGATCCAAGTGCATTTTGCAGTCCTCTGCGGAATTTAATTTGAAAACCATTAAGGGAGTTCTGCAGAGACCGGAACAAATGATAATCTGAAGGTGCAAGGTCCGGGCTATATGGTGGATGCATTAAAACTTTCCAGCCAAACTCTCTCAGTTTCTGCCAAGTCATCAAAGATGTGTGTGGTCTGGCGTTGTCATGATGGAACACAACACCCTTTCGATTGATTAATTCTGGACGTTTTTTTTTTTAATCTCGTGCTTCAATCTTGTTAATTGTTGACAATAGAGATCGGAATCAATGGTTTGACCGGGTGCTAGTAATTCATAATGAATGATTCCTTTTCAATCCCACCAAACAGACAGCATTACCTTTCTTGGTGTTAATCCAGGTTTTGCTACTGTTTTAGGAGCTTCACCCTTCTTGGACCACGATCTTTTTCGTACATTATTATCGTATGTGATTCATTTTTCATCACCTGTAATCATTCCCTTTAAAAATGACTCGATTTCGTTCCTTTTAAACAGCGTTTCGCAAATGGAAATTCGGTTCATTAAATTGTTTTGTGTTAATTCATGTCGTACCCAAACATCGAGCGTTTTCTTGTATCCAGCCTTTGTCAAATGGTTTAAAACTGTTTGGTGATGGATGTTTAGTTCTTTAGCGATTTAGTTCATGACTGCTTACGTGTCGATTTTCTTCAATTTTTGATATGATTTCATCGACTTTTTCAGTGATTGGTCGACCAGAACGAGGTGCATCTTTGACATCAAAATTACCGGAACGAAATCGAGCAAACCATCTATAGGCTGTTAATTTTGATAAAGTTCCTTCACCGTAAACTGCACAAATTTGTTCATGTGCCTGTGTTGCATTTTCACTTTTTTCATAATAAAATTGTAAAATGTATCGAATTTTTTCACTAATTTCGCTCATCTTTTGAAATGCACTACAACTTTTAAATGGCTAAACAAATTTTAATTTTTTTTCTTTTTTTTATCTACGAAATGTCATCTTTCGAACATATGTTCATATGAACCTGATCAGATTAGTACTACTTGAAATATTCAATTATAATGAAATCTATTTATAAAAATTATCAATACTTTTTCAACAACCTAATATAATAATTATTTAATAAGCAAGCTTTTAATAACACATACAAATTTAACAGCAAAAACAGGCAAGATATAATTTGTGTTTTCCTTTTCAAATTAAATTATTAAATTGAAAATTTACAATGAATTTGTGAATGTGAACGTAAATAAAAAAAAAATATGTTATTGATATGGCTGTAATTGATATGATATAATTAAAAATTAAATTAAATTTGCTACAAACAAACAAAAACAAAAAAAAAAAAAAAACACTGAATAAAATCCATTATTACAATACACAATTAGCAGAAAATGAAATATGTTTTTGGTGTGAAATTGATTATTTTTTGGTTTTTTGGTTTTTTTTTTGTGTTACCTCTCTGAAAAGAAATAATCGTTTCACTTAATTCCTCAATCATATGGACCCTTCGGCCTTTAATTCCCATTACTTTTATTTTATTATTATTGTTTTTTTTTTTAATTTTTGTTTTATAAATAGAAGACAAATAAAAAAAAAAATAAAATGAAATAAAATAAAATAATAATCTTTCATATATATTAAATTACCATATAATTTTTTTTTAGTTTACTTTAAACACTATAATAATAAAATATGAAAAAATTGAACAAAAAAATAAATAAATAAATATCTACCTTTTCCCGAATCAGCATTACGTATTACAACTTCATCTTTTGAATAGTTTTTACCAGGAATTTTTGTGGGTTTTGTAAATTTTCCCGATGGTCGAATGAGTTCACCAGGACCTAATATTAATGGTTGTTGTTGTTGTTGTTGTTGTCCCAGCGCGTTTGTTGCTGGGGGGGAGGTGCTTAACATTGACAAATCATTGATTGCTAAATTATCAGGCTGAAAGGAAAGAAAAAAAAATGAAAATTTTATTATCAAAAACATTTTTTTTTTCATAATTAATTTCTATAGATAATATCCAAATCATTTCCACATATTTCAATCATAAAAAACTCAACAAAAAATGAAATTTTATTTGAATTTCAAACAGATTTTGTTTCAAAACAAACAGCTTACCATAAAGTAACCACAAGGTACTTCTTTCCAGTTATGCATCATTTTAATATTTAAGGACTTTAAGTTATTTAAGGAATAAGAAAAAAAAAAAAAACAAAAACTCTAAACTTTAAATGCAGAATAAAATGGTTAAATAATGTTTTTTTGTTTGATATCTCTATACCAATTAAAAAAAATACAGTAATTAATTGTGTTTTTCTAAATTGTTTCAAAATAACTGGAGTTTTTTTTTTTTTGTATTGTATTGTTTTATTATCGTCAAATACACAATAAAAGTGGTTTTAATAATTATTTATGTATATATATAATTTAGTATATGATCGCAATTCAGATATGCATTTAGTTTTTATTTTAAAATGTTGGACGTTGGTGAATTGGGTCCCGATTGAAAAAGGCTGTTTTGTTATTTAACGATCACGCAAAATTAACAAACTATTCGCTGAACTATTGAACTATCATACAAAGTCAATTAAAGTTCAAACGGGTTTAGAATTTAAATGGGAATGATATTCAATCCATATATTATTGAAATAATGACAAAAGAAAAAATTGTGGATGATCTAAATAAAACCAAAAACAAAAATGAAAATGTTTGTATAATACCTGAACATCAGTTGCCTTATGCTTATAGTATGTATTAATACCATCTGAATTTTGCCATAATTTTGCTCGTAATTCAATTAATTCGAGTAAATTCATACGTGTTATAATACTTAAACGTTCATCTTGTGATGCATTACGAAATGTAACAAATGCACGATCTAATGTATCTTTTGAAATCATTTCCAATTGTGGACCATGACTACGTAAATTAGCTGATAATATTGTCATACTTTCTGTATTACTATGACCGGACGCAAGTGATGCAGCAACATTTTCGGTTAATGTTATTAGTTCTTCAACTAAAAAAAAAAAAAAAAAAATGAATATTAGTAGTTAAATCCATTATGTGATATTAAATTAGAAAAATTACAATAAAAAAACATACTCGATTGCACTTCATACAGTTGTGAATGATGTGTTTGTCTTGATGTTGATTTTAATGGTCTTGGTGCTTCTAAATTCTTAACAGTTCTTCCAATTTGTGACATTTTTTTGTTTGTTTTTTTTTGGTTTTTTTTTATTTAGCACACACACAATTTTTTTTTTTGTATTTGTTGGAATACTGTAGACAACACAACAACAAAAACAACAACTACGATACAACGACACAACGGCAACGACGATTAAACAAATAAAAACAAACAATACTTCTAATGTGGTCGGTCTCAGTCTCTTCGTTATATTACTTTTTTTCGTTTTTGTAACAAAATCAATATTAAATATATTTATGGTTTAGATATTTCTTAATTTTACTTAAAAATAATAAAATGTATAATATTATATAGATTTTAATGTTTCCTGTTCCTGTGCACCACACCTCCCCCTGTACAAGAAATGAAATGAAATGAAAAAGAAAAAAAAAATCATCAAAATATTATTAAAAACATACAATACAATTAATATTTGTTTAAATTTTTAGTATATATTATAAATAAACTTTTATATATATATATATTTTAATTATATTTATGAAATATCGTCATCTTTGTTTACATTTTAATTTAATAATAATTTAAAAGTATTTTATATATAGTACTAAATTGATAACGTTTTTTTTTTTAATTATTACAAAGAAAAATAAACAAAACAAAACAAAATGATACAAAAAACAACAACAACAATAAATGATTAACTTTTCTTTTTCCTTTTCTTTTTTCACAATTTAATGATTTCAATAATTTAACAAAAAAAAATAAAATAAATATACCAATTTATAAGTAAAAGAAAAATTAGAAAGCCACAGAAATGCACTAAAACACAAACAACAACAACAACAAATCATAAAAAAAAATTATTTAATTATTTCTATTAAGCAAACGTAGTATTTTTTTTTTTTTTATTCATTTTTCATAAAAAATAAAGAAAAAAAATCATAAAAAGTGAGGTTATATTTTTTCTTTTCTTTAAAAAAAAAAAATTTATTCTTGGATTTTTTTTTTATGCAAACACATTAAAACTATTAATTATTATTTTCAATAATTAATTCATTTATAAAATTCACACATAATCACTGCTTTTTTTTGTTTTTTTTAATTTAACTATCAAAATGTTTATATAAAAAAAAATAAAAATAATAATTTTCATTTACCTTTTTTTTTTTTTTTTTATTTTTCTTTTATTTCTTCATCAAAATTAGCAAACGCGAAATTTTTTTTTTTTTCGACAATGGAAATTCTAATTTCGATGAATCAAAATAAAAAAAATAAATTGCACAAACACATACACGCACTCATGAACGATCGTGTGCATACACAACTGTACATTGTTTATATGGAAAATTTTCCGATTTTCCTCCAAATAGGTATATAAATAAAAAAAAAAGAATGTTGGGTGTTCGTTCACGCACACACAACTTCATATTATACATTTTCTTTTTTTTTTTTGGCAGCCCAATAAATCGCCGCATACGTAAATTTGTTTCGTTTAACCAAAAAGAAGATAATGTAGATTTTCGGAGTATTAAATATTCGCGTGTTTTGTTGGATTTGGTGCAAATAATTTTTTTTTTTTGCATTAATTTTAAATGAAAAATCCTCATTTGCTTTTAATTTTTTTATTTACATATTCGGTGTGATATTTTTTTTTATGGTCAGGGTGGGGTTTTGACGGGTTTTGGTTGTACAGTTCAGAAATTAATAAGGGTTTGTTCGATTTGGATTCTGTTTCATGCGAGTTTCTATAATGTATTGTTTACTTATTAAAAAAACCCTTAGGTAAATGTAAAATAAGTAAAAACCATATATAGCTTGGTTTTGTTAAAAAATATTATAGAATAAAAAACTATGTGAAATGAAAAATAATGAATAACACTACACCTTCGTATTCAAATTCTATTACAAAATATATAGCTTTTCTATATATTTAAAACATTTGAAACATTTAAAGTGATTTTAAGTAATAAAAATGATGAAACTATACTGAAACTAAAAATGATACAACTTTTGTATGTTAAATAAATGGATTAAATACCCTCATTACTATAAATTTCATAGAGAATAATGTTTATATTTTAAGTGAAAACAAGGCAATACAATAATAATTTATTCCGTAATTCATTCCGAAAAATGTTTATCAATTAATAAAATTAAAATTATACGATAAAATTTGAACGAAACGATTTCAATTGTGAATCATCAAAATAATTGTGAATCATCAACAATTTTATTTGTTTTATTTTTTTTTTTATTCAAGGTTTTTTTTTTTTTTTTTTTATTTTTGTTTGTATGGCCATTTTAAAAAAAAAACAAAAAAAAAACATAAACAAAACAAATAAATTAAAAGATAAACAATTAAAATTATAAATAAATAAATAAAATTATAAATAAATAATTAAATAATATAAATAAATAAATAAAATTAATAAATTATGTGTGGAACAATGACATGGGATGAATTTTTAAAAGATATCTATGAAATTAAAGAATTTTCTGATAAAATTAATGATGAATGGCAATTGGTCATAGATGAAAAGGTATAATTACAGTGGTTTTTTTTTTTTTTTGCCGTTATTTTAAATTAAATTAAATTAAATTAATAAATAAATTTAATTAATTAATCATCAAAATAGCATACGTTTGCAACTGGATATATATATTTAAAAAAATGTATTAAACAAAGAGTAAATTTAGAGGATGTTGAAGATGAAGAAAATAAATTATTTGGTAATAATAATAATAAGAATAATCAACAATTATTACTGGATGCAGCAGCAGATCATCAACAACCGGATTATAATTTAACATCCTTATTATTATTCCAAGATGATGATATTAGTACAATAAATAATTATACAACAACAACAACAACAATAAATAATAAACAATTAACAATTTTATGTTATGAATATCATTTAATTTTTAATATTAGCTATCAAGTGCCAATTTTATATTTTAATGCATATAAATCAAGTAAAATTTTAATAATTTTTTAAATAATTTTTGGAATTTTATTATACATATAGATATAATATAAAACAGATATGTTTTTTATCTATAGATGGATCTTTGTTAACGTTAGATGAATGTTGGAAAATATTTATCAAACAGAATCCAATTCAAGTTAGTGACGAATCATTAGATATGAAAATGGTTTTAACACAAATGGAACATCCAATTTTATTTAAACCATTTTTTACGTTACATCCTTGTCGTACGGCAAACATTTTAGAAAATATACCAAAAAGGTATGTGTACAATTTAGAATTTGAATTCAACACTTTTCTTCATTTATTAACTTACCTTTTTTTTCTTACAGTAAAAATAAAGTATTGTCATTTCTTAGTGCTATTGGACCGACGATACTGTTAAACATGAATTTATTATATGGTAATAATTGGGATTAATTGTGTCAAATGTGTAGGTATAAATAAGACAGTTAAAGATTGGAAATGTAAAGATAGAAACATATAATCATGGTCAATAACAAAGGGGGAAGTCTCAATCCAGAGTGATTTTTTGGTAATTTTTGAGGCAGACTGGGGAAGACTCGGTTTTTGTGATCGTCATTTAGATGAGTTTAGATGAGGGAAGATCGCCATTTTGATGAACTTATAATAATAATTGATTTAAGAAATGCTGTTAATAAACGCTGAGGATAAAAACTGAATTATGAATTCCTTTTTAAAAGCATAATAAATATTAATAAAAATAAAACATTAAATATATTGTAAATATAAACATAAAAATGTAATTATAGTTTAATATTTAAATTTTTTTTTTATTTTATTTTATTTTATAAATATAGTACTTCGTTTTTTTTTTTTTTTTTGATTTTTAATTTTTAACTTTTAATATTATATTTTATCATTTTCTAATTTATATGTTTTTTTTTTCCATTTTAATATTTTATATGTGTGATTTGATCTGGATGATGATTGAAGGATGTGTGGATGTGTCTGTGTGAAATGTGTTTTTTATTGTATTTATTTTTTTATTTTCTTAATATTTTTAAAACAATTAAAAAAAAAAAAATAATAAAATATATTATATATATATATATTTAATCAAATATTATTAAATAAAATAATTAAATATTTTTTTTGTTTTATCTCTTATAAATGTAATGTTTTTGTTTTATTGTTTTTTCTCCCATCTCTTCTTTGTTAGAATTCACTTTCAAAACAAAAAATTCACTTTCATTTCACAAATATTACTACGAATAAAATAAAATAAAAAAAAAAATTAAAGCCAAATATTTAATGTGTTTTATTTATTATATATATTAATCGATAGTTTTTTTTTCCTTTTATTTATAAAATAAATATTAAAAACAAAAAAAGGTTGGTTATAAACTATTTATTATTTTTTTAAAAATTTACTTTTGTTTTTATACAACTAAAAATTACAATTCTATACAAAATTATAATGTTGTATAATAGAACATTTTTTTTGTTTTTTAACTTTTAACTACTTTTTATTTATAATTTTGATTTAAAAAACAAATAAAAAAATGTTTATTTAATTGTATTTTTTTTTTATTTTTTTGCTTTATTCGATTTGATTTCATTTCATGTAATGAATAAAATATATTAAAATTTTATTTTATAGGCAAAAATAAGTAGTTTTATTTTTTCTGTAGTCTGTTTCTTAAAAACAAAAAAAAAAAAAAAAAATTAGCCTCTTGGTCGCCCCGTTTTTTTCTTTTTCTTTCTTTCTTATTGGTTTGTGATGTTACTCTTTATTTTTAATTTCTTTTTTTTTTTTTTGTTAAAAAAAGAAAAGAAAAACAAAAATACTTACTTAACAGAATATTGTTCTAATGCTTTTGATTGAACACATTCTGTATAGACATCACGACAATGTATTATAACACATTCATTACAACAATATTCATCTTCCCAATCGGCTGATACAATTGCGGGATTTGTACAACCGGCCCGAATACATATTTGTACATTTGCCGTTGTTGTTGTCGTCGGCGTTGATGGTGATGGTGATGGGGTTGAATTTAATGTAGCCGTTGTAGCTGATGTTGTCAAATCGCTCTTTATCGGTAAAACATTCGAAACCATTTGTTGTTGTTGATGGGATGATGGAACCATTACATGATGACTATTATTATTATTATTTGATGATAGATCATTATTAGTATTTGTTACATGAATTTGTTGAGATGGTGGTTGTTGTTGTACATATTGTTGTTGTTGTGATAAATGCTGTTGTTGCTGTAAATGGTGCTGTTGCTGTTGTTGCTGCTGTTGCTGCTGCTGTTGTTGTTGTATGTGATCTGATTGTTGATTGATATACAATGAATTATTTATTCCAATCATACTACTACCATTTAAATTTTGTTGTTGAATATGATTTACCTGTTGTTGTTGTTGATGTTGATTATGATGAGGATGTGGTGTTCCATAATTTAATTGCTGTTGTGATGGATGCACTAATGATGGTGATGCTGTTGGTATACCAACTTGTTGTTGATGATGTTGTTGTTGTGCAATATTATGTTGCATATTTTGTGAATTATAATCAACATATTGATATTGTTGTTGAGGTTGATAAGAATTACTATTTTGTTGTTGTAATGGTGATTGCTGTTGCGATTGTGATTGTTGTGGTATATATTGAACATGATTATTTTGTATTGGAAGTCCATGATTAATTGCATGCATTGTATGTTGTGTTGGTGCAGCAGATGCGGCTGCTGCTGCGGCCGCTGCTGCCGCCGACGCTGCTGGCTGCTGCTGCTGCTGCTGCGACGGTGGTGGTGATTGTAATTGTTGTTGTTGATGATGTTGCGGTGATAAAACAGCATTCGCATTCGTACTTAAATGAGATGGTACGGGTGATGCAATTTGAGGTGGTGTTGGTGATGGCTGCGGTTGCTGTTGCTGTGTAGATGCGACAGGCGATGGTGATGTTGATGGTGATTGTTCAATAACAGTGGTGGTGTCATTACCCTTTGATACAAAATTGGCACGATATGCAGCTAATGTTTTTAAATATTCTTTTTTAGCATCTTCCGTTCGTTTTTTATATACATTTTTATGGGATGGTTCTAATAAATCCCACATTGATGCAACAATTGTTGATACCTCACCGAATGATGCCGATGGATTTGATGCTTTGATCGCCGATTGAGTGTCCCGGAAAAATAATGCATATGCGGACACCGGTTTCTGTGGTTCATTTGGATCTTTTTTCTTTTTTTTCCGTTGTACTTTTGCTTTTTTGATTGTTGTTTGCTTTAAACGCATATCATCATTACCGGTGCCGGTGCCGGTGCCTGTGCCTGTGCCGGTATTACTGGCGCCGCCGGCAAATCCCGGTTTCGGTGATGGTCGTTTTAGTGGATGTCTTGGTATACCACTGTCATCACTATCATCACTAGTTGTACCACTTTCACAATACGCTTGTTGTGGTGATTGACCAATCAAATTTGATACCTGAGGTGACATTTGTTGCTGCGGTGATTGTTGTGGCGGTGGCATCATTAACATTTGCTGATGTGATTGTTGTTGTTGTTGTTGTTGTTGTTGCTGTTGATGCTGCTGCTGTTGTTGTAATTGTTGTTGATGTGCAATCGGTGATTGCTGTTGCACTAACGCTGCTGGGGATGTCGTTGGTTGTTGATGAATTGGATGTTGATGCTGTTGTGCCGTCGGTTGCAATTGCGGGTGTTGCTGCTGCTGCTGCTGATGATGTGGATGAATAATTTGTTGTGATGGTTGTACCTGACTTCGTACTTGATGTTGTTGTTGTTGTTGCGGGTGTTGATGCTGCTGATGATGCTGATGATGATGATGATGATGATCTGTTAATGGTTGTTGATAATGTTGTGGTTGTTGATGTGGATGTGGATGATGCAGCTGTTCTTCATACCAATTATATTCTGGATTAGTTGTTAAATTACTGGCAGGAGCATTCCAATGTTGTGGTTGTTGTTGTTGTTGTTGTTGTTCTTGAAGATGATGATGATGATGCTGCTGCTGCTGCTGCTGATGATGATGTTGCTGTTGTTGTTGTTCATACAGTAAATATTGCTCCTGCGATCCATTCGCCGTTGGATTATTATAATGTTGATGAAGATGCTGAGATGTTTGTGGTTGTGGCTGTTGTTGTTGATGATGCAAATGTTGAGATGCTTGTTGATGTTGCTGTTGTTGATTCACTAGATGTTGATTGTATTGATTATGTTGCATATCCAAATGTGAATGAGGATTTATATGAAATTCCTCGTCGCCAAACGATGGGGTATGAAATGTCTAAAAAAAACACAACACATACAAATAAAAAAAAAAACAAAAAACAAACAATTGATTGGTTAACAAATAAAAATACTAATTCTCCTTTGTAATCTATTATTATTATTATTATTATTATTATTATTATTACTTTATATAAATAAATAAATAAATTAAATAAATTAATATTAATTAATGCAGCATTTTTCGAATAAATTACGGAAAGACGAATGAAGAAACAGAACAAGAAGAATAAGACGCCGCCGCCGATACGCTTCTTATGTAATAAAACGACATTTAACTTTATTCAAAAATAAAACTAATAACAAAAAAAAAAAACACTCTTTCATATAAAAACTTAAATAAATTTATCCCAAAAATAATGCAATTTTAATTTACATTAAAAAAAAACCACAAGTTAATTAACTGTTAATTAAAAGCAAAAATTTTCTTCTTGAAAACTAATTAACAAACTCAGAATAATAAAAAAAAAAAAAAAAAAAAAAAGATGCTACCAAAAATTTATTACAAAAGAAAACAAAAAAAAAAAAAAAAAAAAACAATCTGTCAATTGAGAAAATCGATATATAAATAAAAACGTCCGTCGTTGATTATTTCATATTTTATACAAATTTTCCTAAAATATATAAAATAAAAAAAAAAAATTCCAAGGTAATAAAAATAAAAAAGCTCTTCAAATTCTCACGCACACACACACTGTTTGATAATTTTTTTTTTTATTTTTTTTTAACAACAAAATGTTAACGCAACCGTCATACGGACGACGACGGCAATAAATATAAAAATAAAAATAAAAAAAAAAAAACCAAAATACACTACTTAACGAAAAAAAAAAAAAAAAAAAAACATATCACGATGAACGATACTATTTTTTTTTTTTTTATTTAACGATTACAATTAATTTATACACATTTTTCACAATTAATTTATACCGTTAGATTTTTAATAAATTATAATAATTAAAATTATCATTTACTTACATCAATTCGATCATTTTCTTCTTTAATATCGTCAGAACATACATTTTTTAATGTGTTTGACATGACGGACGAGACGAAACAAACGAACGACAATGAGATGATAAATGAGTTGTTGACGACGACGACGACGACGACATTTAAATAATAATAAAAAAAAATTAAAAAAAATTAACTCACACAATCGCAGATTTCATATTTTTTTTGCTCTTTAATCTTTTTTTTTTATCTTCAATTTTGATTGGTTGTCGATATACCGAATTGTTGTTTTTTTTTTGTAAGAGAAAAAATTTGAAATGTGCATTAGTGTTTCATTCACAACAACAGTATTATTAATTAAAATTTCCCAATAAAATTAATCATAAATTAATAATATGTTTCAGTAGTAAACGCATAATATTTGATTAAATTCAAATTTAATTTTATTTATTTTATTCAAAAAAAAAAAAAAAAACCCCCACACATGAAAATCTACAGAGAATTAAAAATTTTTGATAAAAATTTGACAAACACATATAAAATCAACATTATCGATAAGTTTCTCGAATTTCTCGATAAATATAAGACAAAATTTATATTTATATAAATTGTAAATTGGTCATATAATAATGAGAAATAAAACATTTGACATTAAAAATAAAAATAATTTCAATAGTGTGCGTGCGTGCGTGCGTAAATTTTTTTTTATTTTATTTGTTTTTATTTTTTTTTTTATTTATATTTTTATTGCATACAGAACAGTGCGTGTGTGTTAAATTTATTTTTTTTTATAATTATTTTATGTTTTATTGATAAACAAATAAATAATAAAAAAAAAACGATTAATTTTTAAAAATTAAATTAAATTTTAATAAAATAACATAAATTTTAAATAAAATTGTGTACGTATTTTTAAAAGAAATAAATAAATTTGTGGTGAAAAACAATAAAAAAAATACATTTTACATATCGCAATCTGTTTTGTTTTTTTTTTTTATATTGTTTTGTTTGTTTGTGACAATATTAAAAGTGAAAAAGAAATTATAATAAAGAAATCAACAGGTACAAAATATATAAAAAATTTAAATTAGTTTTTAATTAATTAATTTGATTATATATTTATTAAAATTTACTTTATAATATATTCTATATATCGTCGTATGTGTTAAAAAGTTTCGTTAAAAAAAAAAAAAACCCAAAGTATCCAAAAAAGGATATAATAATTTATACATTTATCCAATTCTAATTTTGTTTTTTTTTTTTGCTTGTTTTAATTTAAATCAAACTTAAAAACAACAATTAATTATCACAATTATAATACAATTATAATATTTATTTTCCTTTATCATTTTTTCAAGTTAAAAAAAGTTTGTTCTCCTTTTCCATATGTTTTTATTTTTTTTTACATCTTTTCTTATCTTTTCTTTTCTTTTATATAAATAATGATTAATAATTAATTGTAGCGGGATAGCAATTAACTGAATTATACAATTTTAATTGTATAATATATATATTTATAATTGCGATAAGGATATATCGCTTTATTATATATATATATTAAATAATATATATTTTTATTATATATTCATTGTATTAATTCTTAGTTTCTTTATTTTCCTGTTAAAAATATCATTATTATTACTATTTTTATATATTATAAAGGAATTTATACATGACGATGATAAAAAAATGATGAAAGTACTTTTGTTTTAACAAAAAAAATACAACACGATATTGTAAAATTAATTTGTATTTGATTGTTTGTTTTGTTTTCAATTGTAATTTTTTTTCCTGGTGTAAAAATCAACCAAAAAAAAAAAAAACAAAAACTAGGATACAAAACAATTTTACCATAATAATAATTACAAAAACAATTATAAAATATAATAATACAATATACCAAAATGTCATCAAATGATGATGAATTAACACAACCAATTTTACGTCATCAACAACAAACGAATAATAATAATAATAATAATAATAGCGGTGATGAAGACAATGAACTCAATGAACAACTTACAGGATGTGCAGCAACAAGTTGTTGTAATCCAAGTTCAAGATTACATCGATTTCAAGCTTTATTTTTAATGTGTTTACTTGGATTTGGTAAGTTAGATTTAAATTTTTGATTGTTTCCCTTAAACGGTTTTGGGTATAAATCGATATATAATTTTCAAAAGGTTCCCATTCCCATCTGTAAGATTGTAGAAAAAGGTTATTTGGAAATTAGAGTTGTTTAGTTTAAAAATTTCATGGTATATTTAACAGATATTATTATCTAAAATCATTATAGAAATGCATAAAATGCATTAAAAAAATTCCCAGATAAAAATGACTAGTAAATAATGAAAATGGGAAACTCCCAGAACATATTCATTATTAATCCTCCATAGAATAAAAGATCCTATAAAAATTTCCATCATTTCTTTATGTTATTTCAATAAAATATATTTAATAACCGATTTAATAAGAACTTTATCAATAATATAATATAAAATAGATAAAAATAGACATTTAATTTTTGATGGGTGTTGTATAAAAAATCCATTTGATTTATCTCCCTGCCATATAAATATATATATATATCAATTACAAATCAATAATTTTATTCAACAATTTGAACGTTTACAATTGACACATAAATAAAAAACAATACCATATGCAAATTTTTTTTCTTTCATATGTGTGTGATGTGAATCATTTGAAAAATAAATGTAATTCTAATAATATTTATAAAAATAGCAATATATTTAGCAATATAAAAATTAAATGCTGATAACGCAGACAAATTCTGTGTTCTGATTAATATATAATATATGTCTATCTACAAATTCTTTATAACAAAAAAATAATTGTTTAAAGTTAAATTGACAAGATAATCAATTATTTAATACGGAATAGAACGGAAAATTTTCTAGAAATACGATATTTAAAAAAAAATTCTATTTCACATTCACAAAATTCTAATATTAGGTTGTCTAAAAAGTATTTATAACTTTTTTTTACAAAATTCAAACGATTTTTTTATATATTTCAAATGAACTTTATTAAACCAAATATGCGCCGTTTTGATCGATGACCCTTTGCCATTTTTCTGGTAAAGACATTATCCCATGTCACTGTAGAACTTCTGTGTGTTTTCTGGGCAAAAAACTGATCCAAGTGCATTTTGCAGTCCCAGTCTGCGGAATTTAATTTTAAACCATTAAGGGAGTTCGGCAGAGACCTGAACAAATGATAATCTGAAGGTGCAAGGTCCGTGCCATATGGTGGATGCATTAAAACTTCCCAACCAAACTCTCTCAGTTTCTGCCGAGTCATCAAACATTTGTGTGGTCTGGCGTTGTCATGATGGAACACAACACCCTTTCGATTGATTAATTCTGGACGTTTTTTTTTAATCTCGTGCTTCAATCTTGTTAATTGTTGACAATAGAGATCGGAATCAATGGTTTGACCGGGTGGTAGTAATTCATAATGAACGATTCCTTTCCAATCCCACCAAACAGACAGCATTACCTTTCTTGGTGTTAATCCAGGTTTTGCTACTGTTTTAGGAGCTTCACCCTTCTTGGACCACGATCTTTTTCGTACATTATTATCGTATGTGATTCATTTTTCATCACCTGTAATCATTCGCTTTAAAAATGACTCGATTTCGTTCCTTTTAAACAGCGTTTCGCAAATGGAAATTCGGTTCATTAAATTGTTTTGTATTAATTCATGTGGTACCCAAACATCGAGCTTTTTCTTGTATCCAGCCTTTGTCAAATGGTTTAAAACTGTTTGGTGATGGATGTTTAGTTCTTTAGCGATATCATGACTGCTTACGTGTCGATTTTCTTCAATTTTTGATATGATTTCATCGACTTTTTCAGTGATTGGTCGACCAGAACGAGGTGCATCCAAAGACATCATAATTACCGGAACGAAATCGAGCAAACCATCTATAGGCTGTTAATTTTGATAAAGTGCCTTCGCCGTAAACTGCACAAAATTTGTTCATGTGCCTGCGTTGCATTTTCACCTTTTTCATAATAAAATTGTAAAATGTATCAATTTTTTCACTAATTTCGCTCATCTTTAATGCACTACAACTTTTAAATGACTAAACAAATTTAATTTTTTTTTTTTTTATCTACGAAATGTCATCTTTCGAACGTGCGTTAGTGTTACCTGATCAGATTAGTACTACTTGAAATATTCAATTATAATGACATCTATTTATAAAAATTATCAATACTTTTTCGACAACCTAATATTTTCAATGTGCATTAGCAAAAAACAAATCTATCCTTTTTTTTTTATTACAGGCAGCTATATAGCTTCAGTAAAGTCTTAAAAAAAAAAAAAAAACGTTAATCCAATTCGACGATATATGTTATACTAAATCATAATATAATCTGCTAGCTAGATGCGCTGTTTCGTTAATCTTGTTTAAAGAATTTTTCTTATATTTCAATATGGGGACATTCGCAGTCTGATTTTTTTTTATTGAAAACCATAAACAATTTAGAATATAAATAAATAACATATTGTATAATAAAAATACGCCCGTATTTAAAATTTTATCAAATTTATAATCTTTATTTATATACTATTATTGTTATAATACATTTCATTCATCTATCCCTTCTTATCCGAATAAATATAAAATAATTTTATCAACTGATTTACGGTCATTGTTATTATTTTAATAAATTTTAATAATGAATGCAAATAAAATACAAAATAAATTCTATTGTTATATATAATATATTTGATTGATACGAACAAATGGGGGTGGGGGCTCTGGTACAATGACATATATTAACTAACAATCAAATTTCCCAGTCGAGAAATGAACCTTTCTCTGGAAATTGCGGGTTCATTAATTTCCTTTCCTAAGCCTAAGTCTTTGCATACAAAATTATATTGAAATTTATCGGGGGAAACTTTTAAAATGGTTATGAATTTTAATGGATGCGTTCATAAACCATATATACTTCTTACTTCTTACTTACTTCTGCGCGCCTACAACCTATACAATTGGTTAATGGGCGTCCATTAACAGCCTCCTCCGCAACCGGACCTATTTACCGCCAACGTCCGCCAGCCGGGAAGCGCCGAGGGCCCGAAGGTTCACTTCTACTTCGTCTTTCCACCTACCCTACACACTCCTAGATCCGCCCGGCTTACTGTCCAGCATTTTTGACGGTATACGATCGCCATCCATTCGTACCGCACATGACCAAACCACCTCAGGCGACCAATCTTAATGAACCGAACGATGTCGGGTTCAGTATATAATTTATCGCCTACGTCACCATCCCCTTTCCTTTGTCGGTCGGCGAAAGATGAGGCGTAGTATTTTATTTTCTAAGTCGCCGTTACCGGTGGCCTGTGTCATGCACCACGTTTCACAGAACCGTATAGGTCACAATTGGTCGAATCAGTGTTTTTTATATAGCTTTAGTTTCAATGTTTTTAATCAATGTGTTCGAGAAGAACATATCTTTCGCCGAAAACCGTAAAAGGCCTTGTTTCCCGAAGCGGAATCCGGGATTGAGCTTCCTCCGCTATATCGTTTCCGTTTCCGCTGCTGTTTATGCTGCTTTCAAGGTAGCTAAACCTGTCCGCCGTTTCATATTTGTTCTGATCAATTGATATACGCTTTGATGTTGTGCCATAAACCTACTGCGTTTGTTGGTGCGACCATATATAATTGGTTTTCTCCTCGTTTACCCCATTTAATCCCATTTCCGAAGCTTCACGTTCCAACAGTAGTAAGAACGCTTCTTTAACGGCACCCTTTAACTTCTACCCACCACGTCAATGTCATCGGCATAGCCGAGTAATTGAAAACAGATGGTCGTAAAAATAGTGCTGCTGGTGTTAATAATGGTCGTCCTCCTTATACATTTTTCCAATATAACATTGAAAAAAAACAATGTAGCCAAAGGGTCCCCTTGCCGTACTCCGTACTCCGTCAATGGTTTCAAATGCATCCGATTTGATCCCCCTTATTTGTATACCTGAGATGTAACTTGCGTCAGTGTTAGTTTTGACATGGCTATATCAATTTTTGTGGGAATCCAAATTCCTCCATCGTGCGCCATAATTTTTCCCTAATAACACTGTCGTATGCGGCCTTAAAATCAACAAATATAAGATGGTGTGTTACTACGTTGAACTCCCTACACTTTTCCATTATCTGTCGTATGACGAACAGTTTATCAGTTGTTGAGCGATCATTATACGGAATCCACCAATGACTTCCTCATCCGCATATGGTAATAGGCGCTTATGCAACACATAAGCGAGTACCTTATTATGTTGCATTCAGCAAAGATATATTCCCCGATAGATAGTTAGAACACTCCATCCTGTCTCCCTTCTTGTGTAGTTGGAACACTATACATCCTGTCTCATAAACCATATAAGTTCATTAAATCCAATAATATATGCATTAAGAAGTTATATACAAAATTTCATTTAAAATTTAGTGCCAAAACAGGCAAATACTTAAATAAATTTATTGTTTTGCTTCTTGAAAACCATCGCATAGAAATCATTTTGAATGTACTAATACTTCAGAAAACAAATATCGTCATATAATTCAGATAAAAGGTATAAAATTATATAAAAATTGGCTTTGAAATCCTTTGAAAAAAGATTTCATGAAATTTCATAGAATCTGCAGACAGGATACATTTCTTGGGTTTGCTTCTAAAAGGAAGTTTATAACGCATATATGGTCTTAAATTTAATAATCTCCAGTCAATTGCCAAATAAATCCTAACAAATTTTATTTCATTTTCATTTCCAGGTTCATATTTTTGTTATGATAATCCCGGTGCATTACAGGATAATTTCAAAAAAGATATGGATCTATCAACAACCGAATTTGTTTGGTTATATTCGATATATTCATGGCCAAATGTAATATTATGTTTTATTGGTGGATTTTTAATTGATCGGTAATAATACACCAAAAAAAAAAACATTAAACTATTTAATTAATATTTATTATTAATCAATTTAATTTTGTTTTAAATTTTGTAATTTAAAAAATACAGTGTTTTTGGAATAAGAATTGGAACAATTATTTATATGTTTATTTTAATGATTGGACAATTATTATTTGCAATGGGCGGTATATTAGATGCATTTTGGTTAATGGTCGTTGGACGTTTCATATTTGGGTATGTAATTCAAAACATTATTAGTATTCATTTATTGATTTGAAATTGATTATAATTATATATATATATATGCGCAGAATTGGAGCTGAATCACTGGCGGTAGCCCAAAATAATTATGCTGTATTATGGTTTAAGGGTAAAGAATTAAATATGGTATTTGGTTTTCAATTGTCATTTGCACGTGTTGGTTCAACGGTTAATTTTATGGTAATGGAACCATTATACAAATATATAAATCAATATTATAAGGGTCATATGTGTACGGGTGTTGTTCTACTATTAGCATCGCTAACATGTTTAATGTCATTCGTCTGTGCATTGGTTTTGGGTTGGATGGATAAACGGGCACAACGCATTTTAAAACGTAATGATAATCCAAATGGTGAAATTGCAAAATTATCGGATGTTGTTAATTTTAAAATGACATTTTGGATGGTATCCGTTATTTGTGTTGCTTATTATGTTGCAATATATCCATTTATAGCATTGGGAAAGTAAGTTTGGTTTGGGCCAATTAACCAATCAAACAATATTGTTAAGTAAGAATAATATATTCATTTAATTTTCTATTTCTATTATAGAGTATTTTTTATGAGAAAATTTGGATTTTCACCATCGGAAGCGAATACAATTAATTCAAGTGTTTATTTAATATCAGCATTTTTATGTCCATTATTTGGTATTATCATTGATGTTACTGGACGAAATGTTATGTGGGTATTTGTATCGATAGCCGGAACAATTGTTGCCCATTCCCTATTAGCATTTACATTTTTAACACCATACATTGGAATGGTAAAATTTATAATTAATTACAATAAGAATATATTGGTTTTGAATTCATTTAAATTTAAATTTGTTTTTTTTTTTTTAGGCAATAATGGGTTTTGCATATTCAATGTTGGCCAGTAGTTTATGGCCATTGGTTGCATTAATTATTCCTGAATATCAATTAGGAACGGCATATGGAATGTAAAAAAATATGATTAAAAAGAATTTTCGTGTTCATTTAATGATATTTAATGATATTTTTTTTTTTTTGTTTTATAGTTGTCAATCTGTACAAAATCTTGGATTGGCAATAATTACAATGGTTTCTGGTATTATTGTTGATAATGGAGGATTTTTTATGTTAGAAATTTCATTTATTGCATGGTTAATGGGTAAGAATTCAATCGTAATTTAGTATTGTATTTAAATGTTTATTTTAATATTTTAATATTTATTCTTTGTAGTTGCATTGATCGCAACAATTGTAATTTGGTTGTACGATACAAATCTTAAAGGTAATTTAAATATGACACCAAGTCAACGATTAGCACAAGGAAATCAAATGTAAGTACACAAATAGATGATAGATGATGATGATTGAATGATTGTTGAAAAGAAAGTTGATTTATATTCATATTCATTTTAATAATAATATATAGAAAATCAAAAAACACACAAAATCAATTATCAATTAGATCTAATTATTCAATCAAAATAAAGAATTATTTTAGGTATAATTTTTTTTATAAATATAAATAATACTCTGATATATATGTTTTGTATGTGTTTTGTTGTTGATTCACATTAATATCTTAATTGAAAAATATCATAAAATAGTAATAATAATGAAAAATTCGCCTTTTTGATCAATTTTATTTTCGTATTGATTTTTTTTTTTTTTTGATCAATAGTATTTCGAATGTAAATGATAAATTAATGGTTAGCGGTTCGGCTGAAGAAATATCACCGGAAGATGTGATTGCCAATCAACCAAGTCCAATTTTACGTAATCGTTATCTGAATCGTGTTGGTGTTGAACATGGTGGCGGTTCAACAAGTGATACTGAACCATTATTATTACAACAATAAATCTCATTTATTCATTTTTTTTTTTTTTTTTTTGGTTCAATTAAATAATAAATTGTTTACAATTTACTTAAATTCCTATATAATAATAATAATAATTAATAATTAATAATTTTGATGTGTTTGAACGAAAAGAAATGAAAGAAATGTATTTTGTTGTTCTTTTAAAAATATTAAATTAATTTAGATAAATAAAGAAGAAGAAGAAGAAGAAGTAAAAAAAAAAAAAATTCCTATATTTTATTCCAAATGATCAAAAGAAATAATAAATTATATATTTGATGATTAAAAACAAAGTAAAAAAGAAATTTAATTATTTCAAAATTGTTTTTTCTTATTGTTTTTTAATGATTTTTAAATAGAAAACACATATATATTTTATTAATTATACGTTCAATAAATAAAATGTTACCGGTAAATAATAAAAAAAAAACACACACACAAATTAAATATATAATAAAACATATTGTGTATATTTTTAATTAAAAATAAAATTATTAATATTACTTTTAAAATGTATTTTTTTAGTTTAAGTTTTTTGTGATGTAAAATAATTTTATATTTCAATTATTATATTTTTTTATTAATTAATTTTTTTTATTATGTTATATTATATTTTAAATTAATTTATTTTTTTAATTTTTATTCCCCCATTTATTGTTTTTTTTTTATTAAATTAAGTTTTATATTTTTTTAAATTGTATATATACATTTTTTTTTGCTTTAACCTTATAATTATATTATCTATCTATTGAAGAAACAGAGAATTTAATCATTTAATCAATATATTTATTTTTAACAGGAAAATTTGTGTCAATCATAATATATTGTAGAAATAAAAATATGGCTTTATTAATTTCATTTTTAAAATATTTATTTATTAAAAGCATAAATTAAAAACTTTTAATGTTATTTTAAAATTGCATTTCGATTTTTAAGAATAAAACCAATTGATTATGAATACAGTTTTCCATTTCCACCATTCAGCAATCGCTGGACCAGGCTCTCTCTAAAGATAAATTCTGAATTATGGAATTTTGTTTGTGGAATCGATAAATTATTATTTTCATCGCACAGGAAAGGAGATTTGAGGTTTGAAAAAATTAAATATTATAATTTAAAATCAAAGTCAAAGTGTTTTATTTAATCTATAATACAATTTAAAATAATTTTTTTAAATATTAGCATTTCTTATATGGTGTATGCGAAGGTGATGGTGTCTCGTTGATCTTGCTGCAATAATAATAATAATATTGATGGTGAAGATGATAAAATAATCAATACTCAATGTGCTTTAGTTTTCAGAAAGTTTAAGCTATAATTTATAAAATGAATTTATATACTTAAAATGCAAATTAAAATATTTCATGCTCAATAACTGTGTGTAAGCGATTTTTTAACAATAACTCTTATATATGTTAAATGCCATTTATATTTTAATATTTATGGATTATTATTTTCAATTACGTTAAATGATTAATAGAAAGAAAAGAAAAAAAAATATCTCAAGTCTACTGATTTTTTTACTGTTCGTATTGCCGAAGTCGTTTAATTTTAATTGGTAATAGACTAACAATTTCAGCTGTCGTTACATACGCACAATTTAAACGTTTATTTGTGATCACCGAAAATCGTTTACATTCGGTAACAAATTTTTGATAATGATTTAATGCATTTTCTAAATTTTGTAAACGTTCTTTTGGCAATAGCGTTTTCATTTTATAATACAAACGGCCAATATAAAAATATGCAAATAAAATTGTTTCTTTTTGATCTTCACTGAGGCCATCGATTAACGAATTTGTATTTGGTTTCTTAAATGAATTAACATATTTTGTATAACTATCAACGGCTTTCATACCGACAATATGCATTTTCTGTATAGCATACACACATTCACCATTAAATTTTGAACTATTTGGTTCACTTTCGTTAACCAAATGGTAAATTTCCAATTTTGCATAGAGCATTGCCGAATAGATTGCACCCAATTCATACCAATTCAAACGGAATACATCAATGTAATATTGTATGCTTAATGATGACAATAGATTTTCTAAAATATCCGCTGAACGTTTATGTAATTTACATTGTGTTGATAAATCATCAACGAAAAATATTAATAAACGATATGCTTCGGCTGCATCTTCACGTATTTTTGCATATTCAGATGCTTCCGTTTCCAATGCATAATATTTTTCACTTAATGTTAAATAATTTTGTATTGTATTGAATATAATTGTTGCATCGGCATACACCAGACAATGGTTAGCGGGCATACCCTTTTCCAAATCGGTTAAATTCAAATCAACGGTAAATATTAAATCTTGTTTTGATGCTTCTAAAAAAGATAAAAAAAAATATAAAAGAAAAAACAACACAATTACAATACATGTCCCCCCGAATGAGGATTAATAAATATTACCTTCATCATCAATTTGATCTTGACTTTTTACAGCCGGAACTGTACTATTATTACTATTATGATTATCTGTATTTTTGTCTGGTTCATCGTCATAATCAATATCACTATCCTTGGATGTCAACAGATGCTCTTTCGATGCACTTAATAATTCTAATCCATATTTTGCCCAACATCGATAAATATCCGCTTGACGATGATTAAAAGTTTCGAGACGAGCTGCCCGTTCTTCATCATTCATTGTTGTATCGACGTCAGCATTCAACTTAACACTTTGATATAGATTTAATACGGCTGTGGCCGCCGCCAAATGATGTCTGGCCGATTTAAATCTTTTCTTTTCCATAAGTGATTGTGACAAAGTGGCTGCATTCAATGCCCAATCAATATGATCATATTCATGGAATTTTATCAATCGATTTAATGTTATATGACAATATTTTGCAGACAATGAAATTAAATTTAAACTTTTATAAACTTGTGCCAAATAAAAGGTTGCAAGTGTATAATTTTTTTCAAATATTTCCGTTCCCGAATATTTATCATATTTACATTGTAATGCGGCTGTGTTTGCTTCAACTAGTGCAATTTGTTCTTCTGTTTCCGGTTTCGTACCCGCACATTCGCATCCCTCAGGACATTTATATAATTCAGATTCTTGTACAACTTGATCTTCATCATCATCGCCGCCGCCGCCGCCGCCATCATCACCACCACCCGTATGACCATTTTGATTTTGATTTTGATTATTATTCTCAGTTTTTTCGTATGCCCAATCGAATATTTCATATGGTGACAGTGGCTTATTGACAAATCCATTTTGTGAATACGTTTTATAAATGTCCAAATTTTTACAAAAAATTGATTTAGCTTTTGTGTAATCTTCACGATTATAATAGATAATACCAAGATTATCCATGGCCAATAGATATGCATTAACAAATTCTGGCATACGATAATCTTGTTTGATATCTCGAACTTTTTCAAAATATTTAAGACATTCTTGGGGTGACAATTTAGCGTGTAACATTAATTGTCCCAATTCTAACCATACGATTGCCATAATCGCTGAACATTTATTCAAATAAAATGATTTTTTTGATTTGGACATTGCAAAGCGACTGCCAAGTTTTAATCTTTCCGTAATATCACGTACACCCAATTCCATTAATAATAAATGTTCTCTTGTTACCTTATACAATGCATCAAATTCCGATCGATTTTCATAATCTAATTTTAATTTATCATTTAATTCTTCCGCAAGCATATATTTTTTTCTTAAATAATCAAATTTCATTTCTAATTCTTCTTTTGGATTCATTTTTTTTTTGTTTTGTTTGTTTTTTTTTTTTTTTTTGTTAAACACTCACTAAATATTAATCCTGGAAATGTGTAAATAAAATCGATTTAGATACCACCTTTTTGATTTTTTTGGTCCTGCCCTAAAAAAGATGATGTTGAGTTTTTTTCTTTTGTGGAACAACAAAATCAATAAACAAATAATTAAAATAATGTTATTATTATTATTGTTTTGCGATGATTAGATTTCCAAAGCTTCTAAATCATTTGTGCTTTAATAGTAATTATTTTATTAAATTATATCACTTTATCTTTTTGGGTTCCCCGTGTTTTGATGATTTATTCCTGTTTTTTTATTTATTTTTTTGTCAAATATCGAATTAAGAATGTTGTTGTTATGCGAGGAACAATTCATTCAAAAAAAAAAAATCTATAATTTTTTTTTGATTACGATAATTTGAGAGATCATTTCAAATATGAATCAAAACGCATACGGCGGCGTTAATTATTTCGTTTACGTATTTCACAATTATACGTACGGGATGTTGAATAAAATAATTTTGATAAACCAAAACCAAAACAAATAGCGATAAAAACTATCGATAAGGTAACATTTTTTAATAAAGTAAAAAATTACAGTTTATATTTATTTCAAAAGAAAAATTGAATATTACAATCGTACATTGATGGCGATATTGTTTAAAATATTCAAAAAATTCAACCACTCCTCGTCAAATAGGAAAACATGCGCGATTATGTTTTCTATTCATTTCCCTGTCAATATTGTACCGCTATATATTTTCCAATATATTATGTATTAGTAATTATTTACAACTGTTCTTTTCCACGGTGTGTTTGTTGTTTTATGCTTTTAAAAGTGAATTTTCTCTGGATGTACAAAAAAATGTAAGTAATTTTTCATGATTTTCCCAAATAATATTAATGTTAAATATAATCTTAATATATTTACTTTATAAATATGGTTATAAAAAAGTGTGTAGTTATATAGTTTTTAATGTATTCATATAAATATTCGTCGTTCATTTTTAAGGGATGTTTTTTTTTGTTAAACGCAATGAATTCATTTTTATTATAATATTGCACTTATTGCACGGATAACCTGTATGATAAATTTGATATTTTATAAGCATTATACTACAGTTGCTTTTATTTATAAAGCATCTCATAGATAGATAGATATGCGAATGAATGGGGAGTAAAATATGTGGATATAAACTCTAATATATACATAAAGAAGGGTATCTTTTGGAGCAAAATTTTTATATATATATTTTTCATATATTATCAAATATACATTTTTGTTGTCAGAGATATTACGTTCATCCGCTATATACAAATGTGTATATATAAAAAATGAATATTTTTGGTATTTATAGTACATATTTGAATTGACTTTAGTTGACATTGTGATACGAATGATAAGGTATCAACACCGTATATATATATACAATAATATTTTATATTTGAATATTTCATATATTTCCAAATTTGAAATTTAAAATATATATTTACTGATATATATTTCAAAGTAATATTTATTACTGCACGTTTAAGCATAATATATAAAGCGCAGTGAGATATAAATAGTTATTATTAAATATATATTTTAATTAACTAATTATTTGATATAATATAATATAAGAATAAGAAAAAAATTAAATATTATATAAAATAACGTTTGTGTATATATTTGTGTAAAAATTGTGTTAAATATTTATCTGATTTTACATGACAGTTAAATTATATATATAAAATTATATTTGAATAATTAAAATAATTATTATATGCGTTTTTGTGTTTAGATTAAATTGTTCTATTTAATTTTTCTGGTTTTTAAGTTCTTCATCCGCCGTTTTACTTAAAAAAAAAAATAAAAATAAAAGTGTAGTGTATAAGTGCGTGCATATTTTTAATAGATTTATATATAGAAGAATTCATTTTGTATATTTAATATACATACAGTTATTAAGTTATTAACTTGATTAATTTGTGATTTATCCATATATATAGATATATTTTTAAATTAAATAATTTTTTATAATTTATTTTTTTCTTTATCGGTGAAAATCTTTTCTATATATATTACAATTTAATATTTCATTTTTTTGATTTTTCTCGTGTTCTAGTTTTTTTTTTTTTTATAATTTTCTCTATATTTATTTTTGTTTTATTGTATATATATTCATGATAAGGAAACCGTAAAAATGTTAGAGTTTTGTGTATATAAAAACAAATAAAATAGAATTTTTATAATATATATAAATAATTAATTTTCTTCAATATCATCATAACAATATTAAATAATCAATATATTCAAAGTGTATTTCATATTATTGTGGTGTTTTTTTTTTTTTTGTATATATGGGAAATAAAATAGAAAAAATATATATAGTTGTTTATATATACATAAAACATAATTTTCAAATAAAACGTATCGAACGACAACGCCGTATATATTAAGAAACCTAATAAAATAATAATAATAATATTATATACTAACTATAATTTGTTGTTATAGTAGCAAAATAGTATATATTTACAATATTATTATTATTATTATATATTTATAAACAACACACGATTTTCAAATTTAAATTTGTTACATTATAGTAACTATATACCTATACCGATTAACTATATATATTAGGTGGTCTAAAAAGTATTGATAATTTTTTTTACAAAATTCAAACGATTTTTTTATATATTTCAAATGAACTTTATTAAACCAAATATGCACCGTTTTGATCGATGACCCTTTGCCATTTTTCTGGTAAAGACATTATCCCATCACTGTAGAACTTCTGTGTTTTCTGGGCAAAAAACTGATCCAAGTGCATTTTGCACTCCCAGTCTGCGGAATTTAATTTTAAACCATTAAGGGAGTTCTGCAGAGACCGGAACAAATGATAATCTGAAGGTGCAAGGTCCGGGCTATATGGTGGATGCATTAAAACTTCCCAGCCAAACTCTCTCAGTTTCTGCCGAGTCATCAAAGATGTGTGTGGTCTGGCGTTGTCATGATGGAACACAACACCCTTTCGATTGATTAATTCTGGACGTTTTTTTTTAATCTCGTGCTTCAATCTTGTTAATTGTTGACAATAGAGATCGGAATCAATGGTTTGACCGCGGGTGCTAGTAATTCATAATGAACGATTCCTTTCCAATCCCACCAAACAGACAGCATTACCTTTCTTGGTGTTAATCCAGGTTTTGCTACTGCTTTAGGAGTTTCACCCTTCTTGGACCACGATCTTTTTCGTACATTATTATCGTATGTGATCCATTTTTCATCACCTGAAATCATTCGCTTTAAAAATGACTCGATTTCGTTCCTTTTAAACAGCGTTTCGCAAATGGAAATTCGGTTCATTAAATTGTTTTGTGTTAATTCATGTGGTACCCAAACCCAATCGAGCTTTTTCTTGTATCCAGCTTTTGTCAAATGGTTTAAAACTGTTTGGTGATGGATGTTTAGTTCTTTAGCGATATCATGACTGCTTACGTGTCGATTTTCTTCAATTTTTGATATGATTTCATCGACTTTTTCAGTGATTGGTCGACCAGAACGAGGTGCATCTTTGACATCAAAATTACCGGAACGAAATCGAGCAAACCATCTATAGGCTGTTAATTTTGATAAAGTGCCTTCACCGTAAACGGCACAAATTTATTCATGCGTTGCATTTTCACCTTTTTCATAATAAAATTGTAAAATGTATCGAATTTTTTCACTAATTTCGCTCATCTTTTGAAATGCACTACAACTTTTAAATGACTAAACAAATTTAATTTTTTTTTTTTTTTATCTACGAAATGTCATCTTTCGAACATATGTTAGTGTTACCTGATCAGATTAGTACTACTTGAAATATTCAATTATAATGATATCTATTTATAAAAATTATCAATACTTTTTCGACAACCTAATATATATATGAAAATTGGAGTCTTTTTTTATTTTTTGTAATATATCATAAAATTACCAGTAAATTTGTTATGTAATATTACAAAATATATATATATTAATATATATTATTGTAAAAACCCGGTGTTTTATAGTTTATTCTATATGTAATATATAGAAATCATAGATTTAAATTTTCATATTTTTATAATGGAGAGGAAATATCAAAAAAAATATTTATTCATTCATTCTTCATAATATAACATAAAATCGCTAATAAAATCTCGTAAAACAGAACTTAAAATATTCAGAACATAATTATTATAAGGGTTAAGGAAAATATTCTAATAAAAAATAAATAAAGTCTTATATGGAAAGGTAGTTCAAAATGCATTATTGGTAAAAATTTTCATTTTTATATATAAATGATAAAATGATTAATTAGACAATTGTTGTTTGTGAAATCCGTTAAGTATCCAAACAATAATGGATGAATGTCATCGGTATATTCTTTACAAAAATATGTATTAAAAGTTTGCCAACGAATTTTCATGTAGTTTTTCTATAGATTTCTATATATATTGCCGCTATTAAGCATATCATCACCTTAACATTTATTAATCTTCTATTTCTTTTTTCTAAAACAGTATACATTTATTAATTGATGATTTATATATATAGGTATATTGGTATATAAATCACACTTTGAAATACACAAACCATTTATAAATTTAAATAACAAATAATTCATTTTCATAGACTATATATAAAGATATATCATTATTATTTGAGGTCATTTTTAAATATATATAAAACAATTAAAATGAATGCTCATTTGTAATTAATTTCTAATTATAATTACGTATATGTACAAAAAACAAAAACACTATAATTAACGTGAATTTAATTGCGAATATATATTAAAAAATAATTAAATAAAAATTTGTTTATTTTAATACAAAATACAATAGTATAGAGATTAACATTATTTTTTTTTTAAATAAATATACAAATTTAAAAATAATTTTAATTAAGAATTTAAGTGGAAAATAATTTTTTTTTTAAAATAAAATCGCATATAGTTACATTATTTAATATATCAAAAAAAAGTTAATAAAAATAGTTTTTTGTTTTTTAAATACAAACTATATTAATAAATAAATTGTTTTAAACAAAAAAAAAATGAAATCAATTTATGAAAAAATGTATTTTTTAAAAATACAATTATGGATTTATATAATATTTTTAGCATTTCAAGGTAAGAGCAGTGAATTTTATTTATTTATTTTTAAATATTTAAAAATAATATTAAACAATACTATATACAAAGATATGGATATTTATTTTTAATCTCATATAGGATAAAAAAATGTTGTCCTTTTTTTTTATTTTTTAAAAAAAAATATATCCGGGGGTTTGTTTTTTGTTGTGTAATATCAAAAAATAATCAAACAATTTCAAATAATTTTGTTTATTACATGTTTTATATTTTGTTATCTTTATTATTTTTATATATTGTTTTTAAAACTACTTTACGTTTTTGTATTATTCATATGTTCATCCGGTGATGGACTGTGCGACCATATCCCAGGTTAATTTAAAAATATGTTAATGGACTTTATAAAAAATATTTGTTTGAATAATCTTTACCGTTTTGGATATATAGAATGCGCATAGATATATGTATATAAGTAATATAATTTAAAAAAAGGCATTTAAAATATTATATACAATATTGTTGTTAATGCATTTGAGAAATGATAATATGGTAATGAATTACAAAAATAAATATATATATCTATATGTTTTAGATTTAGATTTTAGATTTTATCAAATAGCCGATCAAATAATATAATATTAAATAACAATCAAAATTATGTTACACATATAAATAATAACACTATTCAAAATATAATAAAACGGAAAAATAATACAATAACCAATTCAATACCAGCCAAAAAAACAAGAATCATCTAGAGCGCTTATCACCATATAATTTATATAATTAAAATAGTACAACAGAATCAGTTTTAATACATAACGATAAACATATGTTGTTTATATATATATATATTTAATTGTTAATTTTTAAGAATGAAAGTGTTCAATATTATGTGTTTTATTTATATTTTTAATAATTCATTCAATATTATTTTTATAAAAGAATTGTTTTAATGTCATATAATATAATTGTAAGTCATTTGCTGTTTTACAACACACAGCTTTAATGTATAGTAAGTTTAATATTTTTCTTTTTATTTGTTAATATGTTTAATGTATTTTTTGTTATCCAATAGTGAATTTATGTTTGTTTAATTCTATTTTTTTAAAAAAGAAACCTGAAGATGGTATTATTGATATACCGAAACGTTGTTTTATTTTGTTATTATTATATTTATTTTTAATAAATTATTTAAACAAATAAAACATATATATATTTTTAATATTCTGATTAATTAAATTAGTGTTTTTGTACATTGTCCTAAACACTATTTGTAATTAACAAAGAATTTTAAATAAACCGACCGCGAAGCTACAAAACTAACACAGATAGATTAAATATATACCGGTCAAACAAAAATCTAAAACATATAATAATTGGTTGAAAAGCATAATCAACAATGAATTGCTACAAACAAATTCAACAAGAATATGGATCAGAAATCATCGAAACACTCAACAAATACAAAAGAGAAAATAGAAGAATCACAAAACAAAAAACATCAAAACAATTCCTGTTAAAATGTAGAAAACACAGCATAATCCCTAAATTCATCAGTAACTTAACCACCAATTGCAAAAAACTTTTAAATTATAAAAACAAAAATTACAATAAATTAATAAACATCATTAATGTGTTCCACCATAAACTACTGAATGTGATCATTGATGATAAGCACTCAAGAGCGTTCCACACCAATAACATTTTATACAAATTACAAGAAAACATCCTTGATACCCTACCCCCCACAATTGCAGATACATTCCTGAAAACACAAAAAATAATAAGTGACAAACTACATAAAACACTGAAAACAACACAAACACATAAATTTAATACACTCCACAAAAAACTAGTCACATCACTACAACTACACACAGATCCAAAAAGCTTTGTTAACCTTACAAACATCAATGTTCCAAACGACATACAATGGTTACTATCACTTGGACCCAAATTTACGTTACCCACACATGGAAAAAACATGCCATTATTCAACATTATCGCTGATTCTGAAGAGATGATCAAACATATTGATAACACAAAAACCAAAGACATTGCTAGGGCAAAAATTGCCAACATCATTTCAAACCACAAACACGATCAAAATACACACAAGAACAACCAAATTAATCAAATTTTAAAACTCGCATACAAAAACACAAAGATATTTCTTAAAACACACAAAGACATCCTATTAACCAACAGTGATAAAGGGAAAATTACGGTGCTAATGCACAAAAACAAATACCACACAGACATATTAGATTTACTAAACGACAAAAAAACATACAAAAAACTAAATGAGGACCCGTGCAGAAATTTGCAATCCATGAATAATAAAATCATCCACACATTGTTTCATGAAAAACTAATTGACAAAAGAGAAAAGTACCAACTAATTAAATATAATTCTACACCACCACGTTTATACGCTTTACCCAAAACACACAAACCAGACGTACCTTTAAGACCAATAGTTTCATCCATAGATACAGTTTCCCGCAACATTTCACTCAAATTAGCAAACATTCTTAAAATATTAATAACAAAGGACAATTTTGAAATCAAGAACTCCATAGAACTAAAAGAAAAACTAACTAATATATTAATAGATAAAAATGAAAAATTAGTAAGTTTTGACATAACATCATTATTTACTAATATACCGACAAAGTTAGCCACCAAAATAATTGATGAGAAATGGGACATAGTAAAGACAAACACCAACATCCCTAAACATTTATTTTTAGAGATGCTGGAATTTTGTCTAAACCATGCCAATTATCTAGTTTATAACAACACCTACTATAAACAGATATTTGGTATGCCTATGGGTAACCCATTATCGTCTATTATCGCATCAATAATAACAAATGATCTATTGACAGATGCAATTAAGAAATTAGACTACACCCCTAAAATATTTGTGAAATATGTAGATGATTTTTTAGCGATTGTACCTGCCAATAGCATCACACATACACTAACCACACTAAATGAATACCATAACAGGATCCAATTTACTTTTGAGGTTGAATCTGATAATAGAATACCTTATTTAGATATGCTATTAATCAGAAACAAACAGAATAAAATAGACACAGATTGGTACAAGAAGAACATTACATCAGACAGACTATTAAATTTCTACACAAGTCATCCTCACCATCAAAAATTAAACACTGCTCATAACTTAGTAAAAAGAATTCTAACCATTAGCTCCAATAAATTTCATAATAAAAACATAATAGAAATCAGACGCTTACTATCACTGAACAATTACCCTAAACACATCATTAACAAAGTAATACACACAGAAAGACACAAAATACGATCTCACAACACTTTAATAAAAGAACACAACACAAATAACATCACATCCACACCTTACACCAGTATGACATACGTCCAAGGGATATCTGAACGGATTACCAAGATAATTAAAACTCAGAATCCAAATGTGCGTGTGTCGTATAGAAGTGATAATTGCCTCCGTAATGTCTTTACAAAAACCAAAGATAAAATCAGTCTTCAGAAGAAAACTAATGTTGTATATAAAATACCATGCATGGGCGATGGCAATGTGGGATCAACATGTGACCAATGTTATGTTGGACAAACAAAACAATACCTTGAAAAAAGAATTGAGAATCATCGATATGACCTAAGGACGGTACATGTGAAATCAGGTGCAAAAACCGCTCTGGTCGACCATTTCCTCTCTTTGGGTCATTATCCTGATTTCCAAAAAACTCAAGTGTTATCCACACAACCCCATTATGGGAAAAGATTAACAACAGAAAGCTTACACATTCACACGGAAAACACCTACAATAAAAAACAAGACACTGATAATTTGTCACCAATATTTTGTGCCACTATAGACGATAATAATCACAACAATAATCATAAAATATACATCAACAAACGACCTTCAAATAATATAATATTAAATAACAATCAAAATTATGTTACACATATAAATAATAACACTATTCAAAATATAATAAAACGGAAAAATAATACAATAACCAATTCAATACCAGCCAAAAAAACAAGAATCATCTAGAGCGCTTATCACCATATAATTTATATAATTAAAATAGTACAACAGAATCAGTTTTAATACATAACGATAAACATATGTTGTTTATATATATATATATTTAATTGTTAATTTTTAAGAATGAAAGTGTTCAATATTATGTGTTTTATTTATATTTTTAATAATTCATTCAATATTATTTTTATAAAAGAATTGTTTTAATGTCATATAATATAATTGTAAGTCATTTGCTGTTTTACAACACACAGCTTTAATGTATAGTAAGTTTAATATTTTTCTTTTTATTTGTTAATATGTTTAATGTATTTTTTGTTATCCAATAGTGAATTTATGTTTGTTTAATTCTATTTTTTTAAAAAAGAAACCTGAAGATGGTATTATTGATATACCGAAACGTTGTTTTATTTTGTTATTATTATATTTATTTTTAATAAATTATTTAAACAAATAAAACATATATATATTTTTAATATTCTGATTAATTAAATTAGTGTTTTTGTACATTGTCCTAAACACTATTTGTAATTAACAAAGAATTTTAAATAAACCGACCGCGAAGCTACAAAACTAACACAGATAGATTATATATATATCTATTTTGCATTCGAAATGTTTTGTTGAATCAATATATAAATATATTTAAATTGATTGAAAAAGATTAGGTATTATAGAGGTAAAAACATCAGGAAGGGATTTACATATTACGGGCACTCTAATGAGAATCAAAACTGAGTGCATTATAGATAGTTGATTTTATAAAAGAATTTTAATTTATGCGGTTTAGTAAAACCCTCAACAGTTCGTCCTATATTACTGTAATATATATTATAACCTTGTTCTCTATAAAATATCAAATGTGTAAAAGGAAAAACTCACTATATAATAATATTATGTTAAGGGAAAATTTTCCATTTTACGATTATTTAAACAAAGAACATATAATGAAATGTAAATATCAGATACAATTAAAAGATCAATAACATAACTATAATTTTGTTTTATGATTGGTATATAAATATAAGAAGTATATATTCACATAACAAATATCAATTAAATAAATTTACATATATATTTATAAATTGGAACATTTCATAAATTAATTAGGGCATATATACTCCATATATATATATATCATGTATTTGTATATAAATAGTAAAAATCTTTATATAATTTATACATGCGGAAAACTTAAAATCGATTTGTGTATTTTTCCTTTTATTATATAACATTTAAATCTATATATATATATATAGTAGATTTATAGATTTGCATTTTTGTACTCAATTAGAATAATATATAATATAACAAGTACTTTTGTTTTTTTTTTCATTTAGTTATTTTTAGATATTTTAAAGGTGGTTTTTTTCTGTATTTTAAACCCTATATAGTTTTATTTTTGGAAATAAATTAATTTTATATTAACATATTTATTCACGTCTTTTTGGAATATAGAATCTCAATAAATTGATGTTAAAAGGAGTATTTCCAATCCTCAATATGTTTTTTTATTAATTGTAACATATGAAAATATAACCTTAGAGTACAAACATGTAAAAAAAATTCAATAAATCATATTTTTTTTTAAACTTTCAAAAGAATTAATTACACGAATATGGAAAAAAAAACTCCCTTAATTTTTTTTTTACAAATAAACACCCTTTTATCATATATATGATAAACAATTTATACAAACTATTACACGTCGTTTCTAGGATATTATCAATGAAAATATATCTATAAATTTGTATGAAATTTATATAAAACACTAAATAAAATATTCAATATCTAATATATATATATGTATATATATAAATAACGGCAAAAGAAACAGGAAGAAAATTATTTATAACATACATATATATAGAAAATTCATATATTTTATTTTTTATTATTTATTATTTTTATAACATAACAATATATTATTACTTATTTAGAGTATATAAATAAAGGGTGATTTTTTAATAGGAAAGTTTTTCAAAAAAAAAAAAACACATAAAATTTGACTGTGCCTCAAATGGTCCATCCACTTAGTCCGCAATTTTGTCATACTCTTTCCAATATTTCGACCGGTATCTCACGAAAAATGCTTCAATGCATTTGTCTTCCAATGCGTGAATTGAAGCGGGCTTGTTTGTATATAGTCATGAGCTTTAACATAGCCCCACAAAAAAAAATAGTCTAAAGGCGTTAAATCGCACGATCCAGGCAGCCAATTGACCGGTCCCGAACGTGAAATAAAATGTTCAACGAACTCGCCTCCCAATAAGTCCATTGTTGCGCGTGCTGTGTGGCATGTGGCACCGTCTTGTTGAAACCACATGTCATCATGCAGTCAAGCTCTTGCATTTTGGGCAAAAAAAAGTTGGATATATCATCTCACGGTAATGCTCACCATTCACGCAGTTACGTTACGATTCGCATCATCTTTGAAGAAGTACGGTCCGGTTCAATGTACGGGCCACCATCCCATAAACCGCACTAAACTGTGACTTTTTCTGGATGCATTGGTAGCTGTTGCAATACTTATGGCTGATATTCACTCCAAAATCGACAATTCTGCTTATTTACGTACCCATTAAGTCAAAAACGATGAGCTTCGTCGCTGAACACAATTTCGTCGCGATGAACTTTCTTAACAGAGCACGCATTTTTGATGATAATAAAATTCAATAATTTGTTAAATTATATAGACCAAACTGAAGATGTTTGACAGTGAAACAAAACACGAAACGTGCGTCAGCTGTTTAAACCAGTGTTGCCAAAAAGATAATAGCTAAAAAATCACCCTTTATAATAAAAAAAAAAAATCGTGTATATAAACTCCACATTTGTATAATAATTAAAAAAAAGTGGTATAGGTTTTTATATATATTTATACATATAAAGTTATTGTTTATGCATAGAAAATATACTATAAAAACAACACATAAAAATCAATAATAAAAAAAGTGTTTTACCGCGTTGTAAAACACTCGTGTTTGTTTGGGTTGGGGGTTGAAAAATTATTGTTGGAGGTTTGAAAAAAATATTATATGTAAATATTATATATATGTATGTATATATAGAGTAGACACATTTATGAATATATTATTATTTTAAATTATAATATGTATGTATGTTATACAAAACCGCATATAATCAATAAAATAACATTATTATTTTTATCACATACATATTTTTAAATGTTTTTATATAATCTTAATAATATGAATGTGTTTTGTTATGTTTATTAAATACATTCTTTTCTTTTTCTTTTTTTTTTTCCTGTCATATCATAAATTATATATAGCAAGACAATTTGCGCTTTTAAAGTTTCTGTTTTTTTTTTTTTTTTTTGCGTGCTTCTATATTAAAAGTAAAATGTTCATAATTTCAAAGTTTTGGAAGCATTGATTATAAATAAATATATGGAATACACAATTCCGCATCTGGTATATATTGTAAAAGTTAAATCCCAAAAGGGAATGTATTTTTGAATGTATAATTAAATGAAAAACTATCCTAAAAAAAAATTTGAAATAGTTATATAGTTATTTTTATTTACACACATTTGATTATGTCATATATTTTTGGTAAAATTATTTATTTGTTATACACTTTTGTATATACTATATATATATATATATAGGGAAAGGTTTTCCCAAAGGTATAATTTATCACTTTATTTTTAATTCATTATCATTTATATGTGTTTATATTGAATAATATTTCATTTTATTTTTTTTTATAAAAATCATTTATAAAAAACAACTCACGGGAAGGATAAGGGAATGAAAATTATTACTATATATATAAAAAAAAATTTATTTCAGAAACTTTGATTCCAATAAGTTAATTATATATAATTATTTCATATAAATTCTCTTGTATATATACAAAAAAAAAAAAATACAACAAGAAATGTATATTTATTTATTTATATATTTATGCAAATGAAACTGCAAATTTATTAAACAGAAATGTTTCTAATTAAGTTCATTCATATATACTTTATGTAATTATAAATATTATACTCTCCTATTGTATATATATTTTACACACACAAATAATTGTTTACATTATAGTAATAATAATAATAATTATTATTATATGAATATTACCACAGATGTTACATTGGTCAGTATATTTATATATACCTATATACTATATATAACTTGTATTTATAAATTTAATAGGATAGAATTATATTGTATAATGCATTTATCAGAATTTTATATATAGTATATACTATATATATATATGCATTTTCAAATGAAATTCACTAAATATATAGTATTTTATACTTAGAATCATTTCAGAATTATATCAAAACCGCAATATATAGTAGTATTTATAGTTTTTCCAAGTATAATATTTTACCATGTTAAATTTACAATTTAAAATATATTTACATCCTTTCTAACCAAAGATAATTTTTTTTTTTTTTAATAAAACCTCATACTGCGTATTTTATTTATTTTGTATACGCGCGTCTATTCTATAAATCTATATTGTTGTATAATAAAACACATTATTTAAATGCTTTTTTTTTATTTTTTGTTAATATTTTAATAACAATCAAAAATATATAAAAAGTTGTTTTAAGGATCAGTGACTATATATATATATACACACATAGATAGATATTTGAAAATCAAACGAATCTGTATATTATCGAGCTGTATATATAGGTACTTAATAAAAATAAAAATATCAACTATAAAAAAATGAAAAAAAAAGCAACAAAATGATTTTGCTGACAAGGGTTTTCCTCAATATATTTTATTAGTATATACATTATTATATTTTTTTTTTTGTATATATTATTATTTTTTTTTATTACATTGTTATTTGTATATCGTGTATATACGTTTTATAAATCAATATATATACATAGAAAATTTTGTATATCCTTCCAAAATACATAGATTTAATATATATCAGTCCAATCTACCGCAACAATACATTGCATATCCTTAAACTATATATATATACAATTTGACCATCATAAACTTTTATATTGTATTGTATATAGCTAAACAAATTGAAATATTCAATAAGTATATAATATCTATATATGGTATATCGCATAATTCAAATACATTTATATTTATGAAAAAAGTGGAAGATTAAATTTATCAGAAATATAATTTTACAAATAATTAGACACAATGTCGATAATAAATATTTGCAAAATGTTGATGGTAATTTTTTTCCCCCTCATCGCATATATACTTTCAAAATTTAATTGAAGATCCATAAAAACGGCCCACAATCAGGAAATTATAATGTTAACAATTCGTGGATATATATGTACATAGATTTGAAGAACATTCAAAAAGTTAATATACACACAAAAGCATCAAAATCAGTAACAAAAAAAAATGGCAAAGTTTTCTGTATACCAATAAATAAACACAATTCTTGAAAAAACAAAGTGGAAAAAAAGTCCCCTTGGTCAAAAAATTTACTCGTTAGCTTATCCAATTTTTGAGATGTTCTTAAAACGTTTGCGAAAAATAGATATAAAGGAATACATCAATAAAACGTATATACAAATATAATTTTTTTTATCTAAAAATGACATCTTTATATGTATGTCTATAACTATATATGCAATATAAAGTAACAATTACACTTTACAAATACCATATAAATATTTATAATATATGTAATAGAAAAATAACATATCGCACTATATAGAACAATGATCTATCTGCGTTTTTTTTATAGAAATATACAAATTTTATTTTTATGTATAAAAGCGTCTGTTTAACATTCTTTTATTATTATGTATGAGTTTGTCTATATATATACATATATATATATCGTATATATTCATATATATATAGCTTTATCCTTGAACATGCAACTATATATACCTATATATATAGAAATATGCAAGAACGTCAAGAGGGAAAAATGCATCATCATATATAGAAAAATTCATAAACAGGAAACTAAAATACAAAATGAAAAAAAGAAAAATTCATATATGGTATAAAAAAAATATGCACCCTTTTTGCTAAAGAAAAACATATCAAAAATACATTTTCTTTTTTTTTTTTTTTGTTTCTTTTATAAAAATACAGGATGACTTTTGAAATGCATATTGAAGATTTTTTGTTACATTTTTACTATATACATATAAATGGGATTGTAATTAATGATGATAAAAATTAAATATTTGTGGTTGTTTTCTTATAAGGAATTTAAGCAATTTCATTCATTCTTGTCTCTTTAAATTAAACCTTTTTTTTTTTTTTAAAGCATTTAATATCGGGAAATTGTGAATATTTGATGATCAATAAGGGGTTTTGATGATCAATGACTAATATTTCGAAATATATATTAATTGAACTGCAAAAATATTGGAATATTAATGAAAATCCATAACTATCCAGTTTTGTGTACTCTTAATAAAAAAAAAAAACTCAAATGAAATTTAGAATTAGACAGTAATGGAAATTTCTAAATCTATAAAATGTATAAAGTGAAAGAAATAACTGGAAAATATTTTTGAAAATATCATAAAATTCATATTATATCTGTATATATAGAACATATTTCATGATTACAAATTGTATAAATACAAATCTATAGATATAAATAAATGTTATATAAAAAGAAAAAATGAATAAAAAGAAAATAAAAATATTGTGTAAATATAATATATGAAAAAGCTCTTATATTACACTATGGAGGATATAAGACTATTATATATATATCCATCTGCTATTATTCTATATACCATAAATATGATTGTGAGGCCTTTAAAATAGAATGCATTTGTATATAAATATAAATCATATATATATATATAAAGAGTGAAATGTAAATAAAATTTTAATTTCTTACTTATTGTCTCATTCCACAAAACATATAAAAAATAAATAAACATATATATGATATTTGTAAACCTTATATATAGTATTTATAATTTATATACTTTTTATTTATATTACATGTTTTAATTTTCCTATATATATCCTATATCCATTCACAGTCATATAAATATATAATAGATTTCTACATACCCGTATATGTATTTTTCATATACACTATTATTATTATCTTTATTCTGTTTTTGAAGAGTGCTATATATATTGGATATATACAATACATGACTATTGACCGGATTTTTTAACCCTTATGTTATAGAATAAACGATATATATTTTATTCATTTAATTTCAATATACATATAAAGGAATAAATATATATAATACATATATATATTTTTTTTTTTCATTGTGGCAAATATCCAATAATAATAATTTTTTCCCCATTCATGTAAAAGTAATTATAATTATACTATTTATTTTTTCATATATAGATATATATCGTTTTAAATATTTACTATACATAGATTGTTTTTTAACCGTATATATATACGACTTGGTGGTGCCGTTGATAAAGCATCCAACCCAATTGCGGGTGGTCACGAGTTCAAATCCTAGCCGGAAAATTTTTTCTGTGCTTTTTATGATTTGAATTCATGAACTAAGTCACCATTTATTCATTGGGATCAAATTAATGAATATCTTTGGTATATTGTGTCGGACGCAGCCAAAGATTTACAAAGTCTACTACACACATACTCGCAATTATATATGAAAGTATATAACAAATACTCATCATCATTATTAAAATTACATTAATAATTATAATATTAATGATTTCTAATTCCGGTAAAAGCCAAAGGCCCTAGCAGCCATAGTGCTTATTAAAAACTAATGTTGGCATTTTACATACATCATTAGTTGTTAAATAATAATAATAATAATAATAACCGTATATATAAATAGGTTTTTTTTTTTTGCAATATATACAATAAAGTTTCAATTTGTTTTTATTATATTCGTATTTGGTATATATAATAAATAATTAATTTATTTGCATCGTAAAAGAAAATGCTATTTGTTGAAGATCCAATTTTGAAATAAAATAATTGTATCTATTGCATTCAAATGTGTATGAACTGGTATATGAAATGTGTATAGATAACCTGAAAACGAAACGAATTTCTTATATATAAATATACAAATAAATTAACTTATATCAATAAACCTTTCTATATAAGAAACATTTTCCGGAAAATCATATTTCCAAGTTTCTTAATCCATATATAGTTTTTTATTTGGTCAATTTTCATTTTCTGTTCATAATTTGAATATTCAATTATTTTCTGGGTTTTTTTTTAATAGAAGATCATTTCATTTGTTCAAAAGATTAGTTGTCAAAAAAGTAGTTGCAATTTTCTCATCAAATCCAGTATTAGTTCAATACCCATTCGTATACACGGTTTTTAAAGCACGAAAACTCTCATTTTATTATATTAAATATTCAAATAAAATATTTAAATTAAAACATTTCGTTTATCGCGTCTGTTTCGCATGTATATCTAAATAAATTAGTGATAAAAGAGGTTTGTCTATACAAACATTATGCCGTTTGATATCTTTACTATTTTCTGTATATTATAAAAGTATTTGAATATATAAATCTTGAATAATCTCATAAGAATAATCTCTTGATTACTATAATATACATATTTAATATATAAATAAATTCGAAATTTATCAAAAAAAAAAAAATAATTGAATTAACGTAGTGAATGAAATATTCATCTATATATATATATATACTATTTAAATATATCATCTTATCACGCGATAAGAGTCTTATCAACATAATGCCAAAATATAATATATAAATATTCAGACAGATCATCCCTTTATAAAGGGTGATTTTTTAAAAGCTATAGGAAAGTTTTTCAAAAAAAGAAAACACATAAAATTCAGAAAAATGCATGAAATATTTATTTGAATCGATAGTACGGTCTATATAATTTAATGTTTGAAGATTATTTTTTGCAAATGTTGACCTTGACTGCGCCTCAAATGGTCCATCCGCTTAGTCCAATTTGGGTATACTCTTTCCAACATTTCAGCCGGTATCTCACGAATAACTGCTTCAATGTTGTCTTCCAATGCGTTAATTGAAGCGTACTTGTCTGTATAGACATGAGCTTTAACATAGCCCAACCAAGAAAAATAGTCTAAAGGCGTTAAATCGCACGATCCAGGCAGCCAATTGACCGGTCCCAAACGTGAAATAAAATGTTCACCGAACTCGCCTCTCAATAAGTCCATTGTTGCGCGTGCTGTCTGGCATGTGGCACCGTCTTGTTGAAACCACATGTCATGCAAGTCAAGTTCTTGCAAAATTTTGGGCAAACAAAAGGTGGATATCATCTCACGGTAGCGCTCACCATTCACAGTTACGTTACGAGTCGCATCATCTTTGAAGAAGTACGCGGTCCAATGATGCCCAAACTGTGACTTTTTCTGGATGCATTGGTAGCTCTTGCAATGCTTCTGGCTCACTCCAAAATCGACAATTCTGCTTATTTACGTACCCATTGAGCCAAAAATGAGCTTCGACCCTGCAAAAAAAATTTCGTCGCGATAAACTTTCTTAACAGAGCACGCATTTTGATAATAAAATTCAATAATTTGCAAGCGTTGTTCGTTTGTAAGACGATTCATGGTTAAATTATATAGACCAAACTGAAGATGTTTGACAGTGAAACAAAACACGAAACGTGCGTCACCTGTTTAAACCATATTGTTGCCAAAAAGATAATAGCTAAAAAATCACCCTTTAGATATATTTATATATGTAAAATTTGGTCAACGACGTGAATTTTTATGTTATTCTTGTTGTTAATCTAATACTTATTTGTAGCCAAATATATATATGTAAATTAAATGTAAATAATATTTTTGTATAACAATATAAATACATGCATGTCATCTCGCTCTTCTTGTTAACAATTTGAAAATAAATTGTACGTATATAAATATAAAAAAAGGACATTTTAAAAGGACACAAAATGTATATATACAAGTTGAAAAATATATATATTTATTTACAAAAAAAAAAAAAAAACTATAGTAATACGAAAAGAATTGAATTTAAAATATTTTTCACTCAATATATGGAAAAATGTTTTATTACAAAACATTTGTTATATATTAAACAAAATATAATTTATCCATAAAAATATATGTAAACCCATATAAATACCATAATTCACACACCGGCAGGGTTTATGGGTTTTTTTTAAAGGAAAATACCGAAAATATAATTTGTGTCTTATGAATTTGAAGATTTTACCTTTATATAAATTCTATCCGATTGTGTAATGTTAAAATGTTTATTGAAAAACATAGAATTGGATTTATATAGAATCATTTTATTTAGGTTCATCAGTATACGATTTATGGAACTTTGAAATGATAATATAAAATACGATTATCTTCTTCTTGTACTATTATATAAGATTTAAACCAAATTTCTTATTTATTTTCTCATTATATATATACAGTTTCCTATCATGGACCCTGCCATAATTCGTATATATATTCGTGTATTATACAATGAAGATTATACATACTATAGTAAATAAATGTTCAACTTATTCTTAGATACATTATACAATAAATGTATATAAATATGTTCGTTTGAAATGACATTTAATATATTGTATAGTTGTTGAATTTAAGTTTGCATATTATCTATATATACAATATACATATTTTCAATAAATTGTATTTTGTACAATACAATTTCATACAATATATATGGCAAATATGCAAATATGTATATTTCGCAAGACTTTATGTATAAATTTTATATTTCATTATACATATATTTGATATTCATTATTCCGCAGTGTGTGTGTGTGTGTATGTGTATTTCTCTGTATTTTAAGTTTTAATACATATCTTAAAGATATTTGTAAAATTTCTTGTTTAAAGAATGTTCACTTTGTATATTTGTATATATTTGTTTCCAAATAAAGTTTTTTTCTTTTTTTTTTTTTGTTTTACAAAATATATATTATTCACTGAATTCAATTTTAATGTAAATTCATTTTAAATATAAATGTATGTATAATATGAATTTAAAATTTTGTTTAGTTATTTGTTGTATTATATCTATATATGTTTTATAATATAATATATGGGTCAAATATGGGATGTGTAGATTTTTTTGTAAATTGTAACTAAATACATAGCGGGAGTATATTTTCAATTAAGTATTGGATTATTTTGTGTGTGCACTAAATTAATCATATGCAAAATTCCTATGGTCTTCTTTTGTAATAACCGTACAAAACAATTGAGATTTGTTATTTCAATTATTGCATTACATTTTAGAATAGATTAAAAAAATACATATTAAACATAGTTTTAAAAAAAAAGAAGAGAAATTCGTTGAAATATCCTTAAATAAATCTATATAAAACAGTACGTAACATAATTTTTATAATAAAATATTTATTATATATGTTACGTGCTTAAAAGAATATATCTTTTTCTATGAATAGTATATATTTACATTGAAAAGAATGTACAGTCCATATATATATACATACATACATTGTGTCCAAATTAATTCCATATCGCAGTATATAATTTTTCATTCCTTTTTAATTTTGTTTCATCAAGGAAAATTCTTAATTGAAAATGATTGCATGTATTTACGAATGATAAACTTTATTTTATATATATATACACTTTCTTTTATATCTGAATTATAAATATTTTGTAATCATATACATATAACATGCGGGTAAGATTAATCTGATAAATTATGTTTACTATAAATAAGATATTTTCTTAAATATATACCTTTGAATTCTTATATATGTATAGTCAAGTCACATATAAATTGTTATATAATTTGTAAAATAAATATATAAACGTATATGATTTGATTTTAAATTATGTTTCATTTTTGTGGTAAAACTACATAGTTTTAAGGGTTAAAATCAATTTGCGGGGTGTGTATTTTTGTAAAACATTTTGATGTGAGTATATACGACAAAGATTATGCTTAATTTAGGGTAAAACTTTTTCTGTCCAATATTGCATATACATGTTATAGATAGATAGATAGTATTCTGTTTTTGAAATGTATACAATTTTTTTTTAAATGCTTGTTGATTTGTTTGTTTTCATTGCTTGCATATATAAATTATGTGGATGTATATACGCATATTATATAGTTTATCTATGTATATATTTATAGTCTTAACAATAAAGGTTCAGATATATATAAATAAACATAAAGAAATTAAGAAGTAAAAAAAACCTTGTTAAATTGTTATTTATATTTATATACATTAAGTAATTTAATATTATAGTAATTTACTAGATATATTTAAACAAAATATATATATATATATATATACATTACAAAATTTAATTCATATAAACGTCGGGTCCAAACATTTTTCAGTTTTAATTTTCTATTTATATATGAATAAAGTGAATAATTTTTTTTTTTTAAACTTTTCATTTATTATAGAGCAAGAAAGAAAGTTATTTTTTGTAAATGTAATGTAACATTATATATATATATATATATAATAGTTTATTGTCTGAAATGAAGTAAATAAACAATCTTTAACATTTTATTTTAATTTATATATTGTATATCTTATGATTATTTTTCTTATTACATATAGAGTTTCTTAAGAATTTTGTATATATATATATGCATTTTATTTCATTCAAAATGCAATTTATCAAAGTGAGTTTTTTTAAACTATGTATAAAGATAAACATTTTTGTTTGTTGTTGGAAAAATATTGGACAAATCAACGAATACATTAAAAAAAAATATTTAAATTAATATGAATTTTAATTGCAATTTTATATTTAACTTCGTTTTTTTTTTTAAATAATTTAACTATAAAATTAATAGTAAATATATTGCAGAGGGTGCAGAGTTTGTTATGTGATCAAAACTAATGTACGAAAATATCAATTATTTAAATTGTTTTCCTACCTTTTTAGGTTTTCCTTTTTTTTTAAATCAACTATACTAAGCACTTGTTGTTATAGACGTAAAGCTATATAACAACAATACGTAAAGGTTCAGTGGGGAGAAAATTTGTGGAAAATTCCAGGGAAAATTTTCAAATCTCTTAATTTTTTTCTATTGTACGGAAAATTGGACAAGTTTTGACACACAGAAAATGTATATATCTTTAGAGTTTAGGATAGAATTTTCTGTCTGAAAATTCTGATCGAAAAAATTGAGATTTTATAATGATATTTTTAGTATTTTGTATATATTATCCAATGTGGAAAAATATAATTATATTTACTTACATCAATTCATCGGCATGAATTGATGGCATTTTTATATATATTTACATTATATAAATATGGAAATTATATATCATATTATATAAATAAAATTGGATATATATATATATATATATATAATAGAAAATCTGTCAATGACTTTTTAAATAAAGTTGGATATATATACCACATTACGTATATATATAAAAATCACTAAAATGCAATATACATATATATATTTCTTTACATAATATTATATGCTATATGTTTGAATGGTAACTTTTCCATCTAATGGAAAAATATTTCAAAGTATCATATATCAATGTTTTTCATCATCTATATATATACTATATGGTATAATTATAAATGTATATTTTATGTTCATCTATACAAGTGTATTACATATATATTTATATATAGATAATAAATGAAATGTATATATGCTTGAATAAAAAAACAATATTTATATATATATATATATATGAATAATTTTTCTAAACACCTACTCGTCGTACATCATAATGTCTAATAAAAAAAAAAAAAATATGATATATTTATATAATAAAAGTTGTAGGTGGTGGTGATGGTAATGGTAATGGTGGTGGTGGTTGATGGTATAATGATGATGGTTATATGGTTTTTTGAAGTGATATTCAATATGTTTATATATATTCATATATAAATGAAATATTATTTTTATTTTTTCCGACTATGAAATATATCTATATACATAACGCGAATATATAACCTCTATTCTATTATATAATAATTGACACCATCACACAAATTTGTATGTAATAATAATAATACATATATATATATAGGAATATTCTAAAAATAACTATATTGTATTTGCGGGGAGTGTCTGTTTACAAGTTTTATATTTAAAAAATATTTCATTTGAAAACAATATATATTTATATGATTTTTTAATTGTAATGTGCTTTATATAGAGAGATGATATCGTTTATTTTTATCGAGGTATATATTGAGTTATTAATATTAATATGTATATATGGTACTTGATCGGCTATTATAACTGTCCATAGATATAAATATAACGTTTATGAATACTAATATAGATTGTATTGTACTATATATGTATAAATACGATCCAATTTATCATAATTTGTATTTGAGTTTATTTCTTGTTGAAATATTATAATGTATGTAAATGGAAATCGATTACCACTCGTTTTTGATACTTCTATATAATCACAAAAATAGTTTTGTATGCACCTAAACACATATTCATGGTATACAAAAGACAATTTTTTGTTCATCCAAAACCGCATGGAATCATTTCCATTGGAAACTCCGCTTAAATATATATAAGCCAATTGATTTGATTATATAGATTTTTATTGTTATCTTTTGTCAGAGGGGTATATAGTATTTTATGTTTTGCACAAAAAACAATTTTATGCGTTTTCTTAATTGAAGTTTTATTTATGAAATAAAAAATAATATCATAACACAATCATATAAAAAATATAATTTATAAAAAGTGTGCGGTATCATGCATATAAAAATGCAAATTAATTTTTTTTATATATAATATATTCATCATGTTTATATAATAAGCATGCAAATATAAAAAAAAATAATAATATTGTGGGTGATGCACAAATTAAATCTATATACAATAATACATGTTTTATATATACGCGTATATAATATTTCAGTTTTGTATATATGGAATGGTTTTTTTATAGTAACATATATAAATACCGGGTAATCAAAAAATACCTAGCCAATTTACAAATGTATACTAACTAACAATTACAGAGTTTAATCTATATGAATTTCTTATAAGCTCATTACAAATTATCATTACAGGATGCCAGAACCTAAAGGAAACATGTGACTTTTTCCATTACTTCGTAATCTTCAGTACTTATTCACAAATCCACCCGCTCATCCTATATATATATTATATATGTATTATGTGTGTATATATATATATAGTGAATTATGATGTTTTGTATAAATATTTGTTGTATATACGTAACCAAATTGTGTTAACATGTAGGAAATGAATTAACTTTATATATATATATATATATAATATATATATAGAGCTCCAATATACATATAAAATGTTGTTATGGAAAATAAACAAATAGCCGTATATATAACTAATACTGCTAATATTCCCGCAGTATATATGATAAAATGTATTCATACTATATGGTCGTATAATACACCATGCATTTGGATCAATAAACAGTGAATTATTTTCAAGTCATATACATCGCATTTCATTATTAGTATGTGGATTTTCTATTATACTAACATATAATTTTTGTTATGGTTACCTTTAATTTTGTGGTTTTTCTGAAAATTTTATACTTTGTATTATGATTTGTATTTATAGACTTATCGTCTTAAAATATATATATATATAGAATTCAAAGTTAGTTAAAATAACATTTTCTATCTCTATATAATGGTATATAATAATAACATAGAGTTCAGTATAAGTCATTCGATAAATTGCATATTTATGATATAGTAAACGTATATAAAATATATTATGTATAGAATAATTAGTTGATAAAAAGTGCTTTTAAAGTTATGTAATTATTTATCGATTATTGTGTATATGATGATAATATTGAACTGTTTTATATACATGATTTTATATAATATATGATATTTTTAAACGATGTTTTATATATAGTATATAATATAATTATATTGAAGTATAGTAATATATAACCTCTAATTAAATATTCACAATACACAAGTTCAACATAAATATTTTTATGGATATGGATGGACATAAAATACAATATATTTACATAACAAATTACTTTTTTTAAATAATTTATTATCTTCATCGATGCGTATACATATTTATATTTTTATAAGTATAAATTTATTACCTTTTTACCTATAAAAAGAATGTAATTAAAAATAATTACAAATTTAAATTGATAAAATTATAATTTATAAATGGACATTTGTATACAAAATGTAATGTGTAAATATCATTAAAGTATAATACAAAAAATTTCGAACAAACTTTTACTATATATAGTACATAAAAGACCTAATTAATTTTAAGGAATCGGGAAAATACCAACTACAATTTTAGTTTTAATCCTTCTAAATTTTGAATTTGTAAAAAGGATTAGAATTTTATATATGATAATGTTGAAAATTACCATATAAAAATTGCATTATCATATATGGAAAATGTCTGTTATAAATACCGCACCATAAAGTTTTATAATCACTATATGTGTAACGATAGATTTTGGTCAATAATAAAATTATATTATTATATTATGTTTACAATTAATTTAAAATAATCATGCATATATATATTAATTCCATTTGTTCCAAACAATTCTAAATTGCATAAAATATAATTGCAATTGTATATATAATATTATTATAGGTATATATATATATAGATCATATATAAACTAAAATATAACAAACTTTTTCAAGGTATTTTCACAGACACTAAACGAGATATATATACATTTATTTACTAAGGCACATATATACAAATAATATATAACAATTTAAATATAATATAATTGTTAATGAAATGTTATATAAATTAAATCAACTTCTTCTATATATATTTAATTCACTTATCTTCATTTCTATATATATATATATATATATATATTGCACATTTATATGGTAGAGATTTATCATTGTATATATATATATATATAAATTACAATACCAGTATAATGTTTCAAAAGTCGTCCATATATAATATACATAAATTTTATTAAATTTATTATACAATTCATTCATCAGATGTATATATACAGACGAAAGAAATATCTCAGAGATTTATTGTTTAAATTAAGATCATAAATCAAATCAAATGAATTTAATTGAATAAAGTGCATTTATGTATATAACCATATATATGTATATACTATAAATATTTGCATTTTTACTATATATATGCGGATAGTAGCAATATAGTAGTGAGTGTTGTTTATTATATAATGTCATTATTTTGATCTATATACATACATGTGAATTTTTATTTTTTTTACATATTTTTTGGTCCACTTAACCGTCTATTATATATGCACTTGTATATTTCATCGTTTCTCTATATATGTATATATTGAATAGATGTATAGTAAAATACCCAGACGAACATTTATAGATCTTAAAACTAATTGAATACATCCTTTTTGTTTTTTTTTTTAATTTTTATAAATGCATATTTTATTATATATTTAATTTATTATATTTAATGTTTAATCAAAGATTTTGATATAGAACAGTGAGAATATGATTATTTGTCAAAATAATATTGGATGTTCCTCCGTTTTCTAATTTATTTCTTTTTTTTTTGTTCGTTACTACGGCAGAATCGGTTTAGCGCCCGTAAAACCTCGGAATTCTATTGCCGTGAGCCCGTAACGAAATCGCACTTAATCAGGTGATGAACCTTTTAGATGCATTGAATACACTTAAGTGATTTTGGGTGGTAAATCGCTATTATAATATGTGGATTAATTTATGAAATTTTGAAAATAAAGCAAACATATGAGATAAAAAAAACTTTTACTAAAACAAAATAAGAAAAAATCACTCATATGTTTTCAAACAATTGTCCAAATTGCACTTTAGGTGGATTAGTTTTTAGATAAGATGAAATGTTTAATTTAAATAACTGATAATCAAAAGTAGGGGGAAATATTAGTTACGGGAGACGATTCCATAATCTTGCTGTTCTTGGGAAAAATGAATTTCCAAATCTGTTTGTTCGCAAAAAACTAAAAGATATACAGAATATGAATGAGCCTTTTGTGAATTTCTCGAATTATAAGAGAAGCTAATTGGCTCAGGAATCAGCTTTAAAATTTCATTAGAGCATTCATAGTAATAATACCTATAAAATATGCACAATGAAGCTATGATCCAATGATTCAATGGAATTTGTTATTGTTTCATTTCTGATCAGCGAAATAGCGTGTTTTTGGATCCTGTCACTAAACTGAAGGGTAGTAATTGGTGCATATTCGAATTGTAAGATTAATTAATCAAATTTAATGGGAATTATCTTAATAAAATCAATAATTTATGTATTATTGAGGATTGCAATGTAATGCGATTTAGTTTCTATTTAATTTATGGTTGTTAATATAAAATGAGAATTATGCAATTACACGTCGCATAACCTATAAAAATATTTATCTATATATATATATATATATGATTTAAATACACTATATATCGAATAATATACACATGTTAAATATAATTTTTATAAAAAAAAAATATACCCATTACCCATATATGTATGTAAATACATAGCTATTATAGAGATTTGTTTGTATATATAAACCGATTTGTTTTATTGTAATTTATATATGTTATACAATAAGGATAAAATATGCAAATTTCAAATATACATTTCTATATAGATATATAAATAGGTGTATATAACATACATATAATATTATTACCTTTATTTATATATACGCGCAGTTACAGAGTTTTATAAAATAATGTGTTATAAAATTGGTTTCAAACATATAATTTCTAACACACATATTCTCATTCATGAACATTTCAAATATATATTAGATTTAGATATACTTCGTATATATAGCATTTCCGTGTTATAAAAACGGATTAATATATAGATTAATTTGTATATTAATGAATCAAATAATATGTATCAGATATATGTATCAGATAAATTATCATATATACAATATTATAATTTATATATGGTTTAAGAAATATTATAGACAAGTTATATGGGGAATATATAAATATAACTTATGTTTGTGTTAAGGATATAAAAGATTTGAGGTGATATCAATTATCTTTATATGCACCACAAACCGCGCAAACACGATGAATGAATAATTTATGATATATAATTTCTAATGATATATTATTGATAATTTATAATTAATACTTTTAATTTGTGGCTAATAATTCGAACGTTCATATAATATACAAATTGATTTAATTTTTAGATAAGCCTTTTTGTGGTTCAATACGGGTTATGTTAATTGGTAAGAATTTTGTTAACCGAATAACCAAATAAATTGATTTCAGATCTTCAAAAATGATATTATAAATATATGCATATTATTTTTAATAATATTCAACACAATGTATAACACTTCGTTCAATAATGTGTGTGACTAATTAATTAAAACACATTTTTTTGCCAAAATTCGTTTTTATTCATCAAGATAGTCCCCTTTTAGGGAGATACAATCATTCCAACGCTTTTCCAATCTTTCGATACCGCCTTTGTAAAACGATTTTTCTTTGCCTTCAAAATAGGCGTTAGTTTCCGCGATTACTTCATCATTTGAGCCAAATCTCTTACCACGGAGCATCCTTTTGAGGTCTGCGAAGAGCCAGTAGTCGCTGGGGGCTAAATCTGGAGAATACGGTGGATGGGGAAGCAATTCAAAGCCCAATTCGTTCAATTTTGCCATCGTTTTCATTGATTTGTGACACGGTGCATTGTCTTGGTCGAACAACACTTTTTTCTTCGCCATATGAGGCCGTTTCTTTGCGATTTCGACTTTCAAACGCTCCAATAACGCTATATAATAGTCGCTGTTAATGGTCTGCCCCTTCTGGAGATAGTCGATGAATATTATTCCATGTGCATCCCAAAATACAGACGCCATAACCTTGCCAGCCAACTGCTGCGTCTTTGGTCGCTTTGGGCGGCTTTCGCCGGCTGCATGCCACTCAGCAGACTGCCGATTTGACTCTGGAGTGAAATGGTGGATCCATGTTTCATCCATTGTGATGTACCGTCGCAAAAATTCCGACTTATTGCGCGTAAACATGTCCAAACAGCTCTTTGAATCATCGGTTCGTTGTTGTTTTTGCTCCGGTGTGAGCAAACGCGGCACCCATTTGGAACACACCTTTTTCATACCCAAATGTTCGTGTATTATGGTTTGTACACTGCCTGCTGATATCTCCAGAATGTCAGCAATCTCCCTCACTTTCACTTTACGGTTGGACATAATGATTTTCAGTGTTTTTTCAACGTTTTCCGGAATAACAGCGTCATTTGGCCTTCCAGTAGATGGAATGTCATCGGTGTCTGTACGACCACGTTTGAATTCGGCATACCAATAACAAATGCTTCTTTTTGATGGAGCAGAGTCCGAGTAATGTTTTTCAAGCCATTCCTGGCATTGAACAGTATTTTTTTTCATTAAAAAACAATGATAAATCAGCACACGGAATTGCTTTGAATTCATTTTTTTTTAAAACACAAAAATAGCGTCACTTATAGCACTGTAACTTGTAAACAAATGATCTGATTAACATATGATGTTGACAGTAAGCCTAAAAAGGTTGCCAAATGCGAAAAAAAATATTGATTTAGTTCTAGGGACGCCATCTATGTGTCAGTCACACACATTATTTAACGAAGTGTTATGTACATACCATATATATATATAAATGTTGATAGGTTATCTATTTATTATCATGTATAAATGTCATTTGTATATGTAATGTTTTATATATATATAATAAATGATAATGCCCATTCTCTATATATATATATATATATCTATATATTTACCTATATACCGATTCCGGGATACAAAATATAAATAAATAAATTATGTTTATCAAATCCATTGTTAAAAATGTGAAAAAAAAAATAATATAAACAAATAAATATTATAGATTTTAATTTTTATACAATATGAAATAAAAAAGCTTTATATATAATAATTTTTTTTTGTAAAATAAAATTGTATTTATAATACCATAATTGAATGTTAAACCTTTAACATGTCAATATATCATTTTGTCTGCAATTTTTACTAATCCATTCTAGGCAGCTATATTGAAATATATCATACAAGTTAGTTCTGTTTAACATGACTGAGTTCATTTGACCTGGTCAAATGTTTTTTTATGGACTGCGGGCTAACCACCAAAACCACCAAAATATGTTTTAGTTACTTTAATTTGTTACCGGCATAATGGCATATAGATTGATATTGACATAATGTATGTATATATATAATATTTTGATTAGATCATTTATAAACAATATTTTTCCCTAATCAATATATATTGTTGTTAAATGCATTAATTTATATAAATATGTGTAACCGCATCCTAAAAATAGATTAGTTTTTGATACTTTCTATTTAAACATATATATTATTGCATATAGACATATTATTCCATATATATGTTATTATTATTTGGACAGGTTTTTCGAAACGCTATACGAATATATATTACACATATATATGGTAAATAATAATATAATTATATTATCATAATACAATAATTATAAATATGTATATAATATATCTGATTATTTTAAATATATATATATTTACGCATCATTTATGTTTTGTAATATTTTTTGTTATAAATGCATTTAGAATAATATTTAAGTGTGTGCCTTTATATCATTTAAATAAAATGTTATTGTATATATGTATAATATAATGTATAATAAATTAACATTATACATATAGATTTTATAATTGTTATGTTTGGAGAATTGTATATCTATAACTATATAATATTCAATGATATAGTAATAATAATAATAAACAACAAATAAATTACAATAATTTAAAATTATTTAAATGTACTTTTTTGGGGGTGACTTTAAATAAAGGTATAAATGATGTGAATCCTATGATGCGCTTCATAGGTAAAAGTGAATTACTATTATTCTAAAACTGACAACTATTAGAATTTAGTTAATAGTACTTGGAATCTCAATATCTTATTTTTTTGGTGATTTTGAGTGACTGTCAAAACGTTTCGGTTACGATAATTTTATAGAACAACAAAATTGTATATCTCTCGTTAGAAATCTCCGTATTAAAAGCTCGTCAACAGTTCCTGTTCCTCCTCAGATCCTTCAGACATATCCGCTGTTGACGAGCGGTTCTCTAACCAGGATCCGTCTGTTCCACATTTATATAGGCATAGTTTTATAATACATAAACACATTTGTTATATAATAACATTAATAAATAGAGGAATATATTACAGGTATATAAAAAAAAAACTGTATAATTTTACAATATGAATTCACTATCAAATTATACGTATAGAATAGAGGTGTATGCTTTTATGTGATAATATAATTATACAAAGCATATAACTATATGAGCGCACTTGCATATATATGATTTAAAATTTAAATTTGTGCCCATTTATGGAATCTGTATATATAAATTATAAATTTTTTTAGACATTTACATGGGTTTTTAAATCACATTAGATTAAATTCATGTATATATATGCACTATTGTATACAAACGTTATAGATATTCTAAATTATATACATTAAAAATAATATTATAATATTTATAAATGAGTTTGGTTTATCCGCTTTTATACAATATATATATATTTATACAGTCAATTAAAAACAATTACATTTTATAATACTATATATATACTATAAAATATAGAAATATTTTAATTATATTTAAAACAATGATTTATAAAATTGAAAAAAAAAATAAATACAGATTTAGTTATATAGTAATTACCATATAAAATATCATTTTTGTGATTTTAAAAAATAATCAATTGTAATAAGTGGTTTTTTTTATATATAGGAAGCGATTCTGAAGTTTATTAATTGAAAATATTCGAGTTATTCGTTTTCTAAATTCTGTAAACTATTTCAAATTTTATATCTATTCATTTTTATCTATTATATGATTTTTAGCTGATTTTTGGATTTTTTCCACTTATAACAATATATACAAAATAATCCATTCCAAATAAATTTTATATCCGCAATTGTATAACCTTTTTTTGTAAATCCATGAATGAATTCGCACATTATTCGTTAAACTTCACAATCACTTCATAATATAAAATGTATACATAATTTTTATATTCCACAAATGTTATAAATAAAATATAATAAATTTAGAATTATTACAGAATATGGTTTTATTTACATATATTAATATTATCTAAATGTATTTTGTAACGTGCGAGTTTTACGTATAAGTATATAAAATATATGAAAATTGCTAAATCTATATACAATACATAATATAATTCTTTAGAAAAGAATTATTTTTTAATATAATATTAAAAACTAATTTTCACATAATTTTTCTCATACATATATTATTCATATATGCGAAGTGTGATAAAATATTCTTATAAATATATATGTAATGTATGTCTTCAATCTCATATAAAAGAAAAAAGAAAAGAATTTATCAACGAAAATTTTCGGATATCTTGTTTTTTGCATATAAATAACTTTTTCTTACATACGACTATATATATATATATTATATAAACGTTATAAACATTTTCCACAGCTTCATTTATATATATGAATATACGTAAACATATGAAAATTTAGTTAAAAAACCATATATAAATTTAGCATCAACCGCAATGCATAGATACATATATAATATAACACAGCTCCAGGCAATCCTGTTTTGTACATCAATTTATGTATTCCTTCACAGGGTATTATTTATCTGAAACCCTTTTTAGAATTAGAAATATTTTTTTTTTAGAAAAATATTATGGTAATTTAATGTCTGAGAAAAGTATGTGTGGTATTAACACGACTCTCTTAAATAAAATCAGGCAATCGAAATGAAATGTTGATTTTGGAAACTATAATGTTTATATTGGAAATCAAGAGATGCTTTTGGCTTTGGAACGGATTCAGATTAATATATTATTTATCATGACATAAGATAAAGAAATGTATACGTTATAATACGAATTATTTATATACTATGTACATCCTGAGAATGACACATTCATATACAGTACGGTTTTTTGGTGTTATATTTCTGGTGTTAAAAGGACATCTAGTATAGATTAAATAATAGAATATATAGATTTTGATTGTAAAAATGTATACATTTTTGAATACATTATAAAGAATATAATAGCTATATAGAAAATATAGACAATCTTTTTATTTTTTGTTGTTGTTAAATCTATTTAATTTTATCAAGAAATAACCCAATTTTTTTTTTTTTTTTACTTTAAACGGATTTGTTAAAATAAAAAAAAAAGAAGAAAAATCATTTGATTCTTTTTCTTATCTATATATTGTATATAATTTATTTCTTTATGAATAAATGTTTTTGATTATCATATGATAAATTTTGTTACATATATAAGTAGATTTATATATATATAGTTTTATAATCACAAATTGTATCTACGTTTTTTTTTTTTTTTGTATAAATACATAACAAAAAAGGATTATCAATTTATGATTTTAATACAAAAAAAAAAATAAATTGAATATTTCCATATATGCAAAACAAAAAAATAGTCTATATAAATACAAAATTCTATATGTATATAGGATATAGGATCCAATATATATTATTTAACCATTGGGAGAAAAAAAAAGGAGTGCCAAAAATTATGATATAAAAAAAATTTATAAAAATTATATACAAATAAACCATATGTTGCCTATATATATAAATATATACATTGTACAACCCAAACTTATTACAATAACGTGATAAGTTCCATTTTTTATCCTTGTTGTATATATTGAGCTAAGGGATGTAGATTTTTCTATATATGTAACAAAAAAATATATAATCGTTCATATAAAAAGTTATATACGAATATAGTTTTTATATATACATCACAACAATATATTTTCATGAATAAATATATACTCATGTATATATGTTTAATGTTTATGCATATATAATAGATATATGCAAAAATAAAAAAAAAATTGAAATGGTATATATAGTTTTTCGGTATTTAGATTGTGTCACCCATAGTATAAATATATATATGAAATATTATAATATGTGACTATATATGTATACATTAGTATTTGTTTTTTCTTTTTTTTTTTTTTTGGTAAATTCATAAAGGATATATGCGAATTTGTATATATACCATATGTTACTATATATGTATATATAGAGATATAAATATGTATTTATAAAAGATTGATGATATAAACAAATTTTCTATATATATGCATGCATATATTGTAAAAGATTAACAAAAAATTATCTACATTCTACATTTAAGCTTATTTATATATATGTTTTATTTTAAAATTATCCTTTTCTGTGTAACATAACGCGAACGATGTATTTTTATACACTTCACTTCAGGTATTTATGTTGTGTACGCAGTAACAGAGTACCTATATATTTTCCATATAAATATGTCAGTGCATATATATACAAAATGAAAATTACTCCTCTTTGTATATACGTACGTTAATGTATATATATATACAGGTATTTTCACGAATAAATTATATATATACAAAGGTATGTACCATAAAATAAAATAGTATATACAAAAAGTGATATGAATCGCGTATAAATTTAATAACTTAAAGAATATATATACGTATTTTATAGATGCATGTGTATTGTAATGCAAATTTTATAGATAAAACTATTTGTATATATATGAAATAAATAAATTTATCTATATAATTAATGTTTGTTTTTGCTATATAAAAAGAGAATTTTTTATATTGAATTTTGTTTTACAAATTGAAGTAACTAAAAACAGACGAGTATATTAACTCAATTAAATGGTATATATAACTATAATTTCGATATATATAGAAAAATGGTTGAATGATAAATTGTCGATAATTTTATTTACATCAAAATTGTTTGTTTATTTATATAACAAAATAACAAATAATCAAGGATGTTTGTTATTGCCTACACCATTTACAAATTTATTCTATATACAATTTACTAGCGGGGTTTCTATATCTGAATATTGAATTATCATATATATATACACATACAGTCCTCTCTGTTTATTCATATAACCATAATCAAATTTATTTCAAATTATCCTCGTTTCAAATAGAACTATACTAATTTGTAAAGAAAATATATAATACATATCAAATCAAATCATTTCCTCGCGTTAGACAATATATACTCTGATTATATTCAATTTTGAAACATATATACAATTCAAAATTCATTTTGAAAATTCGTTTTCAATTGAAGTAATTGATATATCGCGCATCATATATATATATATATATATATATGAATAAATAATCATTTAATTCAGATCAAATGTAGTTATAGAAATAAAACCAAAAAGAATATCTCTTTTTGAACGATTTAATATATATATATATAAAGGATTCAATTTATGATAACAAAAAAAACTTTTAGAAAATATGAAAATTTAAATAATTTAGATTCATTTTACCGCATATTATTTACAAAAAAATATGAAAATTAGATTTCTTAAAATTACCATATAATCATCATTTTCAATTTCATTGCATATTCAACTTGAAATATTTTATATTATATATAATATTATATAGATTAATTTTAATCATATCATATTCCATTATAATCTATATGTTATTATATATACATATATAGAATTTAAATATAGAATGATCCAATTAAAAAATTAAGTCAAAAATTGTCGTTCTTTATACAAATATTTCATTATATAAAATATATTAGTGTGTTATAATTTAATTAATTTTCTTTAGCGCGCGTGGGGTGGGGTTTTATTTTTATTTATTTTTTTTTAATAAATAAATAAATTTAAAATATATAAAGCAAATTTTCTTTATAATTAAATTATTGAATATTTATAAGGTATCTCTGACACTCCGCAATGATATATATAGATATAAATAGGTGTTATAAATTTTCTTTGAGATTTAGATTAGAAATAATTGTTAATTAAATGCAAGTATGTCTAATTGTAGATATAGGTATATTATATGGATATAAAAGTAAAAAAATTATATAATAAATGAAAAATGGGTGGTGATGAAGAAAAAATGGTCTTAATTGTAGAAGTTAAATAATATCAAAATGTTCTGAAACTGAAAATGTTCAAATTAAATCAATTTCATTTCGCAGATGTAACAATAAATACAACTTTTTTATAGTCTACGAATGATTTTTTAAATTCTATTTAATGATATATGAATAACATTTAATTTTAAATGTAACTATAATATTAATTATACTTGAAAACCAATAATATATTTAATTTAAATTATTTAATTGTTTGTTTAACAATGCGGCGAGATATCAAAAATATATTTTTGTGTTTCAAAGAAAACGATAATAAAAATCATCGCAGAAAAAAACTTTTATTTCTATAACGAATTATAATGAAAAAGAAAAGAAAAACTTTTACGTTATTTGATTTACATATAGCAAAAAAAAAAAAAAATGAAATTATTTATATATCGACAAATCAAGAGATTATATGAAAATTGTAAAATACTAAATGTCAATATTTCCACAAACGTTTTAATATATATATATATCTACTTTCTATAAAAGTTCTATATGTTCTATATCGTGTGACCTATCTATATAACAAAGTTAAAAACAAAAATTATTTATCCCTCTTTTTTTTCTTAATTTTTGAATATATACAATTCAATTTATATATATATAATATGCATCATTTTCATGGTATATAGAAAAAAAAATAGTATAGAATGAAGAAACGTACGAAAAGTTTGTTTTATTCGGAAAATCTTATTTATTAAATTGTATTTTATGTGAAATGAAGTGCTTTAAATTATTCGCAATTTATGTGAAGTTAAGAACCTTGTTTTTTTTTCAGTGGAAAATGGGTTTCCGTATCCGACCAATCTCCGCAAATTCTATCACTGTGACATACTTCAATTTTAAGGAATAAAAGAAAAGTCTATATTATTTTGCTATACACACACACATAGTATAATTATATTTAAAATCAAAAATTAATTAACATAATTGCAAACAATTTATTTGAATGGGGCATATATTCGTGTATATAAATAATGTATGATATATGTATATATATTCATTAACGTGTACGTGATGAGTATATATACGTGCTGCTACAGTATATAACAAATATATCACCAATTCTAATTAGAATAAACCTATCACAAACACCAGTTTATAAATCTGTTTATGAAATTTTCTTTTTAGTCATCATAAACATAAAAGGTAATCATATAAAAATCTATATATATACTGTATAAGAATATATATAGTAATAACATGAATCCGATTAAATCCGATTAAATCCTATATATTCAAAAACATTCATATACATTTGTAAAATATATATAATTTTTATATGATGATGAAGGAATAAAATATAATATAATATATAGTTTATGTATATACATAAAAATAAATTAAATACATATATTTCAGATTTTCGCAATGTCATGAATATATTCACAAAAATTGTTTAATTCAAATTTTAACATTATTATTATTATTATCACAATTATATATTTATTATAATTATACATTAATATATATATATAAAATTATTATTATATTATTTATATTTGTAAATTCATTTAATTAAATTATTAAAATTATATATGAGGTAAATATATATAAAATACGATATGGGGTTTAAGATTTATGTTTTAATGATTTCATTATACAATATATAAATTGTATGATATTACATAATGTGTTTATTAGAATGGATATATGTTTAAAAAATAAAATAATTTAAATTGGAAAATGAAATCATCATCTACTATATCTACAGACATTATATATATAGGGTGATTTTTTAAGCGCTATAGGAAAGTTTTTCAAAAAAAAACACATAAAATTCAGAAAAATGCATGAAATCTTTATTTGAATCGATAGTACGGTCCATATAATTTAATGTTTGAAGATTATTTCATGCAAATGTTGACCTTGACTGCGACTCAAATGGTCCATCCGCTTAGTCCAATTTTGGCATACTCTTTCCAACATTTCGTCCGGTATCTCACGAATAAATGCTTCAATGTTGTCTTCCAATGCGTCAATTGAAGCGGGCTTGTCTGTATAGACATGAGCTTTAACATAGCCCCACAAAAAATAGTCTAAAGGCATTAAATCGCACGATCCAGGCAGCCAATTGACCGGTCCGAACGTGAAATAACATGTTCAACGAACTCGCCTCTCAATCCATTGTCCATTGTTGCGCGTGCTGTGTGGCATGTGGCACCGTCTTGTTGAAACCACATGTTATGCAAGTTAAGCTCTTGCGTTTTGGGCAAAAAAAAGTTGGATATCATCTCACTCAGCCCATAAACCGCACCAAACTGTGACTTTTTCTGAATGAATGCATTGGTAGCTGTTGCAATGCTTCTGGCTGATATTCACTCCAAAATCGACAATTCTGCTTATTTACGTACCCATTGAGCCAAAAATTAGCTTCGTCGCTGAACACAATTTCGTCGCGATGAACTTTCTTAACAGAGCACGGATTTTGATAATAAAATTCAATAATTTGCAAGCGTTGTTCGTTTGTAAGACGATTCATGGTTAAATTATTGACCAAACTGAAGATGTTTGACAGTGAAACAAAACACGAAACGTGCGTCAGCTGTTTAAACCAGTGTTGCCAAACAGATAATAGCTAAAAAATCACCCTTTATATATTTCCCTGATATTTTCATTTCATGTTATATTTATTTAACAAATATCAACCCTTATATATATATTTATTACATATATGTATATATTAAAATAATAACAAAACGAAATTTATAAATGATTTATATTTAATTAAATTTAAATTACATTTTTTTTTGTTCGGTGTTTTTTTTTTAATTTCCATTGTAGACTGCAATTTAAATTAAAAATATATACATGTACTTGATTAATTCGTTTCAGTTAATCTTTTTTTTTATGTTTGTTTGTTTGTTAACTTTTGATTACGTATTTATTTTCAAAAATAAAATCAATTTGAACTACGCAGAGAATAATCAATTGAATGAAAGTATGAATGGGATATGGAATATGGAATGGGTTTTTAAACAGTAGTTATTATTTCAACGTACATTTAAAGTATATAAAGTTCATTTACTATAGTTTTTATTTTAAATCAAAATATTGAAGTTTTTCCAATATTTATTATTTGTTGGTTATAAACTTTTCATATATATATATATTTAGTCAGGAAAAGTTATCATTGCATTGCAAATAAACCTTCTATATAGATAAACTCTGAATTAGCACAAATCATTACTGTTTGGAATGTCATACATCTTCAACATTATAAATTCTTCTATAACATCCCTATGTTGTATCAGAAAACTATACAAAACCACGTTTAATGTGGAAATAAGATATTAATTTTTATTTTCATTTAAATATGGATAATATTTCTAAACGTTATGCGGTTTTCTTTTATGTTTTATATATAATATATACAATACATACGACGACGACGACAACGATGAAGAAACCAAACAAAATTTTACTTTTAATAAAGATTCCAGTTACACAATCATATAAATATGGTACATTTTGTTATGACTAATGATTTATATAATACTCTTGCAAATATATATACATGATGTTTATATAAAAACATGTATATATCTAAATATATAAGATTGTCTATTTACCATCATCATCTAATAATTTTGACAAAGTATATATATGGTAAACGTGCGATATCAAATTTTATTCATATATATTTGTTGTATATATTTCTATTATTGTTGAAGAGTCTAATGTGTTATTTGATAATTTTTATATATATATCATCTATCTGTACTGTATATATATGTGAATATACAATTTTTGACTTTATATTATTTTGTATTGTAATATAGTCTTTTTATCTCCATCATATACGATATATGTTAATAATACAAAATATTTGTTAAAAAATATACAACCAAATAAGAATTTGTATATAAGATTTTTAAAAATTCTTTTCACGTTTTCATGTTTGCTTGTTTAGTTTATCCACCAACATATTATCTATACGTACGACTACGAATATATATATATGTTATAACACAGAAAAAAAAAAAGAATCATACACATATAACACTCATCTAAAAACATATAACAATTCATCCATATTAAATATATATGCTGAAAATATACCCTTATATGTAGAAAAAATATTATACATGTATATACATTCGTGTAAAAAGTAAAATGAATGGATGTCACAAGAAAAATGAAAAATTTTTTTGCTTATTATTATTATTATTATGTTTGAATGGTTAACATTCTCGCGGTATATCTATATGCGATGTGATGAAGATATGTATTAAATATACATATGATTTTGTAACTTAATGGGATGATGTACATATTAACTTTACTATTGTATATTCTAATAATATAAAGAGTTGTATGACTTTATTAAATAACTTTGTGTTCAATGAAGCATAAACGAGTATATTATCCATATATAATGATGATAATGAACAAATTATTTAAACGTAAACACACGAATATAACATTAAAACAAATGAATGGCAATTTCAGTAACAATCGCAAAGGATTACCAATTCATTGCAAGAATATATTAGATTTTAAATTACATTAAATGTTTAGAGGTTTGTCGGGGCTACGTTTCATATTTTAGAATTATATTTTTTGCGGGACAACGAATCAAATTAAAGTTTCGAAAAAGGTGCTTTATATGGAATTTATTTATTGCGAATCTCGTAAATCTTAGTTTATCAATGAATTTATATTGCTTTGGGAAAATTCACTAAAAATATATATTAAATATTGTTTTATATACGCAGGTAAATTAATTGCATAAATATTGTTTTTTTTTAATAAATTATTTGATTTACGATCAGTTTGTTGTTTGTTGTTGTTAATCACCATATAAATAATTCTTTAAAATTCATTTGCTGACTTTGAAAACTTTGATTCTTTTTTTAACTTACAAATTTATTATGTTTTAAATGTTATATAGTTATATATTTATATAATAAACTAATTTTTTATAATAACAAAAAAAAAATTAAAACTGATAAATTTTTTGTGGGTATGAAAAAAGTTCAATTTGTGTATATTTTTATATATATGCTATATAGTATATTCGCGGTTGTGTATAGGTATACAAAAACTTTTCTTTTTAAATATTTACATATATATACCTGTATTTTACCTGTGCATATTTTTAATTAAAAATAGTTTGAAACTTTTAATTTTTTTTATTCTTTTTATTCTTTTTAATAAACAAAAAAAGTCGCATTTTAATTACATTTTGTAATGTGGATGTGATTGTTAATAAAATTCTATAAATTTTATGTACATGAAAATGTATATAAAGTATATACAAAATTAAAAAGAAACGAAACTATATGGAAAGGAAATCTATACATGGAAAAGAAATTATGTTAAGACAAACAATTAAAAAGAACACATTAAAATTCAAAAGGTATAAATGTTTACAATTAAAATATGTATATATAATATATGCGGGGAATAATTAAAAGAACAAAATAAAGTTTATAAAAAAAAAGCACCGCGAAATCATAACTTTATATATTGAAACAGTTGTTGTTGTATATGTATAATTTTGTTTTGTTGGTTTAGGTATAACTTTTAAACTCTTTGGTAGTTCTAAAATGTATAGTGAAAAGTGAAAAACGAAAAACTTTTCTTTTCTTCACTCAATATTCACTCAGTGTTCTTGGGACAAGTCCATTGGAAACGTTTATAGTAATATATCTTCGCAAATTCCAAGATAGATGTAAAGTTCCGAAGAATAGTAATTAAACATTACAATTTATTTAAATAGTTTGACATCCAATGTCATCATATGTTAATTAAAAAAAATTGTGAAAACTTAAAAAAAAAAAGTTTTAAATCAACTTCTAACATATATATAATATCAATACTATAGTATATATACATAATAATAAACGTAATTTCAAATAAATGCTTACCATTCATTTTCTTTATTCAATTAACAAGCATCGCAATATACCTATTTTCCATTTACTGTATTCTGCATAATTGTAAATGTATACATATATGATAATATGACAATTTCCATATAATATGTATAAAAACCTATTGAAAAGAAAAATTCATTTCCATTATTGATTAAAAATCGAATTTCTTTTTTATTTCATTATATGAAGTCTAACTAACATATTTAAGAAAGATATAAACTTAAATGTATACATAAATTTTGCTTACTTCATATTATTTTTTTAAGCAAATTTACTTCATAAAAATTTATTTTAACAAAAACCTTTTTTGTTTTTTCATATGGCAAATGAACATGAAAAAGACAGAAAAAAAATTGAAATTTTGTAAATGAGTTTGTAAAATTTTTCATATTTTTTTTTTTTTGATTTTTGTTAAGATAACTATATACATTTATATTTAATTCTTGACATTATACAGTGTGATAATTAATATGATTAATATATATATATGAATGCGTTCATATAACTTTTAATTTTTAATTAATTATCTGTATCGCATTTAAAGTATGACTAGACTGAAAATAATATGTTCGTGATGTTGTTGTATAGATGCATATAAACATAAACATATTTTTTTTTTGCATATAAACAGTTTTTATAATGATATTATGATAAATTCTAAAGAATGGTATTATAACATTTTATGTAAAAATAAAAAAAGATATAATTATACTATAATGAAATTTTGATTAGTATGGTTTTGTATTATTATCATATGGTATTGTTATAGCAAAATTTCGACACAAAGTTATTTCAATCATATAGTTGTGTTAATCATATATTGTAATTTATTTATATATACACGAATAAAGCATTCGTTAATTAATAAACTAAAATTAATCTTTGAATGTGTGTATGTTGAAATATAACATTCGTATTTCAAAATATCCAAAATAATATTGATATAGATATGGAATAACTATGAAAATTGTTTGGATTATAAATTTGTCCGTTATCATTAACTATATATGTATTAAAATCTATATAACAATCTTCTATAAAATCATCAAAAAGATAAACCATTATCATTATCTATCCATCAGCGCGTATATAGATACATTTAAGAATTTTTTAGTTTTATTTAAATAAAATATTGCAAATTATAATCATATATATATATATATATATATAGATAAATAGCTTTTTGAGAAAAATAAAATCAAATATAATTTAAATAAAATGAAGATTTATATGGATGCATGCATATATATATGCATAATACTATTTTCAAATCAATTTAAATTTAGATTTAATGGAAAATATATATATTAATATAAAAAAAATCCATTTAAAAACTATATATATATATATACTGAATTCTGAATATAAAATAAAATATTCAAATCTAAATATAAATCTCAATTAATTTTCAATATATTTTTTATGTTATAAAATATAGCATATATAATTTATCGATAGATGATTATTGTATATACTATCACATATACACTATATATCTATACTATATATCCTTTGATGGTTATTATTTGCATTAAAAAAAATATAAAATCTGTTCTATGGCCGTATATATTTATCAATCATAATATATATTTTCATTAAATACTTTTTTTCTAGAACCATTTTTTTTTGTTTAATCAAAAAAAATATATTTTTTAGATATATTATAATAGATATAATGGTAATTTATAAAAGAAAGAAAATCATTTTAAATATATAAATGGAAATTTATATTCGGTATTTTAGAACGATAGATAAATAAATTCCACTTACAATTAGTTGTTATCCTGTTAAGCGAATAATTGAAATGGTCAAATGTTATGAAAGAATTTAAGGGTTGTAGTAAAAATACCATAACTTACGAAACCGTTGAGATAGAATAACGTTTTGAGGTGCATTCTCTAAAAACTTCACTTACCGCTCAAAAGGGGTTGTAAAACAAATTATCTATAGTAAAAAATCAACAAACGTGAGAAATTGTCAATTTTACCATAACTTTTGTATGCAAATCCCTTAATATTATTGTAAATTTCATCTAATTTTACTTAAAATTCGTCCTTAAAATCAATACAATTTTATGGAAATTTTACCCTTTAAAATGACTGTAGTAAAAATCCCATAATTGCGGGTCAGAGTAATGTTCAGAGATTCAATCTTATATGGCAAAGCTTATCATTAGTATATATGAAATTTTTTATAATACATATCAATAAATATTGAACAAATATTGAAGGGTTGTACTTCTATATATAGTAAAAATAATAAATTCTTATATAATATGTAAATATTTACATTTAATTTTAATTACAAAATATACTTATATTCATTATCCAGTGTAAACACCCAAGCCCTTCCATATATATATATTTATAATATTATACTGCACCATTTGAAATCATTTATTAAAATATCGATATTGAAAACTGATATATCTAATATAAAAAAAAACGATAGGATAAAAAATGTAAATTAAAGGGGTTTTTTTTTATTTAAAGAAATTATGACAAAATAACAATTACTAAAGTAAACATAAATTATATGATAATTATATATACTTTCAATAGCTTTAAATGAATTTATGCTATGTATATCATCAATGTACAAGTATTCAATAAAGTGTTTTATTGTATATCGTATATATTCTTCTAAAGTTATTAAATTATACAATATATTTTATATGTGCGTAGGATGACGACTTAAATAAAATGAAAAGATTTCACAATTATTATAAACATATTGATCAAAATAGAATAATTTTTGTTGGTCGAAGAAGAAATTCATATATGGGATAGCTGGTAGAAGTCACAGGCCATTTATGTTTGAAGACGACTTGAATTTGCTGAAGGTATAATCAATTTATTAATATAAATATCGATACATAATCCGAATGGAAATGTAGCAATTATATAACCCCAAATATTATACATATACCAAACGCATTTATTATTGCAATATATAGATATATATATATATAGTGCTAAATCATAAAATTTCTTATAATATTTCATTATTTATTAACAAATATTATATTATTAAACGATATACAAAATATTTTAATGTTATATTCTAAACATATATAGAAATATTAGTATATGCATTTTCATATATATATATTCATAAATTTCGAATATTTTATATATGCGTAAATGTTCATTAATATATAATTGCATTTTCAGTTGATATTATTATTATTGTTTATTTTAGTATATGAAATGCAAATATATTCAAGTTATTTGCTATAAAATTTCATATGTGGCAACAAACACTATTAAATTGTCATCCAATATAGACTGTATGTATGTATATATTCGAGTTGGGGACTTGTTATAGTTAAACTATATATATAACTTATAATATAGAAGCTTAGAAATATAATATATACGAAATACAATACAATATTGATTTGAAACACACAAATTCAAATATAACGAAATGTTTATATATCTATATATATAATTTGAATAACAATGTCAATAATTGCATATACAATATTTTTCAATATTATATTTGATTACAAAGGAAATTTTATTTATTTTTTTTTTTTACTAAATGGGTTTTTAAATTCAACTAAATAAACTAAACTTTAACTGACTATATATATAGAATATGGTTTTGAATATCATATAAATATATATGCGAATAACAAATATAAACGAATATATATCCAAATTTTAAATACCCTTAAAGGGACATACCATATAATAAGGACTATTATTGAATTGAAATTATATTAGGAAAATTCATTAGACATCAATTGGTTAAATACATTTAAAGTTAGTAAAACTATAACAGAAATCTTTATATATATATGAATTATTAAAATAATTTTAACTTTAAATAGCATTTCATTTCACTAGAAAAAAAATATAAATCTGTTAAAAAATATACAATAACATTAAAATTAATTGCCGTCCTCTTTGATATATACATCGTCCTGCTATATATATATATACTAATATTTATAATGATAGATATAGTTGAATTCATTTTATACATATACCATTTTTTAATTCATCAAATTTAAATAATGTACATGAAATAATAATGCAATCAAAATAATTCTATATACCATATACCATAATATATTGAAACGATTTTATTTTGCAATTTTTCTGTGTTCAACAAATATAGAAAAAAATAAAAATAAATAAAAGTAATGATACCCGAAAAGGTATATAAATATAATGTATATAACCATTTATTATATATATTGAAAACACGCAAAATTCTATTACATAAATACCTTTTTTTTACTTTTTTTTTTTTTTATAAATTAAATCAGTTTTGTTTTGTATTTTATACATATATATATAGATATATAAATGGTACACGGTTGTATATCTTTCACTTCAACTAAATCATTGTAATAAATCACTTTATGGTAACATCCTCTTTTATGTGATATGTATTGTATATTGTATTGTATATATATATTATACAAATTTACTTACAGTTCCTGTATATACGGTATTCGGTATATATTGTATTTATATATGAATATAAATTTCTATAGGTGACGGTATATCAAGCTTTAGAAAGATTGTATTTCAAAATATACAATAGAATTAGTATATATGTAGATATCGGTATATGTATAAATAAATATATATTTGCGAGAGATTATACCAACCATATACTATATATATTTTTGTGTTCTTTATTGAATATGTGTGCATGTTCAAAATTAAAGTAAAATGCATTTCTTTATGCAGAAATTACATTGAATGCACTTCATTCTAATTTATGTATATCTCTTTTATATAGATATACTTTTTATTCATATATATAATATTTACTTATAAAATAATATATCTTATCAAGGTATAAAAAGTGCATGCTCCATATATGCTTATACTTATAAAGAAAAATAGATTTACATTTTTAATTTATTCATTTTTAATTTGTATATAGTTTTGTTAAGTATATACATATATATATTGATTATATAAGCTCAAAAGTATGTGTATATGTGTAATAAATCATCCAACATATTATCGAAATGTATGGTCTTCTTATCCCCAAGAATCCCCTAAAATTGTATATATAGCTTATCCTTAAATGTACAGCCTTACAAATGGTAATTGGTTTTAACACTTGTTCGACAATATGCTTTGTGTAATCCAAACTTTCAGCAATAAAGACGTTGACGGAATCTTGAATATAATGGCAGACATAGTCTGTCAGGCAACATTTTTAACTTTAAAATTATGAACCTAAAAATATAGAAAAATTATTCATTCATTAAAAGATATATATACATGTCAATTTATGTGTTTTGCGTGCGCCTTATTTTGCATTTATTATGATGATATTCTGAAAGAAAAAATCCACCTATTTCTGTTAACATAAAAATGTTAATACCAGCTATATAATCTTCTTGACATATTAAACGTACCTATATATATTGACTCTATATGTAAAAGTAATTTTATAGCACATCAAAAAATGACTATGGAATAAATTAAAGTAAAATTTTTTTATATATATTATTAAAAAATATGCTTCACTTGTAAGTTGTAACCATTTATAAATAATATAAGGATATTTATAATAAGGATAATATTAATATGAATTTGTTGTTGTCGTCGTTATGTGATGACCTATATATATGAATATAGGGAAAAAATATCTGCAAAGTATATTTATGTAAATCCAAATTCATGCCATAATGATGTGAACATACAATATTTTTATTATTTTGCCGTATTTTTAAATGAAAGTGAAAAAGTATATACTTAGATTATATAAGACACCTGAAAAACAAGGGAAGTTAATTTGTTATTATTTATCATTTGGTGGTGGTAGGTAATCCTGTTATCTTTTTATGCATCGGATACAACCGCGGCTAATATAAAATTATAATCCTTATTGATGTTATATTTCTGATTCTGTTTTATCATTTGAAGAGAAAAATCGGAAACAAGAAAATCAATATTTTCGATTATTCATTTGTGTTACAAAACAATTTAATGTCAAATATTACGTGACAAAACTACTTTATTATTTTGAAAAATTAAACCATATATTATTTATTAATCTTCTCAAAAACGTATAGTAATTATACGTTTAACAACACATCAGTATACTTTCTAAAACTGATTATATATAAATTATTAATAAACATTTCGATGTGTTTTGTTTTTTTTGAACTATTTTAAAAGAATTTTCACTTCACCTTTTTCGCAAAAAATAAAATAAAAAGGAAAACCATTTGAATGTAAATAAATAAAAATGAATAAACATTTTTATATCTAAATATTATATTTTTTGATATGTAATAATAAAATACAATCTATATATATTAAATTTTATATCATCTTTTAAAAAATTTTATCCAAATATACATATAGAGATGAAGATGTTATATTGAATTGGGTTTATTTTTTATCTATCACATTATAACACATATTCTAAAATATTTATTATTTTTATATCATATTTGTGATGATGCAGAAAACTATTATATGATTTCAATATTCATTATTATATGTATATCGTTATTCCTTATATTATATACCTGCATATTCATATATAAGAATAATATATTTATATATATACAGTGGTGCATATTCGTATAAACGCAAACACATTTTTATAGGAAAATGCTATTTCTCGATATGAAGTAGGCGATTTAAAACAAAAACAAAATTTATAATTAATGTTGAACTATTCACTGAATTATTAGTCATAGTTTCGTCTCTTTCACACTTTTATATTTTTGGCTATTAATTTTTTTTAATACGTTCAATTGAATTAGATAGGATTTATGCGCATATTCATATAAACGCATTTTATCATTTATGGAATAATTTGGTTTTTATGATTTTTTTAATTTAATTTTGTTTATTATTTAACTTTGACTATTTAATTTTGACTATTTAATTAAGTTTTCAGTTTAAGTTTTCTTCAACCGGTAAGTATTTGAAGAGTTTTATCTATTATTATCTTAGCTCCCATTTTACGTATTTCATAATTTCTTTTTGCAGTCATGCCTAGAGGTAAACGTTTGACGGAGGTTGAAATTAATTCAATAAGTATTTTCAAAAACCTTGGATATTCAAATCGTAAAATTGGACGTCAAATCAACCGTTCGGAGACAGTCATTCGAAATTTTTTTAAAATGGGCAAAAATTATGGAAAGAAAAAACCCACAAAGGGCAATAGAAAATTGTCAAATAGGCAAATCGGTCAAATTGTTATTGAAGCAACAAAAAACAGATTAAACTCGCGACAAATCAAGGATAAACTCGATTTACCGGTTACAAATAAACATGTTGCCCACGTTTTACGCAACAAAAAAAATGTGAAATGGAAGAAAATGCAAGGAAAACCTCGTTTAACAAACCGTCATAAGGAGAACAGACTTCTATTCGCACAGAAACACATGTCTTGGACAAAACAATGGGAAAATGTTATCTTTTCTGACGAAAAGAAGTTTAATCTCGATGGTCCAGATTGTTATTCCTGTTACTGGCACAATTTAAATGATAAAAACGTGTTTAAATCGAAACGCAATTTCAAAGGCGGTAACGTGATGGTTTGGGGAGCTTTTTCTTATGACAATAAGCTCCCTATTTGCTTTGTCACAAATAAAATGAACTCTGCAGCATACTGTGAGCTTCTAGATGATGTTCTTATTAACCATCTTGAAAACACGGAAGGAGAGTTCATCTTTCAGCAGGACAACGCTGCAATACATGTCTCAAAGCATTCTAAAAAGTGGTTTGAAGAGAAACACATCACAACCATCGAATGGCCCGCTTGTAGTCCTGATTGTAACCCGATTGAAAACCTTTGGGGAATACTGTCATCAAAAGTGTATGCTAATGGACGCCAGTATTCATCAGTGCAAGAACTGAAACAAAGTATTAAAGACTGCTGGGAGAGTATCGAAGTAAACACGATGCACGCACTTATAACATCAATGCCTAAGAGAATCTTTGAAATAATCAAGAACAAAGGTGGACACACAAAGTATTAATTTCAATCTATCTATAATATTTGTATTAGAATTAATCATTTTGCTGTAAAAATTAACAAACAAAATGTGCGTTTATACGAATATTCCCCTGATTTTATTATTTTTATAATAAATTAATTAAATTGACTTATTTTGGCATAATTTGGTTATTATTTGACTTATTTATAATGTAATAAGCAAACAGGAACCGTTATTTAGACACCTTATAATTATTATAATACAAAATCTCTATAAATTGCTCTGCGTTTATACGAATATGCACCACTGTATAGGAAAAATGTAAAAATTTATGTATTTGTCGAGCACATATATGGGTCGAGCACATATATATGTAAAATTTAATGTATTTTGATGTAAGATTCTAGAGAAAATATAATATTTTCAAGATTTACATATATATAAAAAATTTATACTCATACTTTCGCCAAACAACCGCACACAAATAATGTGTAAATAGAATTTTCTTTTAAAATGAATTGTGCAAATAATAATAAAAATAATATTTTTATGTGTATTTTCATTGGTATATAAATTCATATGGGAAATGTAATAATGATATGTTATGTATATATTTGTAGGATATATGAAAAATAGTGAATATTGGTTTAATTTTTCTATATACCCATATAATATATACGAAAGATACTTTTATCAAATCGATATTTCTATCATGTATATAAAAAATTGAATTTTTATGTCGTTTTTCAAATATCTATAGATATATAGTTATGATGTGATGTTTACTTTAAAAATAATTGAAAGAAATTGTGTTTATTTCATATAACAATATATATAATGATAACCTTTATTATATGATTAACCTATATCATTTTTAAGAGTCTTCATTTTAAGTATTATTTCTTTAACATCTCCTCCTTTAACTTTTTTTTTATAATAAATTCAAATAATTATGGATTAATTATTAGTATATATAAACAAAACCAAATTAGGATTAGAAAGGTAAAACTTTTATTGTTTCCATCCCTATACAGAACTGTATGTATAATAGCATTGATATCTCATAATTCTAGATAGTGACAAAAAAGTGAAAATAAAACTATTTATCCATATCAAATTATTTAACATATGAATGTATCTCTTTTTATAAACGATTTTCTACTTCATCATTTGTAAACATTCCATTATATTTATACATATATATATTTATATGACATTCAATTGCGATATGTTTATACAAAAATCGTATTATTTGATTTCTTCTGATGATTTGTTCTTTACATGTTATTTTTCCATACGTTATACAGATATACAGATTCTATATATTATATAAGCAAATATGTAAATTATGTTATTTTAAGTGAAAATATTTTTACATATATATATTTATTGTAATATATAAATAAATTGATATATATACATTTTAAAGGATAGAAAATATTTACTTTATATTATTTATGCATATACTATCACTATATATATATATATATATGATGTAATAACATATTTTGTATATATATAGAATTACTTTTATATACAAATAAAAATATAAAAAAAAATATTGAATGAATATTTGAGGAAAACGCAGAAAAATCAATCACTACATAATATATACTTCAATTTTCAATATATACAACTTTTTATGCATAGAGAGAGAGTATATTCTTAAACATTTTTACTTTATAGAAAAGTTATATATTTATATTCTTAAATATTTAAAATTTGAACGTTTACATTTTGAATAAAAATAAATATCTATATATAACAATATAAGCTTTTGAAGTGATGATGATTTATATTTTTTAAATTCATATAAATATTGAATTATATTTTGCAAATATATATATACAAACAGGAAAATATGTAATCCAAAATATAATGTTCAATGATTTAACAAAAATGTTTCAATCGATAATCTATAAAAAAATTTTATATTATAGATTCACATTCACCTACTCCTATTAAATTTAAATAGATATATAATGATAATATACAATCCATAGAATTATGCTATAAATATTATCTAAAATGACCTAAATAAAAAAAAAAAAACTTTCTTTCTCTATATCATTTCACAATATCATCAGGTTTTGAATGTTAAATATACTTTGTTTAAAATTCTGTAACACAAAATATTATACATTTCTATTATATTCATTCAACATAACATTATACATTTAGATAATATTATATGGTTATTTCCTATGTATATATAGCTCATATCACCATATTCACATCTCACATGTCTGTCAATTTAAGCAAATATAGTTTTTCTTTTTTATCTATATATATATATATATATATATATATAGTTTAAAAATAAAGTTTTGTCATTTTCATTGATAATGATCACAAATTGGATATTATATTATTTAAACAAAAAAAAAAACTGTATGCGGTTAATTCCATATGGAATATAAAAATTGTGTAATAACAATGGATTATTTTTTATGATACAACTTACTATATAGTATACATATGTTATATAACGTTTATCTATAAACTATATATATAGAAATTATTTTAATATCCGAAAAAAAAACTTTTTATGTAACCTTACCGCATAAATTACAACATTTAATTTGTCTAAATTTCAAAAAAAAAAATAATATAATATGTAATTTTTTTTTATATTTCTTTTCAGGTAAATAAATATATATATATATAGATAGAATATTAATTTAATCAAAATTTGTGTACATATGGATTATGTATATATAATATCAGGTAATTATATATATAGTGAAATGTGTATAGGTAGCGTTATTATTATATAGACGAAGGAAAAGGTAAATTTACTAATTAAACAAATTTTATTTCTTCTTTTATAGTTATTTTTTAAATAATATTTTTATATATAAATATTATGAATTATAAGCAGTTGCTTTTAAAAACACATCTGTTTTTTTTGTAATATTTTTTTGGTCTTATTATTTAGATATTAATTAAGAATGTAATAATAATAATAATAATAGATAAACATAATAAGATATAATTTGAGGATAAGATAAAGGTAATATATAATTTACAGCATTTCAAATTCATATATACTAAAATGTATGCTTTGTACTGTAAAATTATGTATAAGAAAAAGGTTATGTATATGTCGTCAATTTAACATTGTATAAAAAATTGAAACAATACGCGATGATTCAGAATTACAAGATAAATTCCATTAATTTTGTTTATCATACAACATTGCTGACAATTTTCCCAATAGAAATACCATAATTAAAACTATTAATTCATTATAATATATTCAATTTCGATAAACTTTTTAGTTTTTATGAAAACATTCAAGAATTAATCAAACGTATATAATATAATATAAAAATAAATAAATAAATTTTTCGCTATACAACCAACAATCTGGTTTTAGCGTCCAACAACAGCCTTCTGTTATTAGTTACTTAATTTGTGGGTTTTACGGTGTCGGTAATTAGCCGTACGACCAACCGCAAGCGGAATATACAACTCTGTGTTAAAATTCAGATTCGAAAAATAACCGAAAACACAAAACATATTTTATGCATTCAGTAGGATTCGAACCCACGACCCCAAAATTTCGTTAGAATTTTAGGTTGGCATTTTTAACATTTACACCACAGAGTATAATATAATATACGTATATAATTTTTTCAGGATGATGTATTTTTTATGTATCTTTATATGAAAACGAAAAAAAAAAACAATTCATTTTATCTACCATACATAATGTTTATATAAACAAGTCATATAAATGTGGATGTGGTGATATGGAAAAAGAAAATTTTAATATTTTAAACAATATACATTTTTTTTTTATTTAAATATAAAAATTTTAAAGTTAATTTAAAGTGAAAAGTTTTGTTATGTTTATTTGTTTGTCAATTTAATTTTACGTTAATGAAAGCGCGACTTTTTATCTCTCCGGAAATACTTTGTATATATAAAATTCTTACACTTTTAATTCTTTTTTATATTCTATATCTATATAAATAGATAAAAATGCATATACACACAAATGAAATTGCATGTAATCGGTCTATTTGCTTTTATTGCTATATATTTATTGTATAATATATATATGTATAATTGTTGATATTCAGAATGATCTCTATATTCTGATATAATTAATGTTTTACAAATTTTTTCAAAGGATAATCAAAACCCTTTTTCAAACAATAATATAACCATATCATATAGTGATATAAATCATCAAAGGAATTGCATTTATTTATTTTTTTTTTCAGATTTATATCTCATTAAAAAATTATGGTTTGAAAAGATTTAATTCAAGTGAGCTATAGTAAAATAAAAGGTTTTCTGAAATGAATGCACGGTTATTTTCATATAAAAGGAAGTAAATATTTGTATACAGATTTGTCAATAGACGGACAATAAAATTTAGATGGATTTTTATTTACATGTTTTTTAATTGGACTACCATTTCCTTGAAGGTCTATTAAATATATATATCATTCAATGGAATTTCATCGATTTAATTTATGATATATAAAACCAAAGATCATTTACTAAATTTGTTTTGGTTTTTTAAATTAAATTTTAAACCATTTTTATATTAATTATTCCGAGTATTTTAATTTTCCCAATTCAATTTTACCATTAAAGTTTTTTTTTTTATAAATATTGTATATTTCAAATTTTCTAAAGCTTCGCAGATTAACTCATATATGAAACTATTTGTACGTACATACATATACGTCAAAAAGCTTTGAAGTTAAATGAACATTTTTTATAACAATAATAATAACACCATACATATACAGTGTGTCCCAGTACAACCCTACAAAGCCGAATACCACGTATTCCTGAGACCATTTCCAGTGGAAAATCGTTCCGGAAGGGGGGGTCTAACTTCAACCCCTACCGAGTTACAGGGGGTTGAAAAAATGGTGTTCTTTGAAAACCATGGGTTCACTTAAACACTTATAACTTTCAAACTATTGAAGTTAGGATCAAAATTAGATACTCTATTTATAGGTAATTGAATTACCTTTAATTTTGCTCAGGATACAATTTTTGCTAACTACCCCACTTTTGGAGTTATTGATGCTCAAAGTACAAAAATATTCAAATTTCCCATCAACTTTTTCAGAAAAATTGATTTTTCTCGAAATTTTCCGGGGTAAAAAAATTTTTTTTTCTCAGTAACTTTTGTGCGCCATAAAATTCCCTTTAAGTCCACCCTAGAAAGTTAAGCGCTGCGACCTATAGATTTTGAGTTATTACGTGATTTGTAACGGCGAAACATGATAAAAATTAAAGTTTTTTTTTATGTATAGATAAAAATGGTTCTCATATTGAAAATTTTAAATAAAATTACATCGCATTTATCATTTAAATGATAAATGCGATGTAATTTTATTTAAAATTTTCAATATGAGAACCATTTAAAAAAAAAACTTTAATTTTTATCATGTTTCGCCGTTACAAATCACGTAATAACTCAAAATCTATAGGTCGCAGCGCTTAACTTTCTAGGGTGGACTTAAAGGAAATTTTATGGCGCACAAAAGTTACTGAGAAAAAAAAATTTTTTTACCCCGGAAAATTTCGAGAAAAATCAATTTTTCTGAAAAAGTTGATAGGAAATTTGAATATTTTTGTACTTTGAGCATCAATAACTCCAAAAGTGGGGTAGTTAGCAAAAATTGTATCCCGAGCAAAATTAAAGGTAATTCAATTACCTATAAATAGAGTATCTAATTTTGATCCTAACTTCAATGGTTTGAAAGTTATAAGTTTTTAAGTGAACCCATGTTTTTCAAAGAACACCATTTTTTCAACCCCCTGTAACTCGGTAGGGGTTGAAGTTAGACCCCCCCTTCCGGAACGATTTTCCACTGGAAATGGTCTCAGGAATACGTGGTATTCGGCTTTGTAGGGTTGTACTGGGACACACTGTATATGTAAATATGTGTATCCTGAATCCTCGTATTGTATATGAATTTCTGCGAATAAATTATATATATACATATCCAACCATATATATATGGCAGAAGTACATGGGTTTTTGGGACGAAAAAATAAATAAATACATTACATATATATTCTTATTCATATATATACCTATACTCGTTTATATATATTTGTGATATAAATAATTAAATATTTACTAATTGTAAAGAGCGCGCTGTTTTATATCATTATTATTATACATATACCGATTTTGTTGTAAAAAGTTTAATGAACTTTTGTATATATGCAAAAATGTAAAAACGGAAAAAGGAAACGTTTTAATTGAAAAATATTTTAATGGAAAATTCTATACATGTTATTTATGTTATTTATATATATACAATATACATTTCTTTAATCTTTTATTAATGTATATATTAATTTTAATACGTCTATACAATATGTGTTTTTATTTTTCTGTAAAAAACTTTTGTGCTTTTATATATACATTAACATATTTACATTCAGAGTGATGGAGGAAAAAAAATGAATTTTGGTGAAAATATTAGTTTATATTACGTATAATATATTGTTTTATCTATTATATGTGTATTGTAGCGAAAAAAAGGTATATCTGATAAATATCAAGAAACAGATTAAATAAACAATAATTAAATCTATATATATTTTATAATTATATGTTAAATCAGGGAGAAATTTTCCTGTGAACAGAATGATTATATCACAACTGAAAATTTGGTTATCATAACACGAGATTCAATTTTCGAATTAATCGATTTTTTTTTTAGTGTAAATATTATTCATGTATGTATATCTACAATTTTTTGAATTCCGTATGAGTTTATTTATCTTTCATCAATATGTAATTAACTGTTTCGCTATTCACACACACATTTGACTAATTTCAATAATTAATTTTCATTTTAAAGTATTACATATAATATATTTACAAAAATATATTTATATAAAATAGGAGATCCTTTTGCATATACATGCATATACTATAAAAACATAAACAACATAAAATGATATTAATTTTCCTTGAATCGCATAATAAATTGTTTGAATTTTATATATGAATATGTGTGTATAGGATACATATATATATATAGGATCAAGTATTTATATATGATATAAATCATGTATATATATATATTTTTGTTATGAAAATTGGTAACATCCGTCAGGAATATTAAAATCATCATTAAAATTCAATTAAACCATAACATGTTTTGGTGACACGTATTATGTATATATATATATATATGTATAAATAAAAGTCAGTATATTTATATACATACATATATATGTGGAAGTATTTTGTTACATTTTTTACGTTTTTTATGAACGTATTTATATAAATATCAACAATATGTATATATATAATCATGGATAAAACATCGTTATGTTTTGTTTTTTTCATCCATTTGAATATTTTAATCACGTATAAAATGAATGTTTTTTTCCATATTATATGTTCATTGAATACGATAGTAAAAAATTTAGAAATTTGTTTCTGCAATATCTGCGAGCATAAATTAATTTTTAAGAACTATAAAATATCCATTTGTTATATTTCAACACTCTCTATACCACTAAAAAATTCCTTATAAGAATTCAAATTTCATTAGCTTATTCATTATTTCCCCGTATAGAGACTATCGACTTCTAAATGATACATGTTTATATATACCATATATAGATGTCATTTATCCATATATTATTAATTTTCATTATCCTCCGTACTCCGTATATATATAAGAAATGCTTTTTCAATTACTTTTTGATGGTATAATGCAATATTTTTTTTTTAGGAAAATTTGTATAGTATCTTTTTTTTTTTTGGTGTGGATTGTTTGTATTTTTAAAATGTTAATTGATGCATTAAAACAAAAATGCATATAAAAATTGTTGTCCAAACATTTTTATCGTTCGTATATTATACCAATACCAAAAAAAAATAATACTAATAGCTGTGGATGAATACTATATATATATATATATAATGTATATAAAGTTTGTATTTTTTTGTTATTGCATATAATCAGCGCGCTGTGTATGCAAGCTAAATGGACTGACAAAAAAATACTATATATACAAATAACTAAAATGCTTATTGAATATTTTATGGAAAATAAAATATACATAATAAACAAATATAATGCAATTCAAAGTGCAGAAAATATGAATGAATTGATGTTGTACAATAAATTTAACGCTAATAAAGCTAATAAGAAAAGAAAAAAGCTAATAGAAAAGCTAAGCTAAGAGAAAAGCTAATAAATAATTATATTAATAGAATATTTATAGTGAAAATTTCGAATTTGAATCAGTATTGAAAAATCTATTGACAATTTATCTCAATATGTCTATAGTTCAGATCAATTTTTTTTTCATTGATGAAGATATTGAATAAGAAAATGTCACATATTCTGTGGTATTTGCGTTTTATAATCCCTTATATAACATATTGTATTGTGTATTTCTTCACTATATATATTTATTATATATTCAACACAAGTTTATTTACTTTTGAAATTTATTAATTTCATTTATGAAATAATAATTATACATATATGGTACATAATGTAATCAATTGTTTATGGTTTGATGCCTGTGTTATGACATTACGACATTATATGATATATGGCTAAAATTTTATACACAGATTATATCGTTTGTCAACTTGAACTCATCCGTAAAGAAGTATTTTCAATAATTTATATACTAAATGCTTTAAAATTTTACTAAAATTTAACTTCATCAAAGTTTAATATAAATTTAATTATGTTATTCTTGTGAGTTTTCCTAATATATTTTTATTTACTATACAATATATATTATTATATTTATATATATATAAATAAACTTACTTTTATTTGTATTTAGGATCCTATATATATATATATATAAAAAAAAACAAATTCATTTTGTTGTTTAAATACTTCTATATATATATAAAGCAAAGATATAAAGATCAAATGCTTTTGTGCATATCTATATATACTGCACTTGAAACCTTTTCAATTATTATATATATATCATTATGAAAATATATATATATATAATATACATACATGCATTTAACTTTTAGATTTTATTTAAGCTTTCGTGTAATATACACATCACATATATATATAAAATATAGATTATATATGAATCGCATATTATATGATTTTATATAACAAATCTTTGACAATGAAGTACTTATATTATATAATATACATAGATTTATTAAAGGATTTATATATATGTGTTTGAAATGGATTGAGAATGTTATTTTAAGAAATGACTTTATTTAAATAAAGGTATATATACACATTTATTTATTGTAAACTATATATTAACTTGTGTATATACTTTGATATACAAATGTATGTTTGTTTACAACACACACCGCAGATATATAAATATTATATATTTATATCAATAATAGATTTGTGGTTTTGATGTGAATATAAAGAGTTAGTTTTGTATATATATGTATATTATAACCGCATAATATATATAGAGTATATATAGAATGTATTTATATTTGTAGAATTTTCTGATTAAATATATGTATATTTAAAATTGCAATTATGGATAATGTTGCAAGTTGCATATATATATATATATATATAAATGAATTTGATTTATGTATTGTGTATCTGTTCGAATGATTTTTACTGTGAATTGAATTGATATAGATTTTAAATTGATTTTTATACAAAGTTTTTGTTTATAAATAAATTTAGATTTTTTATTTTTGTCGTTGTACAATTAATTTATGGTATTTCAATTTATTATATACGATCGATTTGCCAATTTTTTTTTTTACATTTTATATACATATATGGTGATTAAAATTAAATTGAGAACATTGATAAAATACACACGCAGGTATTTATCTTATTTTAAGATATTTTTCGTAGAACCATCGCAGTTATACATATGAATCAGTTAAAGTTATATTATTTTTGTATAATATGTAATAAATTAAAGTATATATTTATAAATTAAGTAACTTATTATGCTATCTATAGAATGGGATTTTGAAATTCTTTCATAAAATAATTTACATTAACTATACACTCAAATGATTTTTTTTATAAAATTATGATAAATATCATATACGAATCTTTAATAACCTATATATCATTTTTTACATTTCTTATATCAAACACAATTTGTTATCATTTTATTTATAAAATATACGGTACGATTTCGCATAATAGAAATGAAATTATACCTTTTTTATTTGTTGGATTTAAATATATATATGTATTTGTATATAACAAAAAAAAATATAAAATCCATTTCATAAAAAAATATATAATCAAAAAGATAATTATAATATTGCGTGTTCTCACAATATATATATACGGATATATATCAAATTTGGTATGGATTTATATTTTTTATACACCTACAAATATTTATTTAAATATACAAAAAAACATAATATATTTAATTAAATATTTACACATAAAATTAATTTAATTAAATATTTATGTTTAATATATATATATATATATATATATAAATAAATAATATAGCTTATCTATTTATATATAATCACAATAATGATCCTATATCGTTGAGATATTTATATATAAAATTTAATAAACTAAATTTATGATAAAAATTCCCTTTATGTATATATATTATAAACTATTTGAATAACATCTATATATAGTGTTTAAAATATGTTTGATGAAGTTTCCTGATGAAGAGCAAACCTTTTAAATATATTATTATAATAATTATGTTATTATATAATAATCGTATATGTATAGAAATAGAATTGATTAAAGGATTTTTGTTTACCATCAAATTGAAAATTTTATATTTATATAATATTGCATCCGCACGCCATCATAACCGCAATTATAATCTCTATGGGATTGTTTAAAACCTATATATTTTTCATTAATCTAAATATTATTTTTTTCAATATTCATATATTTTTTGCATTTTTAGAATAGAATTTTTAGAATTAATTGCATAATAAATATCAATAAATATATAATTCCCCTGAATACTCATCTTTATATGAGTATGTATAATATTTTTATTATAATAATTCACAATATGCAAATATATATATAACCTATCAACATTCATATATGCGGTTTGTGGTTAAATTATATTATATATGTATAGCTGGAGGTACGGATTGTTATTTTATTTGTGAATATTTTTTTATATATGAACCTATATATAGAGAATTCAATGACCTATGTGAAAATTTTCTCATGTACGTAAACAAAAAGTCAATAAATATATATAGGATATAGATATGAATAAAATATTTTACGATGTATTGTGTTTTATAAATGGAAATAAATACAAAAATATAGGACTATAAATTCAATAATAAATATTAATAATTTCTTGATATAAATAACCAAAAGACAAAACAATTATTGTATATGCAAATAATATTTTTCATTCATTTGAAATTTTAATTTTATATTTATATACTGTTATTTATGCTGCGCAGTGCCAAGTCCTGTGTGGGGTATTTGAGAAATTTAAAGTGGGACATTTGTAGTTCAGGCGATATAGAATTATCTATGTTTAAATATATGAATATTAAAAAATTCATCTGTCCATCCACCCATCACGAGTGTATAAATTGTAATCAAATCAACAAAAAAAAAAATCAATACAAAATCTCTTTTGCCATCAATCAGAAGATTGTTATAATACCCATATATATTGAATTGATACACATGTATATATATAAAAATTCATCTCCAACATTAAACTAAATATAAAACTAACAATTTGTTATTTATTTATTGATTACATTTTTATATTCTATTCGGAAAATTTAATACATAAAAGATGGAATGGTGTTGGTGGACGACCAAGGTGTTTGCCAAAAAATATTACATAAATCAACATAATAATGCACCAAAAAGTTTTGAAAAATCTCTGTATATATAGTTATTTTATTTAACATTATATTTTTGTATACCCCCCACTATATATAAAACACAGTATATATATGAATATTATTCGTATGGATATATGCATATATAAAAATGTTAAATAATAATAATAATATTGTACAAGAAAAATGGAAAAAAAAAATCGAATTTTCTTACAACAGTGAAAATCTGTGGCAAACATAAACGACATTCTGGCGCCACATTTATATGATTATTATATATATATATATATTTATGAATATATATGTATAAAAAAAAACTAACTCTCACCACATGTTGACTATACATATACGTATATATATTTGTATATAGCGAATATTTTCATATTTATTTTAACCCCATTTATATGTTCGTTGTAGAGTGGAAAATTATATTGTAGTATATTTAATATACATATATATATATACTCGCTTTCTGTATAGCAATTTTAGCTATATGCATATAATTTATAAATTCTCATGAAGGCAATGTTTACCGTATACGAGTATATGTAGAAAATTGCAATGTATGGTAATTTATATATTATTTTATTGTATATGTATATATGTATAAATAAATAAGATTGCGATGCGATGGCGATGGTAATGATGTTGTTATACGATGAATGATAATGTGACGTAACTGGAGACAAAAGTCTGTATAGAATATTTAGATATTAATATATGGAGGTCAAATCAATATACCGAATTTATCTTATATATATATGTATGATTTATGTATATGTATATAATAAAAAAATCGATTTCAATCCATTTATATAATTATTGTAAATGTTTTATCTTGTTTTATTCAATAACTATTCATTAATTTTATCTGATATAAGAATTTTTAATTATTGTACATGATTCATTAAATAGATTTTAAAGACTGCAAGGCACCTAAAATAAAAAGCAGGATCATATAGCCATATACACTATAATGTATTCAAAAAAAATCGCTATACAAAAACCCTTATTGATTTGATTAGATTTCACACATATATATATATATATAGGTAATTTATGTTCACAAAATTCTTTAGGATATTTTTTATATTGTAATAAGGTTGATTTCTATATAGTTATATAAACTTGCTATATAAAAATATAATATACATATATAAAATCATATATATTTAACGTAAATTAATGTAATGCAATTTATTATTTAAGGACTCCTAATAAACAAAGTATATGCTTTTCTTGTTGTTATCCAAAATAACATTTCAACAGTTGTATATATTGTGATATAAACAATGAAAAATATAAGTGTATGTAATAATATATATTGTTATGAACACAATTCAACGGCAGTTTATCGCTGAATTTCGTATATATATTATATATATATATATATATATATATATATAATATATATATATATATATATAGGGCTTTCTATTTTCTATATTATATTATTATTAGGTTATATCTCATTTCGGCGATGTAATTTGAAATTCAAAATAAATGTATATAAGAAATTAAATGAAAAATTGTATATTTTAGTATATGTATGTTTACTATTTACATTTATATATAAATGTTATTATTCAATTTGAATGATAACAATTTTATAAATTATATATATATATATACTTAATGTATGAAGAATATTTATATAGAGATGCTGTGTATATATTATAGGATATATTATTATTATTCTTTGAATTCATATTATTTAGATTTATGCACATATAAATTCCATTATATATTATGTATAATGTGATATATATAAACGAGATATACAGTTTGTATATACACATGCGAAGATTGATATGTATGCATTTCGTTTCTTATCTACGTATTTAGATACATATATAGAAAGATTGGAAAATTGTGTAAAATTCTATATATAAAATACAAAAAAGTAAAAAACCAATATTTTATTCACATATCATTCTGTCACTATATCATATACCGATTGATTTTTTTTTCATTGAATACGTAAGATAAATAGATATAGACTCTCTGATGTAAGCACAAACAACGATATATCTATATATGTAAAATACAACTCTTTAATGTGAAAATTTTGAAATTTTCCATTATCCTTTTTGAATATTATTTGGTTTTGGATTTTTATATAAATATAAACAATATGCCAATACCTATCATCATATATAAGAATATATAATCCTTAAAAATCATCATGAATTTATACGGCATGATGGAATTTATTTAGATGTCACCTAAACGATAAACGATATATATAACAAACAGTGTGAAAAAGTGCATAAATAAATGAAATAATTTTATATTTTTGTTTACTAAACAAATAAATTTAATTACTCCCTTTAATAAAATTGACAAATATATTATAGGAAATTCAATATAATGAAATGTACACCAACCTATTTTTATTTATATTTTAATATCGAATCATCATCATATAATTTTACATATTAAAATTTATTTGTTAATATTTTTTTATTTAATATACAAATATTAATTTTTATTAAATCTATTTATATATATTCTTGTTTACAGTTTACAATACAAAAAAACGAAAGAAGCAATTTTATAAATGATGTGGACATTATCGTATAAATATTTATATATTTCAACCCCTATTTCTGTATATATATCCGTTTAGACTTTGATATACTTTTTTGTAAGCTTCGCAAAAAATATATATATCAAAATATGAATTTTTCATATCCAAATTTATATACCATTTGAAAAATAATTTTCCACCAAAAACATTTTCTTTTTTTTTCTTTTTTTATTTTCAAACAAACAAAATTTTCTAATGTCTTATATGTTTATCCTTGCGTTCGTTGTCCTTGTTGTTTGCGTTTAGTTTTTCCTTTTTGTTTTTTTTTTATAAAAATATTTAATGTATTATATATTTTTCATGTATTTTTTTTTTTTCGTTTTTGTTTCTGTGGTTTTTTATTTTTTTTGCTTTGTTTTATTTATATATAAATAAATATATTTTCTTCGCATATTATTCATCCGAGAAAATATGATGAATATATATATATAAGAAAAGAATATCTTTAATATTCAGTTAACGTTTTATTTTTGTTTGTTTATTATTATATATTGTGATGGCGTCATTTATTTATTTGTATGTTTTCATATTCTTTTATTTCAACATTTCCTTATTTGATTCAATAAATTCTGTTTTTTTTTGTTTTTGGGTCCCTCTTTGGCTTCCTTAACTAAATGTCTAGATAGTTAGTATCTTTATATTTGTATATGTATATTGTTTTAAATCTTATGGGTATTATTATATATAAGTTTAACACTCTGACAATTCAGTGCTTCCACTAAATAATAATATTCATATATAATAATATGTGCGTGCGTATATGCATTGCGTAAAAAGAAGTGTACAAACGATAAACATATATAAGATATAGAAATATTTTTATTTAAATAAAAATTACTTAACATTAAATTTGTAAATGACTTCATATATATATATATATATATATATAATAATAAATTTAATAGGATTTTCATTGTATTTTCTTACATCATATATCCTTTTATATATATACATTTTTTTTTCATTATTATTTACATTTTATGTATAATGTGGTATGCGATAATGGAAAAAAACTTATACGATATATGATAATATATATTATATGAATTATTTAAACGAAGATTGATTATTATTATATTTTATTTATCGAAATAATATTATAAGGAGATTTTATCAATAAGAACATTATCGATATAACATCATTTTGATGAATAATAAGTTTTCTTTGAATATATACCGATGAATTAAATATTTTATTTCGATGTTTAGGGATAATAAGGCCATAGAATTTACCCCCTTATTTCCTCAACAGCTCAACTAATCATCTAAATAATTATAATGAAAAGTTTAAAAATTCTTAAATGAGTGATATCCTTCCAGGTGAAGAAAATCATCTAATTGATTTATTGTTAGTACAGCTCAATCAAATTTTCTATGACGAAGGAACAATTCTGACATTTATAGGAAAGACAAAGCTATCTACCACCGCGGATCCACCACCATTGACCATAACCATATAGTTTCAATGTGTTATAGGCTAAAAATATTTAAATAAAATTGCATACATATATCATTTACAAAAACATAATATACTTTCATGATATATCAAAAAATTCATTGAGTTTATATTAAAAAAAAAAAAAAAATTGAATATCACTCATTCGTATTTAATGTGAATGTGAAATAATTAATTGTTCACAAATGTGTGTTTGGGGATTTAATATTAAATAAAATAAATTAATTTTACATAAAATGCCAATTTAAAATAAATTTTTTATTATTCATATATTTAAAAATATCATCACTATACAATCAATATAATATTAAATATATATATATGTATCAATAAACTCGAATATCATCAATAAAATATTTATATTTGTGTTTCTTTTTTTTTTTTTTTTGGTTTTACAAAATTGTTATATAACAATTAATTTATACACTCTTTAATTATATATATTCAAAATTAAAAAAAAAATATAATATTTAAATGTTTTTTTTTTGTATAAATATGTGAAGTATATATAAAAATGAGAACACACAAAAATAACATATTGCTATTTGAATATAATTTTGTTTTTATTTTCATTTTATGTAATTAAAAGTGTATAGTTGGTTACCAAAATAATTTAAATATTTTCATAATATATAATTGATAATATTCATTCTAGAATAGCAAAAAAAAAACTCCAACAGTATTCGATTTAATGGTAGCGAATTAAACTCTGTGTGAAATTGATATCCGAAAATAATACAATAACGGGGAAAAAAACAGTCATTTATTTCGTATAGGATTCGAAATCACCAAGACAAGAGTATAGAGAAATGATTGTTGAGATCAACTACACCATCAGATAGGAACATTGAATTTGAATTATGACGAATGGAAATTCATATTTGCCCATGGCCCATAGAAACATTTATCATTTTCTTATTTTATTCTTTTCTTATTCTGTCAATTTAAGACAAAAATGTATTCATCTATATCTATATAATTTATTCAAACTATACATCAGGATAAGACACTATATATTTATATATATTCAATATGGTATATATTCCATAGACGATGTGCATGTATGATGAATGTTTTATAAAATGGTATATATATATATGATGCTGGTGTATGCGATATTATAATAAGATTATATTAATATTTAATGCATTTAAACTGAAACATTCTTATTTTATCTATATATATATATATATATATACTGCATTTTAGAAGATAAGGTTTTGTATATACATATATGAACATCTCTGAAAATATATATTTATTTATGTATATATATACTTAACGTATATGCATAATATTAATAAAACCGCATTCATAAATACAAAACATAAATAGCATACATATGAATATATATGTGAACATAATATAAGTATAAGAAAATAGTTTTGCTTTTAATGAATGTTCTTAAATACCATACCATATATATATATATGTATAATATTAAAATTTGTATGCATATGCGGTTACTTATAAAATGCTTATATTATAGAGAAAAACATTATTTTATAAATTTAAGTAAAATTTACTATATACTATCTATACATATGCATTTATTTATTATTGTAATAAAATTCTGTATATATTATTATTTATATGCGATGATTTGGAAAAACAATTCTAATTTATATACTATATATACAGATTATAATAAATATATATAAAACCAAAAATTTCTTATTAAAAAATATCAATTTTTAATGAATTTTAATGAAATATATGAAAAACATTTTAGAATATTATAAGATTTTCTGGTCAACATTCCACATAATAAGCCGCAGTATAAGATATCATACCGAGTAAATATATCGAGTAAAATTCGCAAATCTATACACATTCAAATATATAATACTAATTTTATAAATAAACTAAATAAATCATCAAATAATAATATCATATAATATAAAATTTCTACGGCATAACTTAAATAAAGAAACATAATTCATTATTATGTGTGCATTTTAGAATCGTATTTATATATTTTATAACTTTTACCGCATTATAATATTATGATATCAACATTATGATTTTTGAAATCCATACACTCCAAAATTAGTTCATGATAAAATTGATACAGTAAATAATAAATACATAATATAGATTTATTCATTACATAGATTTACCCATGCGGTTGTTATAATCTTACAATATACAAAATTTATATTGTACCTATATTATATTTGCTTTTGAAATTAATTTCAGCAAAATATTTTTATATAAAGTGCATATAAATTTATGTACAAATAAAATTAAAAAAAAACAAAACTTTTTCATTATTAAAAACAAAAACACATTGAAAAACAAATGAAATTTTGGTGCGAGGGTATATAAAAATGTATGGGAGAGTCTTCCCATATATATAATCATCCACAAATAACTATATAATATATATTTGTACAATAAACCTAGAAAAAAACAACATACAAATGGAATAATTTTAATGAGGTTGTTTTTGATTAGATTTATTTTGTGTTTTGGATATATATACTAACACACAGCTTATATATATAAAAGTGTATGTAATATATTGAATTAAAATTCTATATCTATATAAAATGTCATTTGGTAAAAATATATTTTGTATAAGTATATATATAGCAATGCAATTTACAAAATGTTTTTCGAAATTTGAAATTTGCTTTTTGCATTTGGATTTATTTATTTATATACCATAATTCTATATCTATATAGCGAAGAGCATTTTGTTAAATAACATTTTATTTACAATTGTTTTATATGTACTACATTATACGTACCTCTATTGTATATATAGTATAATAAATAATGAAATTTTGGTATTTTACACAATATGCTCTAAAAATTGTAAAGTATATGCTATTGTATTATATATTTATCGTTATATTTGTTTGTTTGTATACTATTTTAAAATCACAGTTCAGTTAAATTGAAGTAAAAAATTATTATAACATTATAACATTTACCTTTTTATATATATAGTATACATAAAAACTGTTGTATAATTACCAATGAATTTATGTAAATTAAAGGTTTAATTTGAAATAAAGATAATCACGACGTACGGTCATGATATATGCTATATCCAATTAAATATTATGCTTTTTTCAAATATGGAGTTGATTGAATAATTAATTTATTTCATAAAATTAAAGTTTGAGGATTAAATGGATTGAAAGTGTCGTCCCATGAAGTTAAACAATTCTTAAACGACTATTTATCTTTATAATACAGGAATTGAATTTAGATTCGTAATCATTCACAATTGAGTAAAAACTAAACAATAATTTTCAATATAGTGTATAACTAAAACTATTTGATGATTATATCCACCATTATTATACCTTCTGATGCTGATGCGATGTCTATGTATATATGAATAACATATCTTTTATGTTTCCTATATATTATAAATATTCTATCGCAAGTATATTATACTAAAATAGATGTGCGGTTTTATTTTATAATTAAATTTAAACTCAACCCTAAAGTATATATTGTTCAATGTATACGAACGTCCCGACGTATATTATACATATATAAAATTTATTCAATATTTTCTCCGTATACAATTATATTTTGCATTATAGATAATATATAAATTTTTCTGAAGGTGTATGTATATATAGGAAAAATTAAGAATGTAATTTAATCATTATAAAATTGAAGGTGTCAATTTAATTTATAATGGCAATCAATATATATATATATGTTAAAATATATTTTGTGTAAATATTTTCTTACAATTACTAATCGAAAATGTGTAATGTATATATAGATAGATATATTTTTATCTGTCTTTTTCAAGTATGATGTTTTTTTTATCACAAATAATGTAAAAATAGCATATATAAAAATACCTTTATATTAATATAGTGTTCATCATATATATTGTATATAAAAATTCTGTTTGACTGAACTCTAACACAGAACATATGAATTCATGTATAACACATTCTTTATGCTATAAATAAACGTATATCGAATATGAAGCATTTCCCGATAAAGTATCTTACATATAACGAAATGTAATCGGAATGATTCAAAAACCAGAAAATTGGGTGGGAATGGCCGCTCCAAAAATAGAAAAGGAAACAATTTTTGTATCATACTGATTTGTATTGATGATGTAAAATTTCAGCATCGGAAAATCGTGTGGATATTCTGGTAATGCATTAAGATCGATATATTCTTTTCTATAATAAAAACCGCGAGAACTTATTCCTAATCCCAATAATAATATATTTGAAAAATATATTCAATATCAACGGAAATTAACAGGAACGCATTTCAAATGTTTCATATAGATGGATATTATTTTATATTTTTTTTTCATTATGGTTCGATAAATTGAATCAATATTCAATACAATGACTAAATTAAAATAACGTATAACCGAAAAAAAGAACGCATTTAAATTGAATTATTCTTTATATCTATATATATCTTATTATTCATATATATAAATATATAGTTATAGATGAAAAAATTCGGTGAAGGAAAAATGAATTTTATTTTAAATATATTATAATTTTTTTTTTTTTTTTCGTTAACATAATTCTTATACTTGAATGCGAAATTTGCTATTCAATTATTATTATCAATATAAATTTTTCTTATATTATTTTTGTATATTTTAAAGTACAATTTTCTACATTTTCTCTTATATAATACAGAAAAGTTCATCGCATTGCTATTCCAGTTTTTTTTTTCTTCCTATTTTCGAATATGCATATTCATTCTCTAAATGTATATATCTATCACATTTTATTTAAAATAAAATTTATGAATATATATATACATATTCATATTCATATATATCTATATTTGTATAGAATATAAAAAAAAAAAAAAATTCATGAAAGCCAATTGGGATGAAGCCAAAAATATTATATATATGGTAAAATTATAATATATATATAAATAGTTGAATGTGTCTTCTTTTATATATATATATATATACATATATTTGCGTATGTGCTACTGATGCTATTCTGCATATATATAAACAATATATAATGAAATAATAAGGATGAAAATTTCTTCAATTGAAATGTGTACTCATTGCACTACATATACAATTGTACATATTAGTTTCTTAAGATATGTATTCCTTATATATATATATATATATATATATATATGCAATTCAGATGCATATATTTATATTTATTGAGATAATGGGTGAAGTCATACAAATATATAAAACCACATCACATAACATTTATATATATGGTACATATATATGAGATAACCTATTTGTGAATATTCAATACAATATTAAATACATAAATAATCTTATATATTTTGCATATGTTAATATCTATATAAAATTTTATTTATATATTTTGGTTATGTTATGTATAAAATATGACAAAATACTGTACATATACAATATATATTTAATCTATATCCATTTTGGAACAATATGTAGGAAAAAAATATAGTAATGCTCGATATTAAGAAACGATCCATAATACGTATATATATGGAAGATTGCAATTTGATTTTGTCTCTATATATATGTATATATCGATATGTGTACATCATACCAAACCAAACAAATATGAACAACTCATCATATTCAATATTTTTTTTATCTTGATTTCTATAGACATTTTTTTTAAATTCAACAACATATTTTCAGTTAATCGAATTCTTTTACTATATTTTGTATGTATATCGATAAAAAATAAAATATGATTTCTTTTTATGCAGGAAAAATAACAATATGATTGACACAATGATTTTCTTCGTTTTTTTTTTTTTTTTACTTCGTGATGTTTATATAAATATGATAACAAAAGCAATATCATGTCGCATTTTTAAATCCATCAGGAAATTTAACAGTATAGTATAAATTTAACAGGATAATATAAAAATTTATTTGATTTGATTTTTAAGAAATGATCCTTTCCATTCATTTATCTCATTTTTAATGATTTTATAAGGAATGAATTGCGCCGTTTAATTGAAATTGAAAATTTAACAAATTTAATATCATATATGATAAAGCGATAACCAGAAGTTTAATAGCGGTAATGCCATATGATGATATCAAAATTCACATCTTAAATGTATTTTATATAGTCTATAGTTAGATATACAATCATTTTTGAATTATTATACTATATATATAATATATATTGTGTGGCTTTAAATTGATACATTTTCGATTAAATCCATCTATTTATTCACTATATACATATATATATATATATATATATATATATATTATAGTATAATTTCATTTCACATATATATAAATAAATAAATTATATATAATAATTTAAATATTGATTGAGATATATATTATAGTTTCTATTCCATTACATAAATTAAATGTATATATAACATATATGTGATTATATATATTTATATATGCATGTGCAATGATGTTTATTAATCTATTTATATATGGTTGTGCATATAATAATATAATTACCTATTAAGTAAATAGATAAATATTTACAGTCGCCGCATATTATATTTATTATTATAATAAATTCATATTTTAATTGATATTTTATAATAATTGAAATAGGTAATTTGTTTAAATATATATTTTTATACAAACTCTTATGTAAACACAATTATGATCATTATTATTATATATACTTTAATTGAAACCACCAATAAATAAACAATAACAATAATATACAGAGATATATTATATAGCCGCATATATAGCAACGTATAATACATATATATATGATATATAGAAATAACTGAAGGTGTGGTATTTCATTTTTTTTTATTTTAATTTTATTTATTTATGCGCGTTCACATTAAACTTTTCAATTATTTTAATTGATTGCAAATCATTTTATTAAATTATGAAAAAAAAAGACGGATATCACATTTATTAATATTAAAACAAAAAAATACAAACATAATATTTTAATTGAATCATTTATAGTATAATACAATATTCTTTATTGTCCATGAAAAAAAAAAATGAATATGAATATTTTTTGTAAATATTGATTCGATGTATAAAATGGGGATTTTAATTTGGTGCATTAATAGCATTACCGCGTAAACGATACCGTATGTATGAGGATACTTTTTTGATTTTTTATTAATGAACGTTTACATTTGCTATATATTCTATATATAGAACATTTTCCAGTTAAAGAAACTCATCAGTTAACAACTAAATTCATAACTAGTATTACTATGTATTTTCTAATCAAATAAATATCTAAAATATTATTATATATTTGATTGTTTGCGACAAGTCAATTTATACTTACATATGTAAATCTATATATAACACACATTTTGTTATATATATATATCTAAAAGAGAAACTTTGATTATATATAAATCGAATTATAAATATGTATAATATTTAACGTTTTAATACGTGTTATTGTAGATATGCAATTGTATACGCTATATTATATTACAAAAAATATGAAATAAAATCTATATTTTGAAAGAAGAAAGCCATTCAATTACATTTCAATTTTACAATTTCACTTTACTTAATTATATTATATTTATATATGTATATAATAAACTTTTTGACATATATATTCAGAATCATATATACAAATTCCATATATGTGTATGTAAAAACTTTGTTAGACCAACACCAAGAAGGGTAAGCGCATAAAAATTGTACCATAAATTATTTCACAATATCCATTTGATTTTGTTTGGAAAGGAGTGGAATAGATACGATCTAAGATCATTTATTTATCAAATCTTGTATCAAAAATATCGAATGCATATCCTGGAAAATCCTTTGGATATACCAGAAAGTTCTTTAGTGTGAGTTTTAAACGGGAAGAAAAGCAAATTAATCGAAAAATCTTCCAAAGCTTAACCAACAAGTCACTGCGTTCGTACAAATGACTTTTAAAATATTATTTTATTTTATTTTATTTATATATAAACTGTTCGACATAACACAATTATAAAATGAAATTGAAAATATAGTTTTGTTATGAATTTTTCATATATATAGAAAAGTTGTTTGACACCGCACCATATTACATGAATTTATGCCAACTTTATTTATATGTTCAATTTGCAATATATAATATATTACTATTTCGTATCGTAACATTATATACATATCAAAATATTTGATGAACAAAACATTTATTTAATTTTTAACACTTTCTGAATTCAGTAAATGTATGTTATAATATTGAATAACTATATAACTAAACGGTTACTTTTAGATAACCAAAATCCTTCATTAGAAAATAGACCAATTCAATTTTTATTTTATTTTGTGCTAAAGAGATGCAACTTTGACAATGTTTGACGTTTTTTTAATAAAAAATTAAAATTAGTATTCTGTGATACAAAAAAAAAAACAACACGATGTCAAAATAGAAATAATTAAAAAATCATTTGGTAAACAAAATAATTGTAACTAAAAAATTAATGTGCATAACGATGAATAGAGTTAACGAAATCCATTGCAAAAATCAAAATAACCATCGATTTAAAGAAATTGTAATAAATTTACGAAAATTAATTATTGAAGGTTTTATTTGAGAAAATATAAATCATTTTTTTTGTTTCTATATAACATATAGTAAATTATTTTGCAGAACAAGCCATAAGTCAAAATAATAATCAACAACATTCAAAAATTAATACTTCAAATATAGATTTATCATTACCTTCAACTGATGAATTCATTGCATTCGTTTATATACCAGAGATAAACAATGAAAATAAAATTCAACCAAAATTATTTACAATTCCAGGATCATTAAAAAAATTATCAAAATTAATTAACGATCTTAATCGATCATTATCGTCAGTAAACGATGACTCATTAGAAGATTCGGATTTATTACACAAAATTAATCCAATTCCAAAACCTAAACGAACATTTGCAAGTCCTTTAACAAATCAAAATAAAATGTTAATAACTAAAAATCAATATGATGATGGTAATTAACAACTTGATGATTGATTCTTACTATTTATAAATAAATAACAATATTTTTTATCCCATATTATAATAAAGAACAAATTAGTTCAAATTTTATTGAACCATTTGAAGATATTGAAGATAAAACAAGTGAATTAAAAGAAAAATCTATAAATCATAAATATACAAATAAAGAATTAAAAAATAGTATTAAAAAAGAAAGTGAAATGGTAAAATCTATAAAAACTAATAAAGTTTCAGATTCAACTGGTCACTATCAGCAATCAAATGCAATTGGAGAAATATTTATTGGTGTTAATGAAAATACGAATAGATACGATACAAAATTAATTGCACAAATATTAAATCCAATTGATAAAGAAATTGATATTAAGAGGTATATTTATATAAAATAATTAAACAAAAATATATCATTCAAACACCATTAAAATTGAATTAATATTATATATAAAGTCAATCTAGCACACAATCAAATGTTGTTCCTGAACAATTTATTGAATCTCAAAATTTATTAACAAATAATATAAATAATAATGATATCATGGAAACGGAAAATGATACTAATGATTTATCACAGGTTTTAAAAACTATTTCCGATTTAAAGGGTAATCGACATTTTAAAGAAATTGCAGTGATTGCATTTCCCATTGATTTGAATGCTGGAATACATTCAATTCAGGTTACTGATAGAAATACAGGAAAATATTTAGGAAATTTTAATTTGAATGCTAATAGATTTCAATATTTTATGAAATTACAAAATCTACAAAATGATATGTTAAAAATTTTGATTGAATAATATTTTGTTTAATAATATTATTGATTGTATAAATGTATTCAACAATGTGTATTGTGTTTATTATTGTAGCGTATATGGAACAAAAAAATTGTTGAACGTTTTGTCCGGTCTTCCAAGGTGATAACTGTGGTTACAAAAAGAACGAATACAGATTTCCCAATTCACATATTCTATCGATATCACAAATCGTTTCAATATAATTGAGTGAGAAAATGCGATATTTCAACATATGCTTGATAGAAAATATATAATTGCCATCGTTATATTTATATATTGTGAATATTAGAAAATTTTCTTTTTTGATATTCCATACCGAAATGTATGTCTATTTGTCTATGTACAAAAAAAAAATAAAAGAAGAACTTAATTAAATCAATTTTATTATATACTCGTGAGTATTCAAACATAATGACAATAAAAAGTTTTAATGATCTTTTATGATTGTGACTTTTATTGTTATAATTCATAAACAGAAAGGATTTATATGTATCTTTCTTAAATGTATATTTATTATATATATCTTTATGTGCTACTAAAAGGATTCAATTTTTAATTAAAAAACTCTTAAAACAAATAAATAATACAAAATACATATAAATAAAAATAAATATATAGTCATATATGATTTCGAGATATATATTTTATCTTATTATAAATATATTTATATATATTTTTAAGTCAACATACAATCGTGATGATAATAATAATATATAGAATAAGATTTGAAAAATGTGATATGATATAAGGATTTAAAGTGATGAATTAGTTATATATTATTAGTTATGTCTACACTATTTTTTTTTTTATTTTTTCAATCAAAAATAATGTGATATGACATTTTTAATTTTGATTATATTGTTATATATAGAATCATGCGATAATAACATCTATTATATATTTTTCTCATATTGTAGAAATATTCCTATGTATATAAAATTCCTTTATGAAACCACATACTTTATCTCTAATCTATTTAAAAGAATTTTTTTTTTCCTTAAAAGATTTATTGAATGATGGCTGACTATATATTAGTCTTATTATAACAATCTGAATATATATGTGTATGTATATACGATCATAAAGAAATGCAAACTTTATTTATTACACTACAGATATATTTTATTGATTATTATATATTGATTGGTTATATATGTACAAGTCTTATATACAGATAACATATAACAAGTAATTGTATTTCGTATATATAGATGCTTTTAATGTTACAAATTGAATATATGTAAGTATATAGTACATATAAATTTCTAAATTTATTTACATAATATTGAATTTGACCGCGAGGTAAATTACTCTATCTACGATATATACGTATGGTATACTACATATGTATAAAGTTAAATTTATTCATTCATTTCATATACTAAAAACAATATTGAATATATTTCCATTGAAATTTCATTTAACAAAGAAAATGTATAATGATAATATATAATGTATTCAAATATACGTATAAATACACACAATAAATTAAAGATCTATTTTGGATGGATTCATCACATAAATGTTATATTTGAGCTTTGATATTAAACGATTTAAAATTTGTTAAGTTTATAACATTAATTTAAGCTTAAGTTTGCAAATATATTTCAATGTTTTATAAGAACTTCAATAATAAACTTAACTTAGACTAACAAAAACTTATAGATATTTCTGTTCTTTGGATTCAAATTCAAAGATTTTTCAAAAAGATTTCTAAATGTATAAGGCGAACATTATTTCTATATAATAACAATTTATTTATTTGAATCATTTCCTTTTATATATATAGTTAATATTATGCATATAGCTACCAAAAATAGTTCGATAAAATCAAATTTCTTGCGTAATGATTAACAAATCTATATTATATATTGTCTATCTTTGAATCATTTGTTTTTTATCGTCGTTTCTAAAAATATAAAAATACATTTAATAACAATAAGATAATAATATAATTATCAATATATATAAATCCACATCAATATTAAGGTTTCCGCATATTATATTTATAGATAATATTGATTAAAAATATATATACCACATATGAGAAAATTAAATATATATAAAAAGGATATATATTGTATAAATATCAACAATAAAACTTAATTGAAATTAAATTTCTTATTTTAGTTACTTTGTCATACAATATATACCTAAATATTATAAATATATTTCTATACATAATAAGCATTGTATGTATATATACAAAATAAAAACAAATTGATTTAGATATAAAATTAACGACCCGATATAGATATCATAAAAATGTATAAATATAGCCTAATAATAACGTATTATAAATATAGGGTATATATTATATAAAAAAGTCGTTTATATATCTTTATATACGTGTATATACAAATTCAGTAAGGATAATATTAGATTTTATTTATAGATTTCCTTTTTATAATCATTAAACTTATATATCAATATATATATATATTTTATCCTTTTTACTGTATGAAATTTTATTTAGAAATTAATTACATGAGATATGATAAAATATTTGCTTTTTAAACATATATTTATATTTATATATATATATATATAGATGAATAAATAAACTATATATATATTGATTAAGAATCCTATTTATATATACACGTTATGTAATTCAATTAAAATAAAAGGGATAATAAAAACATATGGTATATATATCTTTTATAAATTAAATTAAATCCATTTCATATTGAGATATAATATTCAAAACGAATAAATTCGATAAATATAGAAACATAAATCATTTCGCCCATGTGTTAAAATTGAAGGAAATTTTGGGGAAATATTTCAAATCATTATAAATAAAGGATAAACTGAATTTAATTCTATTTGTTATAAAATAAAAATTATATTACATTATTGGTATTGTTAAATTACAATTTGAATTTCGTATTCATTTTTACGTAGAATTCGCATTTTGCATTGAACTTGACCAATAAATATGCATATATACATCTATAGAGAGAGATTATATTTCCTTTGAAACATCCGAAGTGGAATAAACCGCGCGCATATAATATAAAAGCCATTTCAGTTTAATTAATTTTCAATTATGCGTAATATAATAATTATTCTGTATATATTATATCATATATATAGAATAAAATTCTCGCGAATCTTTCAAATATACACTTTATTTGTTATACACAAAAAGGACTGTTAAAAAAATATATATATGTATATATATATACATTTAAAGAGAATTTTATAATTTTCCTATATTTTTTCCTTGTTTTTTAATAAATATTTTATTTAATATACTACTTTTTAATGCATTTTATACAGTAGTACATATATATATATATTTAGTGATATAGGAAAGTGTTGCAATTAATTATGCTTCTAATTATTTTAATTAAAGTAAAAAATAAAAACTTTAAAACCTTTTAACTTTGCATATATACATATATATAAATTATATTATATGTTTATGTATATGGATATAAATTTAGACGCAGAGTATTTACCTGCACACGATTCCTATATATATATTCATGGTATTTTATATATTATGTTGTTATAGATATATTTATTCAGCGACATGCAAATGGATAATTAAATGCTATTACATTTTAAATTGACATATGAATTATATGCTATTTGATATTTACTTTTTTGCATCGTCATATATAGACTTTGTGTATATATATATATATATATAATAATGTAAAATGTTCCTATATATAGTATGTACAAGGTGTTGACTAAATTGATCGTGGTGCCATATTACAAAAGTTTGCTTCTAAATAATTGAATTGAAATTTACTATTTTGCCAGAAAAACTAATGGTTATATTCAAAAAATTTTATTAAATAAAATGATTTAAATTATAAATTCACGGTTAAAAATCTATTCATTTCGAAAATTAAGACATTTTAAGGTCACATCGTTTGTGATTTTTAGATCATCCTGTTAATAATATATGTTACAACATATAAACTTCATCTATATAATATAATATATTAAATGATAAGTAAAAATGGTGTTCCATTAGATTTAAATTATATATAGGAAGTTATATGTCGTATATATATTTAAGAAAATATAAAGTAAAAGTATTCTATGTAACAGAATTGATGTTGTAATGAATGAGAGTATATATAAATGTATACGGATATGAATGTATAATTGTATAACGATAATGCATATCTGCAATTAAAGCATTATAGGCATTTACGCAAGCAGTTCAAATATTATGACAATGGAAATGTTTAAAGATCTAAATTTAGAAACCAATGCACCTATTGGCTATAAGATTCAGTGATAAAGTTGAAGTTATCGGTAATAAATGATCATTTATAATTCAACACCGCACACACAAATTATTAAAAGAATCACTTCAAAAAAAAAAGCGAATAAAATAGTTTAATCAATAAGTTTAATTATCCTTTTGATATTGTAAATATTCAAATTTTAAATTGTAAATCAATTAAAAATAGATTAAAAGAAAAAAAATAATCGACCGATATAAACAAATATCATCCTATCCATAGAGAAGGAGAACAATAAATATATATAGATAGATATATGTAACAAAAATCTTTCATTTAATTTGAGTTTATTTTTAATTATATTATTATACTTTTTTTAAAAAAAAAATGTTTATAATACCGCAAATATATTTCGCAATATAAAAGTAACGATTTTATTATAAAAAAATAAATATACATATCCATTTGTATATTGCTGCATATATATATATATATATATATATATATAGATGGATAGTTTAACAAAACTAATTTAAAATAAAAAAAACTTATATAAATTGAGTAAATATGTATAAAAGTTTTTCCTTTTTATTACAAATTTAATTTTTCTTTTGTACATTCAATATATGTATGTTTTGAAACAAAATGAAATTCTTTTTTATTTGTATAGTAATGTGGTGAGGAGATTGATACAAATTTGTTTATTATCTATATAGAAAAAAATATGTGTTTTATTGTTTTACAAATATGTATACTTTTACATAATTATTTTCAGAATAAATTGCAATATGCGGTTATGATGATGAACATTTATATATTATTATATATATATATATTGAATTGATTGTCACATTATTTCTTTTTATTTACTATTATTTATTGTATCTTCTATTTGTATATATCAATTGTATAATACCGCATATAGTAAAAGGAAAAAATAAAAATAATATTAACTATCTTATATATTCACACATGTATTCCCTGAAGCAAAAGGGAAAAGTTTATACTTTTTCAAAACAAAAACGAAAAAAAACAACTGAACTTAAACTTATAAAAATAAAAAAATGAATGAAACAATAGAGCAAAAAAAAAAGTTTATGTAGAATGCAACTAAATTTTTTATATATATTTTGTTTATCGTATTAAGGTATGTATATAATATGTATATAGATAAAACGATTCATTGTATAACAAAAACATGAAAAAGGTAAAAGAGATATCAAAATGGATATGTATCTTTAGGGGTTTTGTTTCACAGTTTTTATTATTATTATTATTATTATATAATGCACACAGATATATGTATATATAGTTATCTAACTAAAAATATAGTTTAATATGATATATTTGTATATAATATACACCATATATATATATGTTATATACATTTTTAAGTTCTGCAGCAACATACATATGTTGTATATATAATATGTATAATTGTATATATAAAGATTTAATATAGATAAAAATAATATTGCAGAGAAAATGATATCTATTCTTCTTCTATATAAAATGCCGCTTATATATCCTTTTTTATATACCTATATATAGATATTGTAATAACACTTCGTTATATAAAGTAAAGTGAATTTTTCATCCAAGTTATATATATATATTGATCAATTGTTAATCCTCTCAAATATTTCGTTATATGTTGTCTTCTTTTTTTTCTTTTTTTTTTTTGTGTATATACATACCAAAGTATTTACGATTCAATGTACATCTGAGTTATTATTGTTGTAAAAAAAAATTATAAAATGAAACTATAAAAAGCTTTAAACTTTCCTTCAATTCAATACATATCTTTATATATACATTAACTATTCAGGATATATCCAATACCTCTTAAATAATATACACATATAACTAAAACTGTATATCAATATACCAAACCATATCCATATATAATATACTAATGTATCACAAAAACTTTGTTGGACAACACTCAAAACATAAAGCACTAACATTTTGAATAAATAACTCAATGGAATTTGTATGCGAGTGAATGTGATCTCTATGGGATTTGAAAAATTATACCGGAAATATAACCTTTGACATTTGAGATTTCCCTGTAATTGGAGTTCACCAATTCACAACACGATATATGATTCATTTATAGTTGAAAATTTCAATTCAAATTGGTCGAGTATTTTCCGAGGAAAAATGAAGACTTAAACGAAAAAAATATTGCAAAAAAATAAATTAAAAAGTAACTTACCGATAGTGATGCTTATAATAAATATTATATAAAAAAAAAAGAATTTTATATATCCTTTCTTTGGCACTTAAAGGATATAAAATTATATATTTATTTATACTGTACGAATTTTTTTTTCCAATATATAAATAAACATGATGATGTGATTTGCTTTATATATATAATATAGTATAAATCGGAAAAAAAAACTGTATGTGTATATGATTTAAACAACTTTGATTTATATATTTTATTGTTATATATATTCAATATATTGGAGGAAGTTCACTTTAAAAATCGTTTTTTTTCTGTATTCTATAAATACATAACAATAGATAAATATATATTAAAAGTAAAATTTGTTTAGATTGTATTATTATATATAGTAGTGTTTATAGAATTGTCTTTATAATGTGCTATTTATATTTCAAATTTAAAGGTGATCGGTAAAATTATTATATTCATTAACAACGCCCACTGCTCTGTAAATAATGTATTTTTATATATATCTAATCTATAATTTCACCAAATATTCAAAATGTTGTTATCATCATATATTTTCATATATATATATAAATACAATGGAAAAATCATTATATGTTATAAAAGAAAATCTTTTCTTTTCTTTTCTTGACATTAACATTAACATATATATTTGTAAAATAATATAATAAATAAATATTAAAGGATATATCTCCTTAAATATGTTTAAATAAATAAATATAAGCATAAATAAACCGATGTTGTTTTTATACTACATATTTTATATAAAATATATATTCATAAAATGGACCATCTGTTTATGCGTATATATACCATATATACATTTAATCTATCACGCGTATATGCACGCATTCATTCAAAAAAAAATAAACTGAATGTTTTTGTGTAGAACATCCTTTAAAATAAAATTCATTTATTTTCATACCGTATATTTTATTATATATATGTCTTAAATCATATACAAAAACAATTTATTTTCATACAGAAACATTTTATTCACAGTATATATAGTAAGATATCCTTAAAAAAAAATTATAATATATAACATTTGTGCGGTATACCGAAAAATATATTTTGATAACATATAGATATATATATATATGGACATATGTTTTCATTTATCTTAATATATATATAGGTTTAAAAATTATATTTTTTATATATGAATATCGCAAAATTTGTTTGAATATTTTTGTATACAAAAAATTGTATAGTTAGAATAATATTCATATCGGATTTTCCTCAAATTATTATTGCAATTTTCACTATATTTTGGTACTCATCGTCTTCATCCCTTTTCGCGTACACTGATGTACATTTTGAGGAACTCTTTACCAATTTTGGCCAAAACTGAAAAAAGTTATATGAGGTATTTAATAAGAATTTATTAACCTCATTTTCATTTAAAGATTCGCGGATATAGTTAAATGTATTCAAACTTTTCTATATGTATTACTTACTCAACCACATATCCTGAAAAATTATATTTATGTATAGACATTTATCTTGTCATATATATATATATATATATATGGTTGTCATATCATTGAATGAATACGCCTTTATATTATTTTTTTTTTTAAATATTTTCTTTAAAGCATCAAATTACAAATGTGCGATATATATTTAAAATTCACAAAATAAATATGTATGTCAACATGTAATATAACTAATGGATGTGTGCGCTTATTACATATATTTATATAAAATAAGTATAGAAAGGAAGAAAAAAACAATATGTAAAAGTTTAAATTGAATTGTTTCAAACCTATAATATGTAATACAATTGTTATGTATACAAATAACAAATATTTGTCTAATATATGTTTTTTTTATGATAATGTATTTTAAAATATTTACATAAATGAATTGAATATAAAATGTAATTTATATATATGCGTGTATATGAAAAATATATCAGCAATATTACATTGACCCTTATTTGGTTATAACAAAATAAAAATGGAAAAAATATATGAGTTGATTGATATTCAATTATCAATTTAATCCAATATATTATATCCAATAAATTCAATTCATCATTCATTTTGGTATTGATATATACGGCATATATAGTGAGTATATTATATATGAATATATATTAGGTGACATTTTAAATATTTTTTATCCTCTTGATAACACATACATATATCATTTCACAGTTAAATAAATATTTATTTAATTATATTATTATATAAAACATTATTTTTTTTTGTCAATATCGATTTATTTTATTCAAATTGATTATTTACTTTTCTTCAGAATTTTTGATAAAAAAATTCTATCGAAATTCATTTCTGTTTATAAAGAAAAATATAATGAAACCGATATATAAATGAGGTTAAAAAGTTTATTATTGCATTAATTTTCCAAAGGATTCTTTAAATATTTATATAGAATTGTAACAATTACAATAAAATGGTATATTCGCAGTATCAAAATAACTATATATCTATATATACATTTGAAATCAAATACTATTTTATACAAAACTGAATATGCTTAAGAGAAAAAAACGTAAATTAACTTTTTCCAGTAAAGCATATAGTTGTTATATAATATTGATAATATTATATATAAATATTCCTTATACACTATTTAATAAATTCTTTAAAAACAAAATTCAAAAAAAAAAAAGCAGAAAGTTAATGTTCAAAATAACAATTTTGCTGACTGAAAATGTATAATTTTCAATCTTACAAGTACAGTAATATATAATGAAAAACGTTTTATCTATTTTAAGTATTTTAAGATATGCAGGGTTTATGCAATTTTTTATTCCTTAAAACTATCCAAACAAAATTTTTTGCATATAATATATAATCAGTATATGATTGCTTAATAAAAAATATATATTTTAATAAAAAAATTCAAAAGTTTTCTGTCTACAAATAAAACCATGATTTTGTTTTTAAGACAAAAATTATAAATCATATAACCCCTTATATGTCTATATAATATCAAAAATTGTATTTTAAATTTATTCAATATCCGAGTATTTTACAAGCACACGATATTGGACATAAGAATAAAAAAAAAATCTCTGCATATATAAAATATATTATTGAAATTTTCTTACAATTTATACAAATATATACATATATATTCATATATACATCTGTGCATCTTTGCATAAAATATTCATTGAGTAAGGTCATAAGTGTTGTGTAATATCTCGTAAACGTATAAATATATATATATATGAAATAATGTAAAAAGAAATGAAAACCATATATAATCATCACCGCATAATATATATATAAGTATTATTCCTACATTTATGAAATATATTTATATAAGTACACATTTATGATATAGCAGTGAGATCCCCCATTATATAATATGCAATGTCTATATATAGAAGGTATGTTATATCGAAAAACAAAGTTATGAAAGGAAAATGTAAATTTATTATTCAATTGAAATCTATTTACTGGAAAATTATACATTGATTTCTATATGTACATAATATATTTAAAATGTAAATATAATTTTTCGATATACATTTACTTAAAAAATATAATATAATAATAAGATGCGGGCATTTCGTAGAGTTTTCATTTTTGCTCTGTATTTTGCCAATAGCGTATTCACTTTATTAAGATTTTGAAGTTGTTTGACACAGCTTTAACCTTTTCACATTGTTTAGATAACTCTTCATCAATATAACCATTTCCATTCAAAATGTAACAATGGACATTTTCAGTAATCACAATGAACAGTTTATTATACGTTTTAATAATTTCGATTTAAGGCCCCAAAATCAATAAATATAAAATTTTTTCAATTTCATTAAACATCGGTCGTCGTTACATTATTTTTCTAAAATATATTGTGGTATTTTACTGGTATATAAATTCCTTTTTATTATATATCTAATAAAATCTTGTAAAAAATGAAAAAGGGTATAATATCGATTCATATATAGATATATCAAAGTAAAAAAAAAAAGCTCTTGATCTTTAAAATAAATGGTCATCATCCTTTAATGATTTTTTACATTTTTTTTTGTTTGTTATATTGCAAGTATTAGATAAATACTCGAAAATTTAATGTATAAGAATATTATACAATGTAATATTCTATTCTATGTATTTGGATATAGATACATTCTGCTGATGGTATATTGATATATATATATATATACATTATAAGTTATAAAGGATAAACTGATAAACGATTTATACACATATGATGACATATTCATATATTATATAGTACAATATATGGTATATAACGAATGGAATCAATGTTGTATAAATCACAAAATCGGATTTAAAGAAGCAAAAAAAAAAAAAAAAAAAAAAAATTGAAATAAAATTTAAGAAAACTTCAAATGGTTGTTTGTTGTTATATACTTTAAATATATTTCTATCACAGATTTTTTTTTTGATCATATAACATTCATATGAAATTTTTTTTTTATTTACCATACACGAGAAACCAAAAATATAAAAATAAAATAAAAGTGAGCAAATAATGAATTGAATTGTTTCTTTGTGAAACAATTTTATTTGCTTGAATTGAGTGAATATGCGATAATATATATCATATATGATGATGATGCTGGTGATGCAATAAATACATTTTTTTTTATAAAATGAAATAAACAGATATAAAAGTATATATACTATATTTAGTTTTAAAAGGATTTGTTTTCTATATAAGTATTATACGAAATTTTTAATCCTTTTTTCTATATACCATATATACATTTTTGTTTTTAAATATAAATACTTAATTCATCTGTATATATATATAAATAATAAATTAATTGTTACTAATTTTATTGTATATATAAAATAAGGTGTTTAATAGTGCATTCAATAAAAGAAATGTTTTAATTATTTATTGATGAAGGTCCTTACACAGACAGATCGGTATTGCGACTATTCGTGGCGTGTCCTTTTAATATAGGCAATGATGGATGGTTAAACATACATTGCGTATTTTTGTTTATTTAAAAATCTTCAAAAGCATAACTCACAGCATAGCTTTAATAATGAAACCTCATTGATAAAATCAACACCCTTTCCATAGGAAATATATATATCTGATTACAAAACTGAATGGAATTGCAATGCTACACCTTTTTTTTAGTATTATTTTATATATATCATTCAATGCATAACAAAAAAAAATTGTTTATATTTTCAAATTCAATTGTCCATTTTTTATATTGCCCATATAAATAGAATATTTATATTTTTATTTATATATACAATGTTAAACAAAACACAAATGAAAAAAAACCATTAACTTTTATTCCAATTTTTTTTTTGATATCCTCGCGGGGTGTCCAAAAGCATATGGGACAAAAATATTCCAAAGGTAATATTCTGTGATAATTTAGAGATGATTTTATTTGTTTAAGTTCAAGATTGTCCATTAACATTCACCTACATCTAAGTGAAACCACTGACAAAACTCTAATCTCTATCGCATGAACGAATGGTTCTTTTTTCCATATTCTAGGACACCCCCAGTATATAACAAATCAATTCATGGCTTTTTTATTGTATATATATATATATATACAGATATTTTATTTTATATCACACAATTTTACCGATTTTTGCATTTAAAATTTATAGATTTCCCGTGAAATTGTCAAAAAATTCAATGCAATATAGTGTTTTTTTTTATAATATTGGTAACTATATATTGTATATGTATATATAGAATGAATAACAATACACAGGATATAAAACATATATAAATGGGAAAACTATTTACATTTTTTGGTATTTGAAATTTGAATTAACAACAAAAAGTCATCATATAATATATATACATATATGGGCTATGGGGATATATGGGTATATAAATGATGTGTAAAAAAAAATTCTATTGTTCGAGAATTTTTTATTTCTTTCGGTGTTATTGTTTATATATATATATATACGGAAATAAATAGATTCAAAAATTTCGGTTGTTATTTATATCATTCAATTGAATTTATAGATATTTTATAACATATGAATGAAATGAAATGCAATTGAATTTATAATTAAATGAAATAAATTTAAATTCAATGTATATTTATAAAGTCATATATGATATAATAACATATCTAAAATAGAGCTTATCCACTTTTGTGTACCTATATGTATATATGTAAACAAATGTTAATATTAACTTCCATACAATTTAATATTAATTTGTTTTTATTATGAATACTATCAATATGTAGGTTCAACTCACCATATAATATGGGTTCAAATTAAAATTAGTAATTTATTATATAAACAATAATTGAACTATACACAATCTATTGGAATCTATTTTTTCGCAGGATTCTGTTTTTATAGATTATATTATTGTTAATTTTTCACTTTGAAGTATAGAATTTTTTGAAAATTCGTTATAATAAGATATAGTAAATCCATGTTTCAGTTATAAGTTTTATTATCTTGCACACGTGAACATCATATTGTTGATTTTAAAAAAGGTTTATTGATTATAAGTAATTCTCTATATATACTAAAACAAAAACATGTTAATGTTTATATATAAATAACAATCTAATTTTCTATATCTATTAGCTACAATTTTATAAAATAACATACAAATAAATTAAATTCTTATTTTGTTTTCTTTTTTTTTTTTTTATAAAACATACATATATTACACGAATCTATATATATAGATCTAAAAAAGTTTAGATTATATTTTCATTGCACTTATATACATTCATTCACAGTGCAATTTTATATGCAGGAAAACTAAAAACAGCAGAAAAAAAAAAGATAAATAGAAAATTATCGTTTGTTATATAAGAAAATGAAGTAGAAAAAAAAGAGAACTACTTAAATAAATAGTTCAAATTCGATTTTCATTTCATATGTATATTATATATAAAAAAAATATATAATATATATTCGATACTTTTACCTCTATATTCAAACTATATATACAAAAGTATATTGTTATATATACAAAAACCTTTAAAAGATATATAAATAAATATATAGATTTTAACGCAGTATAGAAATGCACATGCAAAACTAATATATTTATAGCAAAATACAATTTCTATATATAATATATACATATTTATAAAATGAACAAACATTTTTAAGTATAAGAATTTGTATTGTACAATATAAAACTTACAATTTATTCTTTTTTTTTTTTTTTTGCAAGATAAAACTTTATATTAAGTTTTAGATGAAGCATCATGTTTCTATATATATATATATATATATATGAATGTTTTATATTTGTATATGTTTGTGCCTTTAAGAGTTTAAAATAGTTGATTATGTATATATAGATGTGTATAAATTTGTTGTAAAATGTGAAATTTGTTATTATATTTACAACACATATTGTTCTTATCGAAAAAAAATGTTAAATGAGAGATAGTCCCAAGTTATACTTAAGTTACATTTACATTAAGAATTTAATATGTATTTTAATTTAGCTATTTTTGTTACTTAATTTTGATTCGAATTTCAATAAAATTATTTGAAATAAAACTATTTGTTAAATTATATTATTTTAAAAAATCACTATAAAGTATATTTGCTAGGGCATACATAGAAAAATTTTGAAATCCTTAAATTTGATAAACAAAATTTTCACGAAAACAATTTATTCAATAAAAATATACAAATTAAAAAATCATTTTGTAATGTAAAGCTTTCATAATGTTTGTTAATCTGAAATCTCTATATAGCTTTATCAAATATAGCTTTATTTGGTAAATTAATCCTTTTAAAATATACATTTGGTTTTTTTTTACATTAAATATTGGATTTTATTGATTTTTAATGCAGTACAACATCAATATGAATGAAAAAAAAAATCATTTTACCTTTATTATTATAATTTTTACGAATTAAAAAGGATTAATATATTAATATTTTAACATAATTTTACGCATTAAAATATTATTCCATTTATTTTTTTTTTTTGCTGTTTATTCGTTTTTAAATTTACAAACAAAAAATATTTAAAATGGAAAACTCCAAACGAAACATAAAAAATAAAAATCACGTTGATATTTAACGCAAAATGACTGATGGATTTATCTAATAAATCTACTCTTTATTTAGTGATTTCCATATATGACATATTCAGATTTTCACGTAACAACCATAAAATTCTTTGCCAAAAAAAAAAGAAAAAAAAAACTTTTTATATGCTACAATAAAAAAGACCAACCAAACAAAAAATAAATTGTAATATTTTATTCGCGCGTTGATATTGTTTTACTATACAGATTTATATCTTTTTCTATATATATATATATCTAACATTTGCTGTATATAGGTATATAAAATGTATTATATATTATTTATATATATGTATGTTTAGTACCCTCGTACTCTGATAGATGCTATTTTCTAAAACTCTTTTTACTTATTTATTTATACATTTTATATATGTATAAAAACAAAAATTGTTACAAAAAAAAAAACAAATATGTATAATAAAATGATGGATATAAAAGAAAAAAACTAAATGACATTTTTATTACAATACACACATAACTCAATTTTTTGTTTTTGTTATTTTGATCCTTTTACCAAGGATAACACGACGTATATAGATTTTTCCTATATATATATATATAATTATATATACTCGTAATGTACCAATTTTTTTTTTTTTTGATTACTATATACATATACAATTTTGCCTAATTTTATTTTTTGTGCTTTGTATCAATGCTGAGTTGTATATATTCATATATGTATTGTGTATATTTGTTTTGAAGGAGGTGGACGTGTAAGTATAGGCGGTATAGGACAACATATTGTTTCATGATGTCCTCTGTTATTATACAATATACATTATATTATACATAAATTGGTGATTCTCATCAGGGAACGTATATATAGTTAGTTATATTTATATATATTTTTTTATTGCTTTATTCACAACAAATTGTATATTATACTTATTTGTAAATATAATAATAATAATAATAATATATGATGTGATGTGTTTTAATGAATAATTTTGTTTGTATATATATTACACATATAGATCGATAGAACCAAACAATCAGTAGTCTGTATAAAAATAATGTATTCTTATATATATATTTTTCGTGTTTACTTTAACATATATAGTAAACACGAAAAATATAAATAAGAACTCGTATACGTATGTAATAATAAGATTTTATTGTTTATAAATATCTTATTTATCGATAGAATTGATTTTTATTATAAAATATAATCGCATGACTAGTCATTTTCTTGAACGTTTTATTTAGTAAAACACATTAAAAATAAATGTATATTTTATATCCTTTATGATGATGTATACAATGATCGTGTTTATCGTATATATGATGATTGAACAATTATATATAGTTATATTGGCGTTCATATATATACGCGCCCAGGAAATAATTTAAAAATTATGTTTTACGTGTACGTTGCGGAACTTTGATTTACAGTTTATGTTCTTTAACATCACTAACAAAATAATTTCTATCGAATTCTTTCAGTTAATTTACGAAATGTTCAATTCCAAAAGTCAATTTAGTCATTGGTAAAATATGGTTTTAATTTATGTGACCAGAAATCGATGTTTGTTCTCTAGCATAATTGTTATATGAAAGAATCAATATTCAAAATATAAAAAGCAAAAAATCACTATAATTTCTTAAACTTTTCTGTTTATATTGTAAATTAACGATATACAAATAGAATAGTTCTAATTTTATGCATTTACATAATTTTATTTTGTTACTTTTACTTCTATTTCTTATATTTTATATATGATGATGACAAAATACTTTTATAGTTTAGAAAAAAAAAATAAAGTAAACAGAAAATAAATATATTGTGATGTTTTTATTTTACAAAATAAAAATGAAATTTAAAGTTATAAGTTGTTATATATATAAAATAGTGATTTATTATTACTTACTTGTTTATATATGATTGTATATTTTATATAAGAAAAACGAACAAGATAAGAGACAAGAATTCCCAAATCCCTGAGACAAATCCCTGTATAACATATATAAATTCTTTAAAGGTACACATAAAAGTTTATATTCTAACAATATGACGAATTAACCTAAAATAACTTTGGATTACATGTACATATCTAGAGCAGCTGCTGTAAAGTTAATGTTTAAAATGTGTGGGATTTTAAAGTTTTTTTTCCCATATTTTTGAAATGCAATTTACTCTATTTAAATGTTATTTATAGAAATTTCTAATCGGGAAACATTCAATACGATATAATTTTTTAATAAACAGTTTGGAACTCGGTTTGGAAGCATTGAACGGTATCTGAAAGATCATTGAGTTCATATATTATATAATATAACTATACTAACAATAATAATGACAATATATAAAAATATATAAAAATAGAATAACAAAAAATTGTAAAAAAAAAAGTACAATGAAATTTAATAAAGATAAAAAAAATGAAAATAATTTAGTAAATAAACTTATGAAATATATATAATAGAATGGTGCGGTTTTAAAATAAATATGCTATCACATATATAATATACTTAAAGAAGGTATATGGTGTATATATATATCTTTAAATCGTTTAAATTTATAAGTATATTTGTAAGTATTTGCGGTTATTGTTCGTATTTATATGTATAAATAAATAGAAAATATAATGTATATATATATAAAGAGTTTTTCAATGTTTAAATAAAGATGATATTTGTATTTGTTCGAGAAAATATATATATATATATATATATATTGAATAAAGAAAAACCTTTAAATAAAAGGTGTCTATTTCAATAGGTTTTTTTTTTATTATTTACATTCTATTAAAGTATTATATAGATCAAATCACAAGGAAATGTACTTTGAATTGAATCGAATTGATTGAATAGTTTTTTTTAGCAGTAGTTGGACTTTCAAAAAATAAGATTTTGTAGTAAAGTTGCCACCGGACTGGCATCATATTTTCCAACCTATAATATACAAAATTAAGTCTGAAACTTAACAGAATTATTCTGCAATATAATTTTAGGGTCAATATAGTTTTAGAGTTTTTATACATTATTACAAAATAAGATAAATAGTTTTTCATCCATCATTTTCCCATAAATCTATATATGGATATAAATAAAATAGATTTCATCAAAATAAAAGTTGTGTTTTTTTTTCTCTTAATTTATCAACTACGCATGCATACCATATGGAAATAATAATAATAATTAATTAAAACAACAAAAAAACTTTTAATGAACAATTTTTAGATATATAAGTTTTTTCCCTTAGAAATAATTGAGATCATATAATATAATGAAGAAAAACAAATATATAAGAAAGATTCTTATTATTATTTGTCTATTTATATATACACGTATACTATAACGTTTTATGACAACCTTCGCTTATATATTATTGTATTTGGCAAACTTCTTCTATATATGTAATGCATGAATGTTAAAAGAAAAGCAAATACATATATATATATATATATATATACGGTATCTATAATTCAACACCAAATGTTGATTTTCTTTTTACATCATATTTAGATATATATTTCTTATACTAATGTGTTTTATTTATATGGGTGTTATGTACGATGGTGAAGTTGTTGTTATTGTTGTTGGTTGGCTTAGTGACATATCATACAAAAGCCTTCAAAACTTTATTATACATCATATATAAATCTATATATATATATACAACGTATATAATTTTATTTTTTTTGCAATATAAAATTTTGCCTTAAGAAATGAGGATCATATTCATATATATATATATGTATATATAAAATAGTTGAATAAACTATATGTTATGTTTTAAAATATATATATATATATTTATATTTCTATGTATATAAAGAAAGGCACACATATGAATGAAACGTTGTCTGTAATTTAATGTTGTCTGAAAAAATTATAACACAATGGCTATATAAAAATATATATGAAAAAAAAATAGAAAAATAAAAAGAAATATAAAAATCCATATAAGAATAAACAACTATATATATAAATAAATATAGAAAAATCAAGGAAGTGTAAAAAATATAAGTTTTTTAATACATTTATTATTTATATATATATATATATATAAATATATAGTATATAGTGTATAAAGTTATTATATTTATTTTTTAAATTTCTTTTCATATATATATATCTATACACATAATATTTGTACACATAGAACACCACTATATATATATATCACTATGACTATATATAATGTGTGTATAAAAGATTCAAACAAAAAAAAAATTGTATATTATTCTTTCCATACAATTTCACATCATATAAATTATATTTTATAATAGATCTTTATATTATATATATAAATATAAATAAATATACAACATAATAAGAACAGAACAGATTATATATATATAAGTATATATGAGCTATGTAGATATGCATTTTGCATTTATGCATTATATAGCGTCAGCATCAAATATATATATATATATATATACCATATATACTTTATCATGCACTATTTATCATATTCATCTATATCATGCACTATTTATCATATTCATATATTCATATATATACTACATATATACATAATACAAATAAGTGATGAAAAAAGTAAAAAAAAATTAAAATTTATTATACAGCATTTTTAATAATTTTCAACAACAACAACAAAAAAAATGGTTCTAATAGAATAAAATACGGAAAAACTTATTTCTTTATCAGCATATACAAACACACACACACAAATATATATCTTATCTTATGTATAAAGAATTATACATATTAAATAAGTAGATTTATAAATCATATAGTTTATTTTTATTCTTAAACGACAAATTGTGTGGGATTGTATAGTTGTAATCTATATAAGAGTTGATAAGAGAAAGTAAAGCAATTATATGATAATAATAAAAATAAAAAAAAAACTATGCCACAACACAATACCCAGAAGGATTCAAGCATTTATGCGGTGACAATGGATGTGATGAGCTTCTTATAAAATTGGACTATAAAGTGATAAAACACTCTAATCCGAATCCCTATATAAAAAATTTCAAATCGGTTAAAAACAAAAGTGGATATCCATTGGATTTCTATATATGTAAAGTGTTGAAAGTCATTTCCCGTGGAAAAACGGAGTAGCGGAGGTATCCTTAAATGTGAAAAAATGTTTAGTCACAAAATCTCATGAAACTCATGATAGAAAAGTGAAAAAATAAATTTAAAAACTAAACTAATAAGTTAGTTTCCGCAATATACCGTAAATTATACATATATATAAAACACATATTTAACTTTATTAAAACACATCTTGTTTTGAGTTGTTTAAGATTTTAGTTTTCATTAAGTTTTCCAATTTTTTTTTTTTTGTCATTGACTTTTGAATTCTGTATACTATATACAATAAAAAAGAATTTTTGCAACAAATCAAAGTATATATGCATGTGATATAAAGTAGATTTTACGTACGTGTAAATTTATTTGTAAATACAGAAACTTAAAAATAATTAATTTAAAAGTTATCGTTAATTTTCGTGAATATCTAAAATAGAAAAACTTAATTTAATACCTCTATCCTTATTGTTATATTTTTAAATAGACTTTTAACAACAAAATAATGTTGATATATAGCGTGATGTTTTATTAGCACGGTGTGTGTGTGTGAAGTCTTAATAAATAAATTTATTTATATATCATTATTGTATGTATTATGATAAAAAAAATGATAATAAATAATAATAATAAACGAAGGATGCTGTCATCCTAAAAATAATATCCTTGATGCGTATATATATTTATATATCTATGATATATATTTATAATTTCTACGTGACTTGCTTAAAATCGAAATAAATGAATTACAATGAGATCGTTTTTCTTCAACATATCATATACTATATATATATTTATACTATATATACCTTAAATAGATAAATATACATTGCGTTTGTTCTATATTTTATATGTATACCGTAGTCCCTTGATTTACATGGAAGATGCGTTCCAAGATACGATTCGTTTTAAACTTGTAAAACGAGACTTTGAATTCATGATAAACAAGAGGATAGGTAAATAAAGGGGTAGATATTTCCAAAAGAACAATGAATTAGTTGTCATTTGCTGAAACATTTTTTTGTATCGAAGTTGAAGCTCGCCTGTATAAATCAAGGAACATATGTATTTTATATATGGTTTATATAATATCATTCATCCGAGAATTTGTTATTATTCCAAAATAGTTATCTATATTTGTATATAAATATGAAAATATATGTCTATCTAGATATATTTATATATTAATAAAACTTTAATACCCTCCTTTTGTATATATATACAATTCATTTCATATTTATATTCATTCATCATATTTTGTTGCATGTATAATTTTCAATTCATCAAAATACACAAAAACACGCATATAAAAAACAAAAAAGCAACAAAATTAAAATAAAATTATATTAAACTTAAAATTGAAGAAGAAGAAGAAGATGAAGAGAAACTTTTCTATAAAAAAAATATGATAAAAACTTTATTATTTTATTATATAGTGATATAAAAACAAATGATGAAAACTCACGACCCGCAGGATTTATGTATATGGTATAATAAAAAAAACATGTAATATGTTTAAAAAATATTTATGTAAATAAATTGTGAAAATCGCAAAAGGATATATATGATGAATATTAATGAAAAATTATTAAAAATCATAAAACAATATACCAAAATACGATTATTTAATAAATTTGCATTTGTTATTGCGGTAAGGCAATCATCAGATTATAGACAAGTTAATTGATAAACATTATACATAAAGTCTTTAAGTTATTTGGAAACTTTTTTTATATATCCTGCCTGATTTTTTATCAATTCATATTAATAGATAAAGTGAATATTTAATTTTTAAGTTTTTCAATGCATTTCAACTAAATTGGATGGCCGTGCGGTTATGCTTTTAATATATTAATATGCTTTTATTATTTCCATTATATAGTTAGTATTTATATTTAGTTGCAAAAATATTAATAAAAAAAAAAGTCTAAAAGGTATATTTTATTATTAAACCCAAAACAAATTTAGTGTAATTTTATTATTAAATAAAACGATAATTTCATAATGTCATAAATAAAGTATATTAAATATATATGCCTTGTGCAGCTCTTATTATATAAGAACTAAAATATACGTATATTATTGTCTTTTAATTTAAGGTGCATATAAATTTATGAAAAGTATCTTTATTTATATACTTGTATTTTTTTTTTGATATAAAACACGGTAAAATGTGTTTTCATAATGAAATATTTAAAAACAAAAAGATTAAAAGGATTTAAGTCATAAAAAATGAATATTAAAAAACTCTACATTATTATTATTATTTACATTAACAAATGTTTATTTTTCAACTAAAGGACCGTTTTGTTATACGTTTTACATTGTATACCACTGTATATATATATTTAAAGGGTATTATTTATTTTATAGTCATAAAATGTGGGGAAGATATTAAATATTTTATGAAAATATAAATATATGTAATTATATATGCAAAAAAATATTATATACATTTATGAATGTTGTTTGTATATATACATATATATGCGTATACTGTATATGCAGGGATATAATTCGTATTTATATTGAAGGTGAAAGTAAGGTGAAAGATAGGATAAATTATAATGAAAATAATAGTGAAGTGAAACATTTCCGGATACAAAAATGTCTTTTCGCAATGAAAATTCTATAAGACCATCAAATCACTTCCCTACAAATTTTTTTCTATAATAACAATCTCTAAACCATTACCAAGAAAATGACATTCAGTGAACACCCCGTATAAATTATTTTATACCGAACTAGTTTAAATTATAATTAAATTTCCATGTGAATAATATGAATAAAGGAGTTCTTTACAAAATATAATTATTATTTGTATCATTACTTTTTCCCTTTGTAGATTATATATGTATTTATATAATGCATTAAAAATTAATATTTTTAATTTAAAGTATACTCGCGTAATATATAATAACATTGCGGGTATTTGGATTTTGAATTTATTATATTGGGTTTTCAAATATGACAAATTTTCTATATATGGTAGATTATTTACATTATTGTTTTGATATACTATTATCATTAATATTTCTTAAAATAAATGTATATACCAACAAAACAAACGTATACTACATTTCCAAAAAAATCATCCAATGTCATTGTATAGATTTTTGATATATTCATTTATAACCAAATTTATAACCACTATTTCTACGAATTTATTATATTTTTCAATATATTCACAATTATATATATATGTATATAGATAGTGTATTTGTTGAATCTATGCATTTATATAATATCATGTCATTTACAACAAACACACAGTTATTATTTTACAACCGAATTTATCTCATTTATTATTTTTAATTAGATCTTGGAATTATATATTATATATGTATACCAATATTTGCGATACGATTATTATATATACCTCGCCGGTGTAGAGTGTAGACAAATAAAAGGTTTGTTTCATAATGAAAAGATTGTGGTTACAATTTTTTTTTTGTTAAATTTTACATTACAGGCACTAAATTTTTTATTAAAGTTTTAATAAAACTTGTGTGCATATTTAAAAAAAAAATACGAATATATATAAAACGTGTTGATTTGAGAACTTAATGAAATTATATTTATAGAAGTTTTTAGGAAAATTTTATCTATATTTATACATATATAGTGTTTGTGTGGTAGATTATCAAAAATTTTCTTATATACATACATAAATATAGGATAAACTGTTTTTAAATTAGGAAAAATAATTAAATTAAAATTGAATGTAATAAAAAAAAAAAATAACAAAAATCTTATATAAGATAATCTACTATATATCGAGTTTTATATATGCAAAACTTTATATTACAATAATATATCTATATAGAGCGAGTATAAAAACTTCTTCTTTATTCTCTATATGCAATTTTTAAATATTGGCCTTAAGCGTGTGTTTCGCGTCGTTAACACAACTTTCTTTATAACTTTTTTGTTTTTTTTTTGTTTTTTTATGACAAACAAAAAAACATTATATTTATATAATACATAGTCCAAATTATTAATATTTATAAATATTTCATATGTAAATTATAGAACGTATATATAAACTCGAATGTGTAATATATTATTTACACACATATATATATGTATTTACTTATATGGATAATATATTTAATTACATGGTTCTTTTGATGTTTTTGAACTATTTTTAATATAAATATGTATAACATAATATATGTATAATAAATACTTGCAAAATTATATGTATATTTATATATATAACAAAATATATTAACTTTTATTTAAGTATATGAGATTTTATACAGATACAGATATTATAAAATCAGAAACATATGCTTATTTATATATATATATATATATATTTAGATAATGTTATTGTTATATTTTAGATTAATTTACTTATAAAATAATTACGTATGAAAATTCTTTAATAATTCAACCAATTTTTAGGTATATATACATATATATTTTGTATTTATATATATATGTATATTCAACCCCATATAGTGGGTTTATCACATATTCTTTTTATTTATTTAAAATCTTTATTATCAAAAATTATATATCGAAAACAATAGATATTTATATGCTTATATGTGCTTATACATATATAGATACGAAATAAATTAATTGTTTTAAATAAATAAGTGTTGTATGTGTTCATATGTGTATACCATATAAAACCTCATCTTAATAACATAAAATTACTGCGAATATAGATTTCTTTATTTATTTATTTATTGTTATATATAGTAAAAGATTATACATATTTTTCATATCTATAGTCTATATATTATCTTTTCTTTTATACACATATATATTCATTCTCAAACCACACACATATATTATATGCGTTATATAATCATAATATTTTCCTCTATTATCGTAATTAACTGCTTCACTTGCATATATATATATTTAAAACATTTATATACGATCCTATATATATATACTGAATCCTTATATTAAGTTGGAAAAACTTTTATAGAAAACTTTTTAGAGAAAGTTTAACATATATAATTACATTATATATATTTATATAATATCTATCTATATATATAACGTGATATATTTTAAATGTAACAAGATTATATATACATATATTATATATGTGCTTTATTATATATGTATATATATCGAATTATAGATACACATATGCAGATATTTATCATTAAAACATTTTAAGTATATTAGAAAATTATGTATATACAAATTTTATGAATTTTATGAATATTTAATGAAACACAAAAATTTTATGTCCTGTAGTATTTGGTATACTATGTATTATTTGTAATATGATTTTCAATAATAATTTTGTAAGGTATATTAAAAAATCATGAAAATTCCCGAAAGATTGCGTATATACATATAGAAAACTTTTCAATTTAAATTTTCAAAGAAAATTGTATTATATAAATATTAGATTTTAAATGTTGATAAGTTTTTTTTTTTTACAAATGTGTTTGATATTATAGTAAGTGTGGACCAAAGTTATTTTTAGAATGTATTCTATATATACAGTAAATTTTCAAAATGTCGTGAATCCGAAACTTAGTGTATTGATGATAAAATCCGATAAATATTTCAATAATCTATGAAATTAATTTGTATTCATCGTTGAAAATCATAGATATAGTTAAGTGACAATTTAAGTTTAGCGGATTTCCTGAATTTGATCATTTTTACAAATGATAGTTTGGTTGAATTCGCTTTAGCATGAATATTTTACTCAGAATACATAACTCTGATTAAGTGTTTTTATATAATCAAACGGGGATTATCAAACAGATAATACACAGTGTGTAATTTTGTAATTTACAAAACATATTGAATTAAAAAATTAATAATATATTTATTAATTGTATATTTCCGATAATTTCGTTTTGTTTAAAAGTTGAATATATATAGTCAAAAAGTTTTAAATACAATTTTACCTCTAAAACACAAATATTTGTATAATATATACATAAAATTATATATGAAAATGTCCAATACGTATTTTGTGGAAATAGGAAATCTAAACAATACTTTGGTCATATAAATACTATACATTATTATTGTTATATAAACAGAATACAAATAATGAATATTATATTTCATGGATATCGCCACATATATATATATATATATATATATATATATATATATATAGAATCAATGAAATGGAATTATATGTTTTATAAAATGTGTGTGTTATATGGATTTACTTAAAATTCTCATTTATAACTTATATAAATTTATGTGGTATGTATAAACATACATATAACTATTATTATTATTAAAATGAATATATTTATATATCGCCACTCTAAAATAAACATATACCTAATTCTAAAATAGATCGCGTATGAATATTTACAAATATAGCATGCACTCAAAATCCTCTTTTATATTTTACATATATGTATATAGGGAACTTCTATAATATTATATTGCCTAACAAATATAAAATATATCTACTACCAGCTACTACCTATCCTACATATATATATATATAGATGTTTGTTTGTACAATCAGTATATATATAATACATGTACTTAAAAATAATGTTTGTTAAAATGGTCATGGCCCTTTTTCCATATATATATATATATTCCATCGGCATATATATACATATATATATATATATATATATAAAATAAATTTTATAGCATTTATGGGAACCAAAAATATATGCTTTGCATTTTAAGTGTATAATAATACGTATATATATATATATATATAATGATATTATACAGTGATGATATGATACTTGCTTTTCCTATACTATATATATTATATTATCCTTGTATAAAAACTACTATACATTTATCTATTTGTTACATATATATTTATTATATACAGATTTTACACATTTTCTATGTATACATAGTTAGTAGGAAAATCTCTGAACCACCAACATAAACATACTTAAAAAATTCCTCACATATTCGCAACTAAAAACACAACATTCATAGATTATAAATATATATGCATATATAGTTATAGATGTTGAAATGTTTATTATATTATATATATTACAGTTTAAATGTGATTTTCAAAAATAAAAAAAAAAAAAAATGAGAAAAAGGAATGGAATGTTAGTGTGGTTTTTGATTGTTATTATACATTAACAAACAAACAAATGAACAACAAAAAAAAAATATTAAAGTTTTTCATTTTAATTTTTTTTTTTTTTTTGGTTCTATAATGTGTTAAACGCAAAACATAGATTAAAAAGGATATTTATTTATTTTTTTTTTTTTTGTAACAACCGTATAGTGCATATACACATCAGAATATATATATATGTATAATTTAATTTAAGTAATTTATTATTGTGCTCGGATGATGGTATATAGTTTACACTTCTATAGAAATATTTTCATTGTATAAAATAAAATGAAAAAAAAAAAAAAACAAATTTAAAATAATAATGCACATTGTATTTATTATATTATATCAATTATTATATATGTATGTATATATATAAAATACAGAATGTATAAATAAATTGTTTCAGATTTTTACCACAAATATTAATAATTTACACGTTTATAGAAATGTTGTTATTGTTAATCTTTTAAGAACTATTTTGTTCTGGGTTTTTTTGTTTTGTTTTATTTTGGTTTTTTAAAAAAAAAATATAAAACATTTAAACATTTAACCATTTAAGAAATAGTTTTGCAACAGAAATAAACAATCTGAAAAAAAATTAAAACATTTAATGGATTATAAAATTTAAATAAAATCTATTTAAATACGAATGCATTCCTTTGCCCCTTTCGTGAGTCTTTTACTATATTCTTTTTTTTTGTAAATACTTTTTAATTCATAATAGAAAACCACTTATTATAATCATACTAACTATACATGAAGGATTCAGTCATTTGAAATGCATTTTTGTTATTAAATTTTGTTAATTTTTTTTTTCAAATTCGTTTGGAATAACGCAAAAATCCTGATTTAAACCTCAATATCTTAATATAAAAAACTGATAATTAATTCTTTTATAACAAAGAGTAAACGAAATTGAAAAAAAATTAAATATTTAAATAAAATTCAGACATTTTTTTTCATGTATTATTTAAATTCATATGAATATACAATATATTTATAGAAAATGATTGACATATAAGACAGAACCAGGAACTCTCATCATATATAGATATAGATTATATTATAATAAAATAATTTTGTTATGCTAATAAATATACTAATAAACCTGTTGTAATATCTTTGAAAAGAATAATAATAAGAATTTTTATATTTTAGAAGAATATAATTATAAGTACAAAAAAGAATTATTCCCTACCCACATTATCTATATTAAAATCGTATAATCTTATTCAAAATATTATAATATGTATATCAACTTATAACAATAACTATATATAATATACACTTTATATTTTTCACATTAATATATATATATATAGTTAAATATATTCATAATAAAACACGATTCAATTTTTAGAACCCACTTCTATATATTTATTCAGATAATATTCAAATGATATGTGCTATTTTGAAATTATAAATAAAAGGTATAAAAAAAATTTTACATGACAATTGAAACATATATAAGCTATTAATATATGTATATTTAGAATGTTATTAATTATAATAAATATTATAAAAGGTTAATGGTATTTATAATTGTTGTAAAAATATAACAGTCATATGACATATTATATATGATGATGACTTGAATATTATTAATATATAATAAATATATTATAACGAAAAACTATTTTGATTCTTCTGGTTTGTATATGTTTTGTTTTAGGAAATAACATATAGATAACAGAATAAATGTTTAATGACTTTATATGGAATTTATAATTATATTTTTTCTTATATAATATATTGAGGTATAAGTTGAGATATTGTATTTATATTATAGAAGTAGATTAATTTTATTTTATTTTCTGATAAATAATTACACTATATACTAATATATTTAATTTTTACCTATATATTTTCAGAAATTGCATTAGGTAATCATATAACAGAAATATCAATTAGTCCACCGACAACGGAAATAATACATTATGTAAATGATTCACATATTGTAATATGCGATGGACATAATACAACAAGAGTACGTTGGATAAATCCAAAAGGAAATGTAATATTAGAGAAAAAAGGACGTGTTCATGTTGAAGAGAAATCAAATGGTTGGTATTACATTTTTGTTTTGCAATTATTTTAATCGGAAAATTTAAAAGGTTTATTGATACATTAAACAAAAACTCATATTTCCTATATTTATAGGTTTTAAAGTGGCATTAGTATTCGAACTTATTTCATTATCAGACAAAGATAATTGGACGTGTCAATCGGAAAATGGTGATCATAGAATAGCATTTAAAATGATTGTAAATCGTAAGTGTATCTAATAAGTAATAACTAATTACATTTTTATGTTGAGTGCGCAATATAATGAATGTATATAAAAATAAAATATGTTTAAGGATATAAACGAATTATATTTACACATTAAAATTAGTAATTTACATTTTATATCCTTTAATATAATGCTTGTGATGTATATAGTATATATACTTATAATGGTATATTACTTGGCGCCTATTTTCTATATATATACTAATTTTGTTATATATATTTACATTCCAAAATGAAATTCAACTTAAAATTGTATTTGGTTTAATGTTCATATTTTAGACGTTTGCATAAAATCATCATGTATATATTTAAAGTTAATTTAAATTTAACCCATTTGAATATACTGTGTGTTTCACAAAAGAAAATCATTCAAATCAATTTTTTGAGAATAGGAAAGGAAAAACAGGACTCGTGCAGATTAGCACAAAGTTCAATGTATGTGAGATTATGATAATAATTGAAAAAAAGGAGTAATTTTAATGAATAAATATTAAATGTTTTGATTGATTTGTTACCTTATAGAAACTAGATCTGTATTATTTTTACTGACAGACACAGTATAATTGCACAGAATAAAATAGATTACAAACTATAAATATATATATAATATTTCAATATAATTAAAGATGAAATAAAAAATAATATTTGCTCTTTGTTCTTGCGGTTTGAATATAAATATATAAATATAATAAAACCACACATTTACCATCGTTATAATTTTTTGAATATATTATACCAACTGCATTTAAATACACAATATATATAAATGGTTTATATTTTAAATAAACGTTCAACCATATTCATTATTATGTATATATTTAATATTTGCATATGATGTTTCAAAAATAAAAATTAAAAAATAAAATGAGAAATAAAGTAAAGTAAAAAAAACCAAAAAAAAATTAAAATTTGTACTTGCATAAGCATTAAAAATGTAAAAAAAAATTAAATACAAAATAAGATATTTTTTTTTCTACATTACAATCATGCACACATACAGTGAAAATGATCGGAAATTAATTTTTTTTGTTTTCATATTACTAATTTTTCTTTTATATATATAGCATTCATTTAAACATAATATTATTGTATATATATTATTAAATATATACATACATCGGATTCCTAGAGTGGAATTTAATGTGAAAACGATTTCAATATAAGAATAATAATAATAAAATTCTGGAAAAAGCAATACATTTTTTTTATAATTCTATATATATATCGCATTCACCTTTGCTGCCACCACTCACAATCAGAATAAGAAATATTATACAAAATTAATTTGAATATAATTTGAAAACGTTTCCCAGAATGAAAAACTATATTTCACTATATATAAATCATTTAAAAAAAAGTATATTATATTTTATTATTCCAGAAAGTTTATTAAATGTATATATGAACATTGTTAAATTGTACATCAAATATATGTATGTACATAATAATAATTAATAAATATCTGTATATATGCAAATAAAATATGGATATATTTTTCCGTTTAGAAAACATAAAAATATTATACAGTTTAACTAAAAAAATTGAATTTATTTATTTGATAACATTATTTATATATACATTTGAATATATATCCATATAGAATTCTATATATAAAGGATTGCTCAAAATTATCTAAATTTATATGTGAATGAATTTATTTAAACGTATATGCATACATAAAAGAAATACTTCACATAAAGTATTGTAAATTTTATCATATATAAAATTATCTTTAGTATATTCACACAACATTAAAATTTCTAAATGTATATATACATTTCTCTCGCATATAAAGCTTTAAAATATATATATTATAGATATAATTGTTATATTTGTATATATGATAATAAAATTATAATACCGTCTATATATATAGTTATAATATCTATTATTTCTATATATAAATATATTTTTCAGAACCAATTTCATTCATGGATACACCTATTGTGCAAACCGCAGTAGAAAATACAGATGCAACTATACGATGTGAAGTTAAAGGAGATCCAGAACCAACGATATCATGGTATTATAATGGACAAATAATAAATTGTAAGAATTTAATTTTGTTATATTTATATGCTACGTATATATAGAAAATAATTTATAATAATATTAAATTTAAAAAGATTTTTTTTTTTTATAAAATAATTAACATTTTTTTTTTATCTATAATAATTTTTTTAAATTAGAAAACTGCATTTTGTATTACACATAATGTTTTGATTTAAGCGAATTAAAATATTTTATATTTCGAATATTTATGGTCTTTCAGGACCATTAGATACAGTTAAGAACTATATATGCGATTATAGTATCCGTCCAGCAATTATAAGAAATGTCGTATTGTATTGCCACGGTACACTTAAAATCCATTATTATAGTATTTTGGTAAAAAGCATTTTGCAAACTTAAACTTTATGGGATGTTCTACCGTAACTCTGTTGTTAGATATACCATAAAACAAAACAAAATAAAAATAATAATGAGAAAATTATATTTAATATATACACGTAGTTGTATATTTTTGTTAAATGTTTTTTTTTTAATTTTTATTTTTTTGTTTATAACAAAAAGAAAATTGAAAATGTTATCTCTATATACAGAAGATATATATATAAGAATAGTAAGAAAAAATTATAAGAATAGTTTACGAAAAATATCTTCTTTTTTTTAAATTATGAATATACCATACACAAACGTATATATACACAGACAGATAGATATGGAGTAGATATAAGGGAAGAACTTTCATAATATAGTTATAGTTAATTTTGTGGTATTTTTTTTCTACAAAATTATAATTGAAAAAATAAATGTGTTGCAGAGAAACACTTAGAAGTGAAAGCAGTTTGAGTTGGAGGGATAAATTTATCACCAAACAACTCGTAATACAAATTTACGATATTTTATTATATTTTTCATCAATCTTACCGATTCAAAATTTCAAGTAAATTGATTATAAATGGAATGAGATGTCAGTGATAAGGATGTGGAAATGGGCTTAGAAGTAAATTCTGCAAATAAAATTGTCGTGAAACCTCTTAAAAGTTGATTGTGCAATTCGGACATTGCAATTTATGTAGAACCCAAAAAAAAGTGAATAATTAAATGTAGAAAGATTTAAGAAATTGAAAACTTTATATGTATATACATTTCAATTCTATTTTTGCAGTATATATCATAAAATTAACTACCGTGCAAAAACGTGATGAATATAACATATATATATATATATATATATACAATAGAATCCATTCCATTCTTTTTTTCTTAAAAAAAAATCTTAATATTAATAAATACTTCTTCAATTTATGTGTAAGTGAACATTTGTGTCTATCTCTATATCTATATAAATATGTTAAGTGAAACTAAATTTGAACATTTTCATATACACTTATATAAGTAATTTTAAATATATTGTAAGAATGCGCAATTTTTTTTTTATTAGACATCATATACTATATAAGAAGAAGATTCCATATATATACAGGGTGTCCCAGTACAGGGTGCCAACCCGAAACAGGCAGGTTTTACACCTCATTTCCAATCAAAAAATGTATGGCGACCCCATGTCTATCTGCCTTGGTTTCCGAGCTAGCCCGAAAAAACGATTTCGTTGAAGTTCAAGGTAGTACGTGAATGTTATTTACCATATCTCAGCAACCAATTATCGAAATCCAATAATTATAACCTTGTTGGAAAGGTATTTTAACTATCTTTAAATTTCTCTCATTACATAAACCTCGGCGACAACCCCTTTTCATGCCATAGCTCATCGAACACAAGAAATTTCAACGGCCTCAAATATTTTTGTTATTTTGCAAGCCGCGAACTATAGAACTTTTATGTTTATCAGCTGTCGGTTTTTAGAAAAACTTCTTTGATGTTTTAGCTTTAATTTGATGTACAAACTTTTAAAATATGTCAACTCGTCTTAGAGATATGACGAAAATAATATTGAAATATGACGAAAATAATGCAAATTTTTCAAAAATTTAAAACTTATTTATTAAATTAAATTTAAATTTTTACTACAAAAATTGTTCAAAATGGGGTCCATTATGTGATCGACATATTCGACACCGTTTTAATACTACCCTAGTAGCCGAACGAATTTGATTCGGATTATTTTTAAAACGTCAAACGCATTATTAATGCCATTCATTAAATCTTCCCTGGTATGAACTGGTGTTTTATAAACCATGTCTTTACAAACCCCCCATAGATAAAAATCTAATGGTGTGAGGTCTGGCGACCGTGGTGGCAATTTAATGGGCCATTTCTTCCAATCCATCTTTGACCGAATGTGTCATTTAAGTGTTCTCTTACACTTCGTGCAAAATGTGGGGGTGCATCGTCTTGTTGAAAATGAATGGATCGCAAATCAGTTAAATTAACATCAACATCATCGAGTAAATCGAATAACCTATTTCGAAAAAAAATAAATATGAATCTGAATTCAGTCGCCCAGGTAGAAACTATGGACCAATTAATTGATTTCCAATCTTTCCTGCCCATACATTGACTGCTATTCGTTCCTGAAATGCGTGTTGCCGACCGGAATGCCGGTTTTCCTTTGACCTGAATTGAATTTGACCTTTGACCAATGATTATTTTTAGTATTAAATATCCCTTCACGTGTGAATATTGCTTCATCCGTATATAAAATTTGATTTAATATCCTGGGATCTTGTTCATAACAACGAATCACCCAATCACAAAAAGTTATTCGGGGGACGTAGTTTATTTCTTTAAGTGGTTGAATTTTTTGCAAATGATAAGGATGTAAACCAGCAGCCTTCATTGCACGCCAAGCATAGTTTTTACTTACACCAATTTGGATGGCTGCTTTTGAAATTTATTTTTTACTGTTTTTTACCGTTTCAAACTTCCGAATTATTCTTTATAAAACAAACTTAATTTTCTAATGAATATTAAACGTAAAACAATGTAACGTACAAATGCCGAAGAGATGTAGCACAAAAAACAAAAGAATTGAATGAATTTATGACGGTAATAGATTTAACTGTTTTTATTTCTAAGTAACCATTAAATTAATTGCAATCCCTTGACGTTATGTTACCTAGATAACGCGATAACAACAGAACATTGAACTTTGCAATGTAATAAATGTGTTTTAAATTTTTGAAAAATTTGCATTATTTTCTTCATATTTCAATATTATTTTCGTCATAACTCTAAGACGAGTTGACATATTTTAAAAGTTTGTACATCAAATTAAAGCTAAAACATCAAAGAAGTTTTTCTAAAAACCGACGGCTGATAAACATAAAATTTCTATAGTTCTCGGCTTGCAAAATAACAAAAATATTTGAGGCCGTTGAAATTTCTTGTGTTTGACCAGCTATAGCATGAAAACGGGTTGTCGCCGATGTTTGTGTTGTTCGAAAGAGTTATAGATAGTTAAAATACCTTTCCAACAAGGTTATAATTATTGGATTCCGATAAGTGGTTGCTGAGATATGGTAAATAACATCTACGTACTACCTTGAACTTCAACGAAATCGTTTTTTCGGGCTAGCTCGAAAACCAAGGGAGATAGACATGGGGTCGCCATACATTTTTTGATTGGAAATGAGGTGTAGAACCTGCCTGTTTCGGGTTGGCACCCTGTACTGGGACACCCTGTATATAGTTACATAATTTTATATTAAAATTGAATCTCCTTTATATATGGTATATATGGTAAATTTTCTTTTATTTTAAATGCGTATATATATAAATTTTCTTTATGAAGTTTTTATTGCATTAAATTTATTGTTATATATACAAAAAATAAAAGAAAGAAATAGTTTTAAAAACATCGACGACAGCTATTTTGAAGATTGTTATCTATATATTTATATATATATGAGTTAATGTTATATATTGCATAAATGAATCTTCGAAATAATATTTAAATTCGGCTTTTTATAGAATTAAAAGTATTCAAAACACAAGAAAATGTATCAAGTTCATGATTTCTATCAAACGAATCATCATATCTTTATTATGACTGAATTGATTACTTGAAATTACGTTATAATTGTTTTATTTGGGACATTAATTGAAGCATACATTAATAATAAAATGAAATCAATATTTTTGTAAATAAACATTAAATGAGTTTTTCTATTTTTGCAATTTATATTTCACAGTACCAAATCAAAAATATAGTAAATTAGCCGATGGATTATTAGTTAAAAAAGTACAACGAAATGATAGTGGTGAATATACATGTAAAGCATTTCAGGTATCATCAACAATCAGTAATGTTAAAGAACAAACAATAAGACTTAAAATACAACGTAAGTTTATTTGATTTATTATTTTTAATATATAGAATTCAAATGATTAATCATGATAAAACAAAAAATTTTCTATTTATCTATATAGATAAACCTACATTGCCACCAAAGAAAACGACCGTTGAAGTTGCGTACGCCTATTTAAATGGTATTGTTAATTTAACGTGTGAAGCTGAAGCTGAACCACCGGCAAATTTTACATGGTATCGTAACCATAAAGAATTGAATCCAAATAGTGTATTTAACGGTGATCATATATCAGTTTTACAAGTAAACATTTGATTTTAAATATATATATAGTATTTTAAAGTTATAATAAATTTTATTTTAATTTTTATCATCATAAATAATTATAGCTTATTATTAAAAATGAAAAAATATTTGGTGATTATAAATGTAAGGCACAAAATAAACTGGGTATTTTGGAACGTGTTATAAAATTACATGAAGGTATTAAACCAAGTCAACCGCCAAAAATTGAATTACGTGGTTTAAATTCAGATCGATTTGATATTGATATTGGTGCAATACGAACATCCAAGGAACGACATCCAATGGACATAAATGGTTATCGTTTTGAAATAATACCATTAGATGAATTCCAGAAGAATGGTGGTAAATGGGATAAAGCACGTATATTAGTACTTGGATTCGAAGATGGTAATTAATTAATAAAGAATATATATTATAAGAAAAACTCTTTTCGTAAAACTATTTTGTATAATTTTTATTCTCCCCTTATTTATATATAGGTATAACATATTTAGTAAATGATTTAACACCAAATACAACATATTATATACGAGTAGCATCACGTAATCCGGCCGGTTTAAGTGATTGGACTGGACCAAAAAATTTCACAACAAATCCGGTAAATCTATTAATGCGTAGCACTGCCATGAATCTTCAATCCACATTTACATATAATTTTCTAGTAATTTTTATTCTAATCAATATATTTTATGGAATTAATAACTTTAACGAGATTACAAAAACATGAATATTATCAATATAATAAAAAAAAAGAAGAAATAAAGAGAAAATGATTAGAAAATTATATATATATATATAATAAATAATAAATTTATGTTAATTAGTTTAATTTTTTTTTTTTATAATAATTATAAATGTGTATATATATTATATTATATATAAATATTATTATATGAAAATTATAATTAAATTTTATGAATGTGTTTTCCTATATTTAAGGATATATTTACATATAATTATAATTGAAAATTGTACAATTGTTTAATATTTTAATTTAAAAAAATTTTTTTGTTTTAATTTTGAATTAAGGTGAAAAACAAAAGAAGAAAAAATATGCAATTTAATATTAAAATCTTTATGTATTTTTGGCTTTTTGTATTATTACCATATTATATTGTTATATTATAATTATGATATTTGGAAAGAAAACGTTGTTGGAATATCGGAAAAGTAAACATTCCTTTTTAAAAAATAAATGTTATGGTATATATTACAGAATCGGCGCGCGTTTTATAGAGTTTTCTATATATATATATAATTACAACTGGAACCATGAAATTAATCAACAGAAAAATCAATATTTATTGTTTTGCACATATTAAAAACATGAGAACTGAATTGTTTTTTGACAATTCATTCATTCAAATCATCCGGATTAAATAGCTTATATAAAAAACCTATATAAAATTGTTTTAAATCCACTTATCGATTTGTATTGTAAAGCATAATTTTTCGGTAATCTTTTATATTTTAAATTATATACGATATTAATGCAATAATTTTAGGATAATTCAACTTAAAATACAATGGCGATGTGTGAAAGAGGAATGCGTGTAGTAAGGTTTTATATATATTTATACAAATAAATGTTTATTGATATGTTTTTTGTTTTTTGAATATGTACTCTATTTCTTTTACTTTTATTTATTTTTTTTTGTATCAACTATTTAAATATACAAAACTTTTATGGTATTTATACAGCATGTAAAATATATATTCATACCCCTTGTTATAGTAGAATTTAATGGAAGAAAATGCTAAGAAAACTCATTAATAAATTCCATATATTCATTAATTTTATTAAATTGAATCATAACAAATAATTTCTGAAAATTAAACAAAATTCTGTGCAGTGGCTACTACGCCATAAAGCAAAATCTAAAAATAGACCAAAAATCAGACAAAAAAAGTATTCATACCCTTAAGTTTAATATTTAGTATGGCCACCTTTTGCATCGATTACATGCTGGCATCTTTTCGGCATGGATTCTACCAAAGTTCTAGTGATAGAGGTATCCAAATTATGCCATACCTCATGAACTAGTTCTCTTAAATCGGTAAGGGACTTAGGATTTCGTTGGTACATATCCTTTTTTAAAATTGCCCATAAATGCTCAATTGGATTGAGGTCAGGAGACTGTGCGGGCCAATCTAGTACTTTAATTTTATTATCTTTCAACCATTTGGTGACGATTTTTGACTTATGCTTCGGATCACCATCTTGTTGAAAGATAAATCTCCTGGTTAATCCAATACTCCTTGCACTTTTATGAAGCTTTTTTTTTAAAATGTCTAAATACATGGCACTATTCATGGTACCATCTATAATTTCAATTTCACCAAAGCCATTATGTCCCATTGCACCCCAAATCATAATACTGCCTGAAAAAATAAGCATATACAATAAGAAATTCGTATAAGTATACTTTAAAAAATATGAATTGAACTCACCGCCTCCGTGTTTTACAGTAGGCTTGAGGCAATTCGGTTTTAAACGTTCTCCTTTCTTTCTCCACACCCTAGATGGTGCTCCAGATCCAAACAATTCGATTTTTGTTTCGTCCGACCACATTACGCTCTTCCAGTCATCAATAGACCAATTTAGTTTGTCCTTAGCCCATTGCAATCGTTGTTTTTGGTTTTTTTTTGATATCCATGGCTTCTTTACTGCAAATTTTCCAGCATAGTTGGCAGATTTTATTCTATTTCTTATCGTTTGTGGATGCACGGTAATATTTAATTCAGTTGATAGCAATCCAGCAATTTTTGGAGCCGATATACGTCGATCTTGATTAACTTTTTGTAAAATCAACCTGTCAACGCGAGGGGTTGTTTTTTTTTACGCCCTCCTCGTTTCAGATTCGATATTTTTCCAGTCGCTTTATATTTTTTTATTATGGAAACCACCGTACTAATATTCACTTTTGTGATTTGACTCACTTTTTTGTATCCGGTACCTGATTTATACAAATTAACAATTTCTTGGCGCATATGCAATTCAATTTCACGCTCCTTTACCATTTTCTTGACTTTTTTGATTTTTTTTACTTGACAAATAGATTAGTTTATTCTTTGAAAGATCATTGATAACTGAATATTAATTTTATAAAGCACGTGCGCACGCATAAAACAATAAATAATAGGTTCTCTTTATTTAAAAGTGGGGGGTATGAATACTTTTTTTGTCTGATTTTTGGTCTATTTTTAGATTTTGCTTTATGGCGTAGTAGCCACTGCACAGAATTTTGTTTAATTTTCAGAAATTATTTGTTATGATTCAATTTAATAAAATTAATGAATATATGGAATTTATTAATGAGTTTTCTTAGCATTTTCTTCCATTAACTTCTACTATAACAAGGGGTATGAATATATATTTTACATACTGTATATAAATAACAATCATTCCAAACCAAAATACATAATATATATATAGTAATAAAAATAATAATAAATAACTTTTAATAATGATAACAATAAAATAAACTTAAATAAATAACAACAGAAATTTTTGAAATTTAGAAACGATTGTTTTTTTTTTAACTTTTTATGTGCGTTTTTTTTTTATATCAACAATATTTTTAATTGTATTACAATTGCAATTTTACTATAATAAATAAAAGTTTAATGCAATTATTATAACTAAATCTTGTATAATATTATATAAGATATCGACTACAATAAATATAGCTTTTGATATAAGGTAAACGTTTATACCAATAATTTTCTAATAGTAATTATGCCAATTTATCGGGATTTCCAAATCAAATTGATATTTAAATATATACATTTAATTATACATCTTCTAAATAAATGTTTGAATGTTAAATAATCTAAATCCATCATCTTATATTTCCATAATCATATAAATTTAAAGTTCATATATAGAAACTATCTATATTTCGCAATGTATCTCATGGTTATTTTTATCGTAATTGTTATATTAATTTTGATATAAAATATAGTTGGTTTTCTAAACAAAAATCATCGCATTAAATTTACTAAATTATTCTAAAGATTTTTATGTATTCGTAAAATTCCAATAAAAACTAATAACCTAAATATTTGAATAAGTACAGAGAATAGAAATGATTATTAAAATTAAACGGAATTCAGTAATGATTTTTTTTATAAAGTATTTCACAATTTGTATATACCACTTTATATTATTTAATTATTCGTTAAATTGTATATTTAATTTTAAATTGCATTTGATTCTGAATTTCATTTTTAGTGAAACAAAAAATTAAAAGAAAAAATTATAAGATATCCTTCCATATAAGTATAAGATATGGAACTTAGAGATTTCATTCATTTTTTTATATAGTTTTTTTTTAGATTAATCGATTGATTATTTTCATTTTTACATGCTTCAATTTCACAATTTAAAACAAAACACATTATTATACATACATACATATTTATTGTTTTACACACATATCATTACACATTACTATCAAAAAACACACAAATAAAATAATAAACTATATTTTATAAAACAAAAAAATTCACTATTCACATTCACTATATAATAATATTTTTAAATTACATATATTTTTGTTTTTTTCCATTTCAAACATTCAAAATACCATACATTCTTATATATAGTGCAAATATATATATATTTTCTTTTATATAGTTTTTAAATTTAAAAATGTTATGTCTTCTATAATAATAATAATAATAATTATAATTATATTTAAGTTTCAATATAAAATGAAAATCGATTCAATTTAAATTGAAAAACTGCAGAGATTCGTGAGATTTCTCTGAATTTTTTCAGTAGAATGAAAAACACTTTAACAAAACAAAAAAAAAAGAAGGAAATTTGTATATTTTGCAATCCCTAAAACATCGTAATATACCATCTCGTTACTGCATGAATGAATATTTATATATATATCTTCGAATGTGTATTTTGATTTTATGATAAATACACATTCCACGATGATTGTGTCTATTCAAGAAAATCAAATAGTTATATAACAAATTTATAAATAAATATTTATATTATAGCTTCATTAAAAATATAAAATACACATTTATAAATCAATTGAATTAATTATAATAATCAAAATAATAAAGAATATATAAAGTCATAAAATATAAGAAATAACATAAGCTTAAAAATGAAGCAAACATAAAAATTACATGTGTTATGATAAAAATTAATCATGTAAATAATAATATTTAAATGAAAAAAAAAAAACAATTATATTTAAATAAATATGAAGACGTTTGAACAAATTAATTATCTAACAAGTATATATGGAAAATCATTTTTATAACATAAATATTATTAATGTGGTAAAAAAATGAAAAAAATTCCGGATATTTTATTGTATTGGTTTATTTTATTTAATAGCTGATACTGGAATTTTTCTTCCCTTTAAATTATTCAATCTAATCTAATAAGCAATAGCTGAAATCCCCTTTTAATCCACAATCAAAACATCGCTTATGATGATGTCTATATTATATATATAAAAATGAATGATTAATTTTTATTCATTTATAAAATAAAACATTCCATATACAATAAAATAAAATGAATAAATAAATTTTACAATTAAAATATAAACATACAGGCATAAATACCAAAAATATATATAGATATTATTATATTTTAATTGAAACATAAAAATCGTTAAATATATATAGGTAAAAATGTTATCAATTATAATTTATTTAGATGAATTTTTAAATAATAAAATAAATACTCATCTTATATACAGATATGTGGAAATCTAATCAAAATTATATATACGTTATAAATTTAATAAATAAAATTTGTATATTATTTAAGCAAAATTCGCTCCAAAAAATATAAACCTATTTAAATTAAAAAAATTATACAAATAAAATCAACTAACATATATATATTAGAGAAAATAAAATTTATATCATTATTCATTATTGTATAATTTATTGAAAAACCGCAAAACTAAACATTTTTAAGTCATTAACAAAAAAATAAATAATAAATTTAATAATAAAACACAAATATATATGAAAAATAAAAAAAAAGCTTAGCATTTAAAATCATTTGATATAACAATTATTTATATATAAAATAATTAAACAATAATCGAATTAGTTAATTTTTGTAAATATTTATTATTTTACATTATATAAAAATTTATATATTATAAAAAATACACCGATTCTTATATAAAAAAAAAAAATAATTAAAATAAAAACTTATACATTAAAAAAAAATCCAGCATAAGAAATTTATTTCTTATATTGAACTTTTTATTTTTATTTAACACATCCTGAAATTTTGCCGGATTTGGGGATTTATCTAATAAATAATCAATGTTTAGTAGAATAAATCTATTAGAACTAGAAAAACTATGTAAAAGTTCTGGTATATTTAGTCTTAATCTATCGGAGATGTTGTTCCAGATAAAACCAAAATATGAATCAAAACCTGTAACTCTTTTAATATACAAAAAATCAAACAAAAATCCAACCGATTATTAGCATATATACAAATTCATCCCATATTCAAGATATCCTTATTAATCAAATCAAATTGAATAGAAATAAGCTCACTTTTAAACATGAATTTGATGATTTAAATAATATTTCACAAGTCTTTTTTTTTTTTTGTTCGTTACTACGGCAGAATCGGTTTAGCGCCCGTAAAACCTCGGAATTCTATTGCCGTGAGCCCGTAACGAAATCGCACTTAATCAGGTGATGAACCTTTTAGATGCATTGAATACACTTAAGTGATTTTGGGTGGTAAATCTATTATAATATGTGGATTAATTTATGAAATTTTGAAAATAAAGCAAACATATGAGATAAAAAAAACTTTTACTAAAACATAATAAGAAAAAATCACTCATATGTTTTCAAACAATTGTCCAAGTTGCACTTTAGGTGGATTATTTTTTATAGATAAAATGAAATGTTTAATTTAAATAACTGCGATAATCAAAAGTAGCAGGAAATATACTAGTTCAGGGAGACTATTCCATAATCTTGCTGTTCTTGGGAAAAATGAATTTCCATATCTGTTTGTTCGCAAAAAACTAATAGATATACAGAATATGAATGAGCCTTTTCTCGAATTATAAGAGAAGTTAATTGGTTCAGGAATTAGCTTTAAAATTTCATTAGAGCATTCATGGTAATAATACCTATAAAATGTGCACAATGAAGCTACTGATGATCGTCTATGATCCAATGATTCAATGGAATTTGATATTGTTTCATTTCTGATCAGCGAAATAGCGTGTTTTTGTATCCTCTTTGGAATTTGCTAGATAGATTCAAATATTGCTGTTGAAAACTATATTTTAATAACCATAGCCATAAAAAGTTATAATTAAACAAAAAATACAATTTAGTTTTTTTATTTATACAAAAGAAAAACATTTATTGCAAATATGTAAAATAATAAAAGGTAAAAAATGAATTATCAAAAAAATTTTAATAAAAAAATTTATCCAATTCAATTTTTTTTCGATGGTTCATTACAAAACGATTACAAAATTATTTATACATATACATTTTTTAAAACCAATTTTTGCATATAGTACCGCGTATTTTAATTATAGGTTTAATAATAAGCAACTGCTCCTGAAAGATATGGTGATGAATAGACTGGAGCTGAATATGCTGATATTGTTGGTACATATGGACTTGAATAAGCAGCATATGGTGATACTGATCGTACTAATCCACCGCCATATGCTGAATATGCTGAATATGGTGATGCATATGGTGATCCTGCGACATACACATTTGGTACAGCATGTGGATCTGGTGTTGGTGCAGCGAATGCTACAGCAATGATTACGAATAGTGCAATTAACTATAAAGGATTAAGGCAACAAAAAATTAAGAAAATATTAAAATTATTCACAAATTAAAATCACTTTTATTTATTTAAACAACAAATTAATTTTTCACTTACAGTTTTGAACATTTTGAAATATGTTTTTTTTTTTATTACTTTTTATAAAAGAATATAAAATCGAATTGAATGAAGAACAATATGTGTTGAATGATTTTAATTCTGAATATCTTTAGTTTATATACTGTTTATTTGTCAATAGAAAGTACATATATATAAGTATAATAAAGTGGGGATCAATTAAGATAGATTGAATGAATACCAAAAAAAAAAAAACATTCTATATTCTATTATAGAATTATGCGAAAAAAAGATACATTTTAAACTAACAAAAGTTATAATAAATTAATAAAAAAAAAATATAAATAAACCGGCTTTAATATTCAGGATATACTTATTTTAATGTTAATCTTTATTTTATAAAATATTTCATTAATTCACAAATGTACCTTTAATGCGATGATTTAATTATTTGATTTGTTTTTTAATTTTTTAAGAAGGTTTTGCTTATTGTGTTTATTTTATTTTTTTATTTTTATTTTTTTTATATAACAATCTGTTAAACATTAAATTGTGGGATTTATATATATTCTTATATATTAGGTACAGGTAGACTAGCTAGACAATATATTTATAAAATTGTTGGTATAATTTTGTAATAATATGGTATATATATAAATCAAGTGCAAGGTTAATATAATTGTTTTATATTATATGTAGTGTAACAAATTTATAATTGTCTTGTTATGTATCTATGGTAGGTATATTGGTAAAATAACAACAATTTTGGTGTTTGGCTTGTTTTAATGAATTTATATATTTATTTAAATTAATACGCTTATTATAGTTATATATATATATTCCATTATTATTATAATTAAAATCTATATAATAAGATTATATCATTCTTGACTCTGTATATGTATATTCGTTTACAATCTTCAATTATTCATCCTATGCTATACATTTACATATTTGAATGTATTATATATATATATATATAGATAAAATGACAGGTAATTGATTTTAATACATCGTTCACGAATTGTGTAAAGAATAAAAAATGATTTTTTTATTATTTATTTATTCTTTAATCTTTTGATTTACTAAAAATATCATATATACAAAATAAAGTAATTAAAATCTATATATATGTATAGCAAAATAAACAGCATAAAATCTAGCATGACACATAGGAAATTGAATATACATGAATTGGAATTATTATGTAAGTAATTTTTTATGTTTTTTTTTTTTTTTTAAAAAGGTATGGCAATTTATGAGGAGAGTATACATATATACAATGTTAAGATTTAAGAATAACAATTGTTATGAAAAAGTTAATGAAAATATAATATGTTTGTATTTAAAATTTATGGGTTTAATAAATATATATTTTACATATAAATTAAAAAAATTATAATATAAATTAATTTTAATTGTATAAATATGGATTGTTTTTGATTTCTTTATAGTTAAGATCTTATGTTTATTCAAATTATATATAATGATCGTTGAAAGAATTAATCAATATACTAACTAAAAATGGTTATTATTGATTATGTTATTGATTATAATATTACCATTATCTTATAATAGAACTTTTTATAAAACACCGTTGAGGAAATCCAAACTAAAACAAATAACACCTAAATAATTATGTATAGTGTGAGTTAGCGATTATGTATCGATGTAAAAAACTAAATATAAATAAATATTGATATTCTGAAAAAGTTAAAGTCACTTGTTTTATCTATACCTAATATTTAATGATAAAAATGTAAAAAACTATAATGTGACGATCTGGCCACGATTCGATGATTTCCCTTCAGAAAAAATGAATTAATATTAAAAAAAAAAAAAAGATAAAATACAATACAAGATAATTTATTTTAACTTTGTTGAATATGTTTTTTAATTAAATACTTATTAATGCTTGCGTTTACCTTTAAAGGGGAATTATGTATTATTATTACCAGGAAAAACTTTATAACCGATTATAAAAAGCCCATTGCAAGTGATTTAAAATCCGAAAATTATTCTTATTCGAATACAAAACCAATCAAAATTTTCAATTTTTACCATTTTCACCATTTTCTATAAAAAAAAGCTCAATTATATCTTATAATTTTCATTGAGTGGAAAATATCATAGAAATAATATAGTATATTTCTATGGAAAATATAGTTGAATTTTTAAATGTCATATGAAATTATATTCAATTTGCAATTTGCAGTGAACTCCCCACCTACAATTAAACATTTTCCCATATAAAACAAAAGCTTTTTGTCTTATCTTTTCTGCACTCATTTGCATATAAACTCTCTGTGTATGCATTATCTATCAGCCTGTCTTTTTGTATATATAATTTATTATGATTACATTTTGTTATACTACAATTTTTCCATATAGTATAAACAAGAAAAATTATTGAATTTTCTTCATCATAATAATAAAAGAAAATTTCGGTTGTGTGTGTGTGGTGATGTAAAGTAAAGCAAAAAAAAACTAAATAATAATAGTATTTTATTTTATTTTTAATTCTTTTTTTGTAAACTATGTGATATAATAGGGTTTTTTTTTAAATTTTTAATTCTAAATATAAATATAAAATAAAATAATTTTTAAGTTATGATGGTAATACGGTGTATAAAAATAATTATAGCAATTTTTTTAAGTTCTATGTTTACATTTTCATTATTGAAATTGGTGATATGTTTTTGGAATGATTTAGACTTTTCGAATAGCGGGCGTGATGATGTTAATTTATGGTTAGATCAAAATCAATTGGGTGATTATAAGAATTTATTTAAAGAAAATGGTATGTTTAAAAATCTTTGTTTATTTTATATATATTTTTATATAATAAATAATTATTATTATTATTGTAATCTTATCGGATGTGTTTACCAAAAAAAAAATCATAAATTTGTCACAAATACACGAAAAATATTTGATGATATATGATGATATACAAAATAAATATATCATATACAAATATATTGTATATATATATAGAAAATTTAAGCTTTAAAATATTGTTTTTTTTTTTTAAAAATGGTAAAATAAAAAATATGATTTTTAATTTAAAAAATGTTATTATTATTATTATTATATATATTTTGGCGATGGTTTTTAAATTTTAAAGTTTAATTTAGTTTTAATTTGTATAAAGATTAAACATATTTCGTTATGCATTGTATATGTACAGCAAAAATTATTTGAAAAACATGTTTTTTAGGTTTTACCAAATATAATAAAATAATACATAATAAATTATTATATATACATACAAAATTTAAATAACTTTGGAAATTCTTTATCTATAATAATTATAATAATTAATTATTCATTTATTTATATAAATTATAGTGTTTTAATACTGTATTGTATTTAGAGTTGTTTGTAATTTTTACATTTTAACTTAACTATAGAAAATACAATATATATATATATATATGAATAGGGTCATCAAATACAACTATTTATTTTGGAATATTAAGTCATTGATTTTTTATTTAAAAATGATTTTAAATGACTGTTGATACTATGTTGTGTTTAAAATCCGATATTTTCACAGACAGTAAAGTTTAGCATTTTTAACATTCATAACATATACAATAAACATTATATGATTAAATTAAAATTTTCAATAATCCGAATAATTAAGTTACACTTTTATTGTTTATTTTTATGACGAAAACGTTAAATAGAGGTTTAAAAAGAAACGCGTTGTTAAAGTAAAATTCAAATCAAATTAATCATCAATTTATCTTCTATAAAAATAAATATATATTTTGTCCGCATATATTATAAGTACCTATATATGGAACCGCTGTAAAGAAATTTATATTAAATAAAGTTTCACATATATCCTTTATGTTTTCAATTATATTAATATTGCTTCAGGAGCTTTTATATATTATTGAGTAAAAAAATTTCTCAATAAATTTTACTCTTATATATTCTGAAAACACGCATAATATTCGACATTTTCCATATGCACAACAAAAAAAAAAATACCAAACAAATAAACAAACAAATGCCTTGTGAAAATTCGCAATTTGTATATAAACAAAACTAAAATATATATAAGTATATCTATATATAATACAATATATATCTATCTATATAATCTATATAAAATACACAAAATATATTATATATTTTTAGTTGTAAGGCATCGTTTCTATCAAATGGCAGCAAACAATAATTTTCCTCCAATTATTCAACCCGTTTAAAATCACTTTTTTACCAACACCACAACCACCACCATCCACCATCATCATCACCATTATCCCTTCAAATAAAGTGAAACCATATCATCCTTCATCAACATATATTTTTTTAACGTTCACAACAATATTTTCCTTGTTATTTTGTTAACCCTTATAAAAAAAATAAATTACTTTTACAAAATTTATTATTGTCGTCCCTTTGCGCTTGCTAATAAATACAGAATAATTTTATTTTTATATATACGAAGCAATAAAAAAAAAAGAAAAAAAAAGTGAAATAAAAATGAAATAGTGCATAAATAAAGTGAATGATGTGTTTTTGGTTGTGTAAAAAATAAAAAATTATTAAGTGAGAAAGCTAAAATTATTTATTGTTATGTGCTTTTGTTGCGTATATGTTCTTTTTGCTATAAAATTTTTTTTTTATATATTTCAATATAGAGTTGTTGATTTTTCATTATTTTATACCTACACGAAATTGTACAAATGCTCTTAACAATAGAATTCTTATTTTTGTTTTAAAAGTTGCATAACATATAAATAAAATAAAATAAAATAAAATATAAAAAAAACCTGTTCTATATGAGATTTTCATTGAAATATTAAGAAAATATTTTCAGGTGTTTTTTGGTACATACTCGATTTTGTATATTTTTTATATATATACATTTATGTGCTATAGATTGATATATATACATTTCTAAATATCAGAATATCCATCGTATAGTCAGTTCAGTATAGTGTTGTGCGTTTGTTTTATACACAATGTTATTTTATTACACGCGCTTCAAATTTTTGTGATGTGATGCGCGATATTATATTTTAAAATATAATTAATATTATTTAGTATATATAAAATAAATAAATAAAATATAATTAAATAATCTTCAAAAAATATATTTTTTAATAATAGAAAAAAAAATATATACACACTAAAAAATAACAAGTTTCTTTTAACTTTTATTCTTCTTTATATACAAAACATATACAAAACAATTTAAATTGCACACCTTAAATATAAGAATATTTTTTTTTTTAATAGATGAATTAACTATTTTTTCAACAAAAAATCATACAACAAAATCAAAAAGAAACAAAATCTATATATTTATAATTATTTTTATTACTATACAGTATACGAAAATCTTCTATATATTGATTTAAATAAAAAAAATATCCAATATATTTTTCTATATATAATAAATAATTTTATCGTAATCATAAATTAAAATGTCGATTGTTTTTTTATAAGTGAGCGAATAAATTAATCCTTTTTTTTATTGCTATACACATACTCGTATCATACCAAAAGAATACGATTATATATAGTGATCAATAAATGAATGTGAAAAAATATTAATTAAAATTTTGTGAAATATAATGTAAACATCGTTTTGATCTTGTTTTTTTCAATGTTATACATTAATTGTTAATTGTGTTTTTTGATTTATATATATTTAATTATATATTAATTATATGAAATATTGAAAAATAAAACAAAAATACACACACACTTTTATGAATTGGACTTTAATCTTGTAATAATAAGACATTACCATCACCATCAATTGAATGAAATCGATAAAAATGTGGACACCAGAATCCGAAATAAATTCTATTGGTATGACAACATTAAGAAATTCAACATCAGTTTCTTCTGGTTAGTATAGAAATATAAAACAAAATAAATATATTATTTATAATATATGGTATATAATATGGGAATTACACCCATTTGAATTAATTAATAATTATAATTAAATGTACAATTTTGAACATTGTTAGAAATCAAATAAATTATATATAAGGAATATTCGTTATACATTTTTGATAACAAAATTCGGATTGCTTCTTTATAATCACATAGCCTGAAAATGTGAATCTTTGAACCTTCGAAAATCGCACACTTTGAAATTATTTGTTATAAAAGATCCAGTATAATATCTTTCCTTAATCTAAGTTTATTAATTTATTAGGTCAAAATATCCTTTTTGAATGATTTATAAACCACTGAAATGAACTCTGATAATATAAATATAACACACGTTGATATTTTTTTTTCTTCGTTGATATTGATATAATTTATAATTTTTTTATACTTTTATTTATAATATTATATACAATATATGTATGTATATAGTAAATATTAGCCTTACTAAAAATATACCAATTTATACCTCATTAACGTCAATTTTATAAAGTATATATGCGTGTTCATATATATATATATATGGTAAAACTATATTCTATGTTTAGATTTTTGAATAGAATTTCGTCATAATAATTTATTATACCTTTTGTATATAATAAAACACACCCTCTTAAATATGTTTCTTTTTTTATTTATAAATATATATATTTATAATTATATTTACCGAATATGGTTAAAATGAATATTTCAATGTGTAAAGAAAAAAAAATTAATATTTAATTGATATATATTTTGGTTTTTATAAATATATATACGCGTTGACGGTGACGTACTTTTATGTATAAATTATAAATAGAATAAAATAAATGACACAAAATATATGAAATTATGAAATTTTTATCTATATTAGAGTATAAAAAAATGGTAAATTCTGCTATTTAGTAATTTGATTTAAATAAAAAACACCCATAAATTAATCAATATATTTGATACATTTTTAGAAAGTGGAATGATTAATTAAAAGGATTATAGTGAAATTGAATTTTTTCTTTTAGAATTTTACTTTGATTTTCCATGTTTATCCTAAAACATTTTGCAAATCTATTTTATACTGAGATAATGTCAAAATGTATACAGACGAATCGAATCATTATGCGAAACTGAAACTGTCCTTGATGTATTAAAACATTTCTATCTCAACATCTTTTCGCATTCAAACGGGACAGAATCGGGACTGAGTTTATATATGAACGTAAGGTATATAAGCATATAAAATATTTATATGACTGAAACGTATGAATTCGTAAAAAAAAACGTACAAATATGCAGATTAAAATGTTGATCTATATATCAAAAAAAATAAAAAGTTGTTTTATATATGTACATAAAGTTAATAAACGTATATATAATCCTTTTTTATATCCTTTAATATAATTATATATATATATATATATATAATATATGTGTAATATAATACTAAAATTAAATTTAATAATAATCATAATAATAATGTTTGTAATACATACTAAATATATACCATATGTGATATATTTTTTATTTAAATTTACATAAACAGATTAGATTTTTTGGTTTGCAAAATATTTTAGTATTTTATATATACTGCAAATACAAAACATATATATATTCAGTAAAAACAATGTTATGAAAATATATAGATTTTATATGATTTATATATACTCGTTAAAAAACAAAAGCTGTTTATATCTGCATAATTATTTGTAAATATTAATGTGAATATATATATTTAACATTTACCTATCTGAGATACAAATTATGTACTATTATATATGTATATTGTATTGCATCTATATAAAGTTGAATCAATGACAAAATAATTTAAATATCTGCAATTTATATCAATTTTATATATACATAGAGACATTATTATATACAGAGTTATATATCGTTTTTTTTTGGTGTGGTAAGAAAATAGATAAATGCCAAAAACTTTTAAAATCAATATAAAAAAAAAAATATACTGAATTTTTTTTTATACATATAGATTTGGTCTTTGTTTAGTTTATGGATTTTATAAATTTTTTCAAATACTTTTGATTTTAAGAAATAAACATATAATTCAGTTTACCCCATATATATAAAATATAAATCGTGTTATAATAAAAATATATTTTTTTTTTTCATATTTATATAGTATATATTTTATTATATGAAAATACAAACCCTTTAAAATATTATTATTATTTAAATTTTAAGCACATATATAATTAAAAAAAAAAAATAATCGCTTATACACCAATGATGTAAAATCAGAAGCTGTTTTTTTTTATATTATAAAAAAAAGTCCTTACGTATGCACAATTCATATATATTTTTTATATATATGTTTAAACATGTGCGGTATAAATTTGAATAATAATAAGTATGAATTTATGAAATAAATTATATATTACATGTTATAAATAAATTATAAAAAGGGCATATATGATATTAAATAAATTGCCTTTATTATTATATACAAACATTTATATACATTGTAACGCAGATTGTATATGTATGACTTTGAGTACAAATGAATTTGAGTAGGTTGTAATTTCCATCCCCATATATATGTACTTATACTATATATATATAATTAAGAATAAATTATATGATAGCTTCTTAAAATATTAGACAAACAATATATAATTTGTTTGCTTTTTAAAGATCTACTCATATCTATATTCGTGTTGTTATATCTTTAATGTTGTGACAATTTTTCATTACGTATGTGAAAATATCTTTTGTTCGTATAATACTTTTTGCACTATGAAGACATCCTTTCATAAATTAATTAACAATAAATATAACCTATACATTAAATAATTAAAATGATTGTCCTATATTTTCTCATATATTTTGTATATAAACACCGGAAATATTATAAAAAAAAAATATATGTCAATGTTATATATTTTCCATATAGAGAAAATAATAAAATATATAGACCATATACTGACCATATAACTAGAATACAAAAAAAGAAAAAAATAGTAGAATAAATAGTAACAAAAAAGGACATTCATTTAAGAAAAAAAGGACATTAAATTACAAAGTATGATAAAGTTTTATTGTATTTTTCTACTTTTGTACATTTTCAACCATATCTATATAGATTCCCATCCAATATATGTTACATCGCACATCCATATTCATATAGAAATTCATACAAATGGGTTAATTAAACTATATCATATATATATATATATTGACATTTGATATTTCCAAAATACAAGGGTGTGGTATATATCATATCGTATATAGTGTATATATAAAATTATAAAGCAAGCAAAAACTCATACCAAAATAATACTAGTTGAATATTGCATATATATTTTCGCTATACAAAAGTTGTATGTTTTTCGATTCGTATATGCATATATATATACAATTGTGCATTTAATTTGTTTATATTTAACTTTTGCTGTATATAATTGTATTGTATATACACGAAAATAAAAACATTTGCATATATGTTCCTCATCATTTCTCATATATCTATCTATATATGTATATATACGGAGAAATTTTATGCAATACATTCATTTTAAAGTGAACATGTACGACATAATGTTATTGTTATATACATTGTGTCATTATATATATACATACGGTATAAATAATTTATATAGTTAAAAAAAAACTTGTAAAACTCTATTTGCATGTGGAATAATTTTTTACATTGATGGGTCAATAAAAAAAAATGTACATACTAAATATTTGTTCATATATATAACTTTATGCTAATAATTTCTTTTGCAATTGTATAAAATATATACATGCCGTTTCTATTTGTATATAATTAATTATACAAACAATGAACAACTTTTAATATACATCATCGTTAAAATGTTATTTAAAGAATCCAATAATGTTGCATATATTCAAATAGATAATGTAAATCTTCTTGCATATCTTATTGGAAATGAATGCACTCCATCCATAACTAATTTTGAATAATCTGCTGGGTTTGTATATATATGCGAGAGTTGATGAATACTGAGAATTTCCGAGATCATAAAAACATTTCCAATTCATCTGTCATAAGCGAAATGAAATATCGGTAATAATCAATTGAATTTGTAAAAGGGAAAGGGATGAAATTTAATCTTTTTTGATTCAAAACAAAATTAGTGGTTTTTTATATCAACAATGTATAAATAAAATCATAATTTAAATGTTATATAAATTATGAATTTGTATATATAAAAACATTTACAACATTTACGTCACAGATATCATTTATTGTATAATATATATATTTATATATGATTTTGATAGTATTATTCCGACCTTCATTAGAAATACAAATCAGTGATTTTTTTATATATATATACTTTTAATGGGGAAAAAATCAATTAATATTTAAACAATACAAGCGCCATTGAAAATTTATATCTATATACTCTGTATAGATATATGGTATATTGTATTTTAATCAATGTTTAAATAAGAGTTATTACTATAAATAAAATTTAATAATTTTCAGTTGAATATACAGTTCAATTGGTTCGCAAAGTTATATTTCTATATATATTTACGTTTTGAAATATATTCAATTGAAATTTATATAAAAATATATCGCGTGATCTAATATTTTTATCAACAGTTTTAAAAAAAATATAATGAAAATCTGTGATACACGAAATTTGGCATTTCTAATGAACAGGTATTGATCTGTATAAACGGAAATTTAAGAATAACTATTATAATATATAACTCCTGTGGTGTAAATGTTAAAAATGCCAACCTAAAATTCTAACGGAATTTTGGGGTCGTGGGTTCGAATCCTACTGAATGCATAAAATATGTTTTGTGTTTTCGGTTATTTTTCGAATCTGAATTTTAACACAGAGTTGTATATTCCGCTTGCGGTTGGTCGTACGGCTAATTACCGACACCGTAAAAGACACAAATGAAGAAACTAACAACAGAAGGCTGTTGTTGGACGCTAAAACCAGATTGTTGGTTGTATAGCGAAAAATTAATTTAATTTAATTTATTATAATATCTCAAATATATTTTGTTAAAATTTATAGCAAATCCTTTCTTAAAGCTTTCCTAGCACATATAAATTTGAAAAATTTCACTAAAAAATATATACCATATAATAACTAAAAATTAAATATACATTTTCGTTATTATACTTTAATTATGAACATATTTCCCTCTACACAAAAAAAACAGAAAAAAAACACTAAAATATGTATTATAAATTAAAATATGAATATAATATGTGATGTGATATATATAAGAATAAAAACAAAATCTACACATTCTTTATTCGTTCAATGTTAATATAAATAAATAAAATAAATGTATACACATGTATATATACAGGACACGTACATATACAGGACGACACGAATACATAAATTTATAATGCAAGAAAATCGATTTTCAAATTCAACATCACATAAAACATAATATAATATACACACAATTTTTTAATATAAAGGTATTATAAATACTAGATATACATAGATAAACTTTTAATACTGTATTTGGCATAAATGCTATATGCTATTATTTTTTTGTATATCCTTATACACAGGACTAATAATAACCAACAAAACAATGTACAAAATAATACATATATATAGACACATAAATATACTGTATTATATACACGCAAATAACATATAACCTTTGCTTCTGTTATTTATATACCTATATATATATGTGTGCAAGAATACCGAAAGGTTAAATGGTAAATTTTTAATCCATAAAATATATAAATAATAAAAAAAAATAAAATTAAAGAAGTTTATATGAATTTGACTTTAATAATTCTATCACAAAAACATTTTATAATCATTTCTATATATATATTATACATACAAATATATACATACGCTCAAAGCCATTGCCATCATATCCCATTATTTTGATTCATTTTATAATTTTTTTGTTATTTTTCATCATCAACATCATGAATCCATTCATACAATAGTATATATATTAATGTATAGATATCATTGTATATATGCGATTTCCTCAATGGTATATATAAAGAATATATTTTATGAAATCAACAACAACAAAAAAATGATAAACTATAAAAAAAAAAGCATCCTTTATGTGTATGTATAATGTATATGCATAAAAAGGGAAACAAAAAACTTTTTTCTATATTCTGTATTTGAATATTTTTGAATGGAAAATATATATTAAATTGAAATTTGAAAAGTTGCGTTTCATTTCTATATATATATAGATATACAATAATAATAATGACGAATTATTTATATACACTTTTTTTTGTCATAATATTCATCATTTCTTGTCTAAAAAATCTCAATTACACACACATTACAGTACAGATTGTCAAGGATTCTTATATAGATAAATTCAATATATTCTAAATTAAACTTTTTACAGTTTATTCCTACAAGAATTTGCATTTTCATCAAAAAGATATGGTTGAGAAACTTTACAATTAACGTACGAAATGTTAAATGGAAAAAATCCTGAAAATGAAAATTAAATTTCTATACACGATTGAGGAGAAGAGAACAGTCAATTCAATGAATTCAAATCGTTGAAAGTGTATAAAACAAATCATAGACAATTCCATCAGAAGGAAAGATTGAGAAATAATAGATTTTTTGGGAAATAGAAATCCATTTACACCAAATGACGAATGTTCAAAATTCAGACATCTCGTATATGTTCACCGTCGTAACTATATAGTATAAGTATAACATAATATATATTCATCAACTATTTATGAATTTATAATATACTATAAACAAAAATACACATATATATAATCATCATAGAAAATTGTATCCTTTGAGAATGAACAAATGTTAAGTTTATGTATATTTATTATACGTTAAAACATAAATATATATGTATATTCTTTCTTTATGCATTATAGATAGTTATAATATATGTTGATGATGTATATATTTATATTAATAAAGAATCTGCTAAATTAATAACATCTTTTTCCATATAGAGTATATATGCACACAGCAATATATAATAAAGCAAATGATGCCTTTAAATATATGTACATATAAATTTATATAAGGACACTTTATTTCATCACTAATTATAAGTTTATTATACATACAATATACTATATCTATGGTGAAAATGTCATGTTTTTCAATTATAGTTATATATGTAAAAATAAAACAGTTTTTCTTTAACGATAGTTTGCTATATTAAGTAACTTTGTTTAAAATAAAAAATAAAAAATAATATTAAAATGCAAGTCTTTTAGTTTATATGGAAATATAAATTTATTATTTATAATTAAAGTACATAACTTGTACTTTTTATGTTCGTGCAATCGCAGGGGATATTTTCATTTCATTTTTTTTTTTGTTTTACATTCGCTTAATGATTCATTTATTTTATATACCCATATATACTCTATACGTTATGTGACCTTTAATTCACTCTTCAATGTGTGTTTGATGATGTTGCGATAATGTTAATATTTAATGCATTTCATTTGAAATAAAATGGGCATATGCATCGTAAATACATATAAAAAACATATGTTTTAAGAATGTTGTTGTTGTTTAACCGAATTGCCTATTTTTGTATATGAGTTTTTGATTATTGGGGGTCGAATATAAAAATTAACTTTAGTATAGCTTTATGTCCACATCATCCACCACGATTTCATAATAATTTTTTAATATATTAACTAAAATATAATTCTATATATATTTATGTATATATCGAAATAGGCATATCATCGATGTCAAGTTGTGGCGATCCAGAAAGATTACCAGAATTACCGCCAGGCGATGAAAAACGTTTACAACGTGCAGCATTACATCTTCAACAAAAATTAATATTTCGTGAATGGTTAAAGGAACACAAACTTCAACATCATTATTCAAAGTAAATATATCTATAATTTATAACTTTGATTCCATAAAATAAAATCGTATAAATAACTTAATGTCATCTAGATTATTAGCGGTTGAGGTAGCCTATCTTGAAGATGTTTATTGGTTAGAAGATAAACAGGCTAGTGATCTATTGGGTAAAGATTGGTCGGTATGGTCAAAAGCACGTCAATTATTACCAACATCAAAACCATTATTGGATACATTAAAAGCGGATCTATGGTCAATGGTGGTAAAAAGCAGTCAACATCAAGATGCATGGACATGGGGTGGTATGCTGGTTGTATCCGTGTCGGTTGCGGGTCTTGTAACATTAGCCGCTATGACTCAACCATCATTGGCACCCGAAGCACGACATTCCCTATTGCAATACGTTACCGGTAAATATTTATTACCGGCAAATTGTAAGGTAACATGGGATTGGTCAGATCCATTTGTTGTCGGTGAAACAATGGTATTTACAGTTCGATTTTTTCAACGTAACGGTCAACCATATCCAATATGTGATACAGATCAATTTTTCGTTGAAGTTACGGAGGGAACACGAAAGGTAATAAACTCTAATGTTTTTTTAATAAAAAAACATCCCAATATTTTAAATAGATTTTAAAAGTAAAATTATACTTTCACATAGATTGTAACAATTAGTGAATTAGGATCGGAAACTGATCCAAATAATGCAAATATTGCAAAAGTAAAATTTACCGTTCGTACTGCTGGTGAATATAAAATATCTGTATTAATTGGTGCCAGTCATATTGCGGGTAGTCCATTTTTACGTACATTTTTACCTGGTAAAATGGATGCAAGACGATCACGTTTAATTCGTTCGGCAAGTACCGTTGTATGTTGTGCCGGTTCACCAACATTATTGTACATTGAACCACGCGATGAATATGGTAATGCATGTAATTTCTCTGTAAATGATGATCCAACAAAGGTATAGTGTATTATATTATATATGTTTAAACATTTTATTATTTAATAATTCACTATTTATGATTTACGCACGCAGGGATTTAATGTACAATTATTGGATTTAAGTAATCAACATATAGATAAAACAGCCGGTGCTGTTGTTTTAACATATGATAGAGTAAATGCTAGAGTTACGGTTACAACTTTATTTCCCGAGCCGGTTTGTCTGAGGGCTCAAATTTCTTATAATAAACAAAAACTTACAAATGGTGATTTCGATATTATAGTTCTTAGTAGTAAGTAAAAATTATAATAGATTCAAATCTAGAAAAATATATTTAATAATTTAATTAAAAATAAAACGCAGGTAGTGATACAACATTAGTTCATAAGAATATTGCATCCCGTAAACATAATATATGTTATGAAGCTAAACTAATAGGTATATTTGGACAACCGAAAACAAAACCTAGAAAAGTTCTTTGTTCTGTTGGACCTAAACAAGTATTGAAATTAATTTATTTATGAGTTTGATGAAAATAAAATATTTTTTGTTTGCTGATATTTGAATGAAATAATATAGTAAAATATAGAAATCAATTCCATTTTCATTTCAGGTAACCATTAAAGAGATGATATTAAAATTTATTCCAAAACGTATTGCAACATTTCGATTATGTCCGTCCACTAAGGTAAAATGTTTTATTATGAATGTCTTTTTAATGTTTATTCATATATGTATATTATATATGATTATGAGATAAAAAAAATGAATGAAAATAATAATAATAATTTGGTTTTGGCATATTTCCAGTTTCAATTTTTACCACCATCAAATACACATTTACATGGACCAGTTTTTATAATTGATGATGGGTCACAGCCAAAAATTGAAATGGCTTCAAAGGATAGAAATGTCATTGCCGCAACATTTACACATTTTTTGTTAAAAAATATTGGTGGATCTGAAACGTTCAAGGATAAACAAGATTTCTTTTATTATGAAGTATGTAATATATTTATTTTATTTTTTTTTTTTGCCAATGTTAACACTAAATTTTATCTGCATTTTAAAAATCGATGTATAAATAAAAATAAAAGTTATTAAATTATATATAGGTTCGAAAATTTAATGCAAATTATTATCATCAAAAGCATTCGTTAAAAGTACAACGTGATAGAATATTAGAATCAAGTATGAAAGCAACAAAAAGTTTTTCGGTGGCTGATTGGTGTGGCAATTTTGAAGTAATATTTCATGGTGAACAAGGCATTGATTGGGGTGGTGTACGACGTGAATGGTTTGAATTGATATGCAGTGCATTGTTTGATCCACGTGGTGGATTATTTTGTACATTTCATGATAAGCGGCAAGCATTGGTACATCCAAATCCAAATCGACCGGTAAATTTAAAATTAAAATATTTTGAATTTGCTGGTAAAATAGTTGGTAAATGTTTGTATGAAAGTGCATTAGGCGGATCATATCGTCAATTGGTACGTGCCCGTTTTTCACGTTCATTCCTAGCCCAATTAATCGGTTTACGGGTTCATTATAAATATTTTGAACAAGATGATCCCGATTTGTATCTGTCGAAAATCAAATACATTTTAGATACCGATTTGAATGGAAGCGATAGCCTTGAATTGTATTTTGTCGAAGAGATTTACGATTCATTGGGACAATTATCAAAAACAATAGAGTTAATACCGAATGGTGCACGGGTACGTGTTACAAATGCAACGAAGAATCAGGTAAATTATATATAATCACATGCAAATCTAAATTGCTAAAAAATACTTACAATTTTCCAACTTTTATTATATTTGGATATATTATAGTATTTGGATGCACTGGCGCAACAACGTTTATGTAATAACGTTCGTGAAGAAGTTGATAGTTTTCTAAAAGGATTAAATTCTATTATACCGGATAATCTTTTAAGTATATTTGATGAAAATGAATTAGAGGTAATTTGTTATTTTAAATTAATAATCTTCAACTTCATATATATATAAAAAATAAACTATTTTTCAGCTTCTACTTTGCGGTACTGGTGAATACTCGATAGCTGATTTTCGTTCACATCATATTGTTAATGGAAATTCACAAGAATTTCGACGTGTACTCGGTTGGTTTTGGGCAGCCGTTGGAAATTTTAGTCAAACTGAAATGGCACGTTTATTACAATTTACAACTGGTTGTTCACAATTACCACCAAGTGGATTTCAGGTATTTATTTATATATACAAAAATTATAAACTACATATATAATATTTACATATTATACAATTTTTCTTTTTGTTACCATAGGATTTAAATCCAAGATTTCAAATCACCGCAGCTCCAACATTCGGAAATTTACCAACAGCTCATACATGTTTCAATCAACTATGTTTACCCGATTATGAGAGTTATGAACATTTTGAAAAGGCATTGTTACTTGCAATCAGTGAAGGAACAGAAGGTTTCGGAATGGTTTAATATTGATATATTCATTTATATTCCGATGATAAATTACAAAAAAAAAATTGTTTTAAGTAATGCCATTTTTTATTAAGAAAATGATCTAGTCAAAAAAAAAACAGAAAAAAGATATTGGTTTTATAGCATTCGCAGTCATTCCTATATAAGCATTTATTTATTTTTTAGAAAAATTGTAATTAAAATACTATATTATATAGAAAAGATGATATTAATATTCGCAAAATATAGAAATTATAATATTAAGAGTATTATATCTGAAAAGACCTAAATATTTCAAAACTATATAGTTATTTTTATTTTGCTTTATCCAAAAATACAATTAGAAACGAAGTAAATCATTGCCAAACGATGCAATTATAATAAATATTGAACAAAACTCTTTAGTTCCATTAATTGTTTAACGATTTTTATCAATACTACGCATTTATATACCATTCAAATAATTCAAATGACAAAATAAACATTCCACAAAAATCATTTACACAAAAAAGGAATGTGTAATTTCATATTAACAACACATTTGCACTTTTATATACATTATTTACAATAAAATAGATACCTTTTCGATTAATTCGGAACCTTTTTCTTTTATCCACTTGCATTCCACTTATACGATTCCTTTAAAAGCACACAAATAAGTCATTAGATTGGTTTAATAATAATGATATTATTAAATATAGTATTATGAAAATATTGTAATATTAAAATTTGCTTGAAAATATCCATAAATCTGATTTTATACTCTTTAAAATTGACCTAAAACTATATACTTAATTATTATTGATACTTAATTATTATTGATTGAAAATCAAATTTTATTCGATTAAATTTAAACGAAATAAAAGAAAAAATGGATCTGATATTCGTGATATCTATATCCTTCCGTATTTATTATAATATCTGTTTAAAATTGGACCAATTTTTATTTTCTTGTTTCGTAGTAAGTATTATTATATATATATATATATATTAATTGTAATAATTTATTTAATATTTAAAAGAAATAATCAATAATCGCACTATTATATTGCATATATAGAAATTTGATTTTCTTCAAAGTAAATTAACGAAAATATTTGTTATCTATTTTTAAAATGAAAAATAAACATTAGTTTGTATCGAATTATAGTTTATAAAATATTAAATTTAAAAAATAAAATAATACTCTGTGATAAAATTTTAGTAAATATACAATTCATTCACAAAATATATTATATATACATACTTGTAAATGTAATGTATTAACTTAATATATTTATAAAAAAAAAACATTAATAATTTCAAAAGAAATGTATTATGATAGCTCATCATCTCTCATTTTATCACAATAAAATATAAAAAAAAAAACCAAATGAAAAATCATAATAAAAGCAATACTAAATATATATAATTCGACACTTATTCATATCTAAATATGTATGTATATGATGAATGAAATTATAAAAATAAATTTATATATTTGAATTTATATATAGTAATTATTAAAAATTAAAATGAATTGAATAAAATGAATTAATAAATTATTATTGAATTAATTTAATTGAATCTTTAGATAAAATATGTTGCGTTTCCAAAGCACATAATCAATATATTGAAACTTTTATTGGATTTAAATCCAATTGAACTGATCTTCTTCTTCTTCTTCTGCGCGCCTACAACCTACAATTGGTTTTGGCGTCCATTAAAAGCCTTCTCCAACCGGACCTATTTATCGCCAACGTCCGCCAGCCGGAAACGCCGAGGGCCCGAAGGTCCACTTCTACTTCGTCTTTCCACCTACCCCGCGGTCTTCCTACACTCCTAGATCCGCCCGGCTTACTGTCCAGCATTTTTGACGGTATACGATCGCCATCCATTCGTACCACATGACCAAACCACCTCAGGCGACCGATCTTAATGAACCGAACGATGTCGGGTTCGGTATATAATTTATATAGCTCGAAATCGAACCGCCTACGCCACCATCCCCTTTCCTTTGTCAGTCCAAAGATGAGGCGTAGTATTTTCTTTTCGAACCCTCTAAGTCGCCGTTCGGTGGCCTGTGTCATGCACCACGTTTCACAGAACCGTATAGGTCACAATTGGTCGAATCAGTGTTTGATATAGCTTTAGTTTCAATGTTTTACTCAATGTCTTCGAAAAGAACATCTTTCGCAAACCGTAAAATGAATTGTTTCCCGAAGCAATCCGGGATTGAACTTCCTCCGCTATATCGTTTCCGCTGTTTATGCTGCTTCCAAGGTAGCTAAACCTGTCCGCCGTTTCATATTTGTTCTGACCAATTGATATACGCTTTGATGTTGTGCCATAAACCTACTGCGTTCGTTGGTGCGATCATATACTTGGTTTTCTCCTCGTTTACCCCATTTAATCCCATTTCCGAAGCTTCACGTTCCAACAGTAAGAACGCTTCTTTAACGGCACCCATATACTTCTACCCACCACGTCAATGTCATCGGCATAGCCGAGTAATTGAACAGATGACGTAAAAATAGTGCTGCTGGTGTTAATGGTCGTCCTCCTTATACATTTTTCCAATATAACATTGAAAAACAATGTAGCCAAAGGGTCCCCTTGCCGTACTCCGTCAATGGTTTCAAATGCATCCGATTTGATCCCCCTTATTTGTACCTGAGATGTAACTTGCGTCAGTGTTAGTTTTGACATGGCTATCAATTTTTGTGGGAATCCAAATTCCTCCATCGTGCGCCATAATTTTTCCCTAATAACACTGTCGTATGCGGCCTTAAAATCAACAAATAGATGGTGTGTTACTACGTTGAACTCCCTACACTTTTCCATTATCTGTCGTATGATGAACTGATGAATAAAATACATTAATCATTCAAAGACGATAATTGTGGTGGATACAACATTTGGGAAATGAGATAATGAACAAAAAACTTACTATCTTTTATGGTCTTTTATGGTCTTTTTATGTAATTCTGACAGAAAATAACAAAATACTTTTCCATAGGTAATTTATTCATATACTGATCCCAAATATTTTGGTCAGAAAGATATACCCTTTCGATCACAAAGGATGGTTAAACTATTGTGGTTGAAAGTTCTTTGAACATTATAATCTTTATCCTCTATTCACAATTCAACTGTTATTCTCTTTTTATCTATAATATGTACCATATAGACAACATTTCGTAGACTGTATCGAGACAATTTAAAATTGGATATAATAAGTACAATCTTTATGATGAATCTTACAACATATGTAATGACTATTTAACATAGAAAAATAATACAAATTAGCTTCTTGTTGTATTTTATACTGGTATTTATTTGTATGTCCTTACGTGCATAAAAGGATTTGTTCGTATACTTGTATAAGTCCATATATGCACATTTACATATGTAAATCAACAAAATATTATATATACAAATCAATAAATATAAGTACAATAAACACATTGTTTTACATTACCGTGTAAGAAGTCTTTGACCTAGAAAATATTTTCAAAACTTTGTATTTTATTATATATAAATGATACCTATGGTATATATACATTGCGTATAAATAAATAACTCTCCAGTATATACATAAACGTAATTTTGTATACACATAATTTATATAACAACCCCAAATGAATATTTTATTATATATCTATATAGTAGACTTTCCATATACCTATATATATTGTGTATATATACATATGATATAATTTAAGTTGAGTCATGTTCAAATTCTACGAAAAATTTGAAATAAAATAACAAAACATTAATTTGACATTGAAAATGAGTTATGTACTACAGTATATAATATATATATATATATATAGTTACAAGTTAATTCCTTACGTATATATATTTAATTTAAATATATTACATATATAAAAAAAAAACATAAATATAATGAAAATAATAAATAATCCATGTTGGGGAAATATATTTTATTTTATATATACACTCGATTTTGAATTTGGTATATAAAAATTGAGTCGGCGCTTCATTTTTTTTTTCTATATATATCTTATATATAACATTGGTATTTTATGTATATATATATACATATAATAGTATATATATATAATAGTATTTTTTTTTATGTTTATATGTTAAGGGATGTTGATATATAAATTGTATATATATCGTTATGTATAAATATATATGGTTGTACATATATGAAGGTATGAGAGTTTGAAACCTTTTTAAATTGGATGATTCGTCGTTTTCTGATGAATCATACACTTACGATTGTATATTTATATAGATATATATTACAATATTTTGGTATATTTACAATACATTTCATATCATGAAATGTTAAAGGTTATAAAGAATTACACATCTATAGTAAAATGTGTTATTATTTTCTTTTTTTTATAAAAAAAATACTATATTAGATTTTTTTTAAAATCTTGATATTCCACGGATTAAAGAATATGTGATGAATATAATAGCGGATTATGGATTTATTATTATTTTTATTAAAAGCTGAACTTAAAAACAAAAATATGTTTTTTAACATCTGAAAATGGATCCACAACACAGCGTATAGACTCTGTGTAATTTATCAAACAATTGTATATTAACTTTTAATGCGTATATCTATAATACTTAAAAATATGTATAATAATGCGTATATATAGTTCAATTATTTATCGTAAAGCAATGTATAGGAAAATTTTATATAAAATATCTATATATGTAATGACCTTGCTTTTCCAACGTATACTTATTCATTATTTTTTATTTAATAAGGATTTTTAAGGATATGATTCCAAGTCTTCATAACAAAGAAATAAAATTAAAAAATAATTTATACACGTGCTTGAATAGATTTGATTCGATTTATTTACATATATTTGAATATTTTACACGTACTACATATGTACATTGCGTGAGTATGTTTATTAAATCGTAAATTTTTATAAAATTTACCCCCCCGTAATATTTCTAATAAAATGGAATGTATGTTTATAATACAGTAAAATGTATACTTACTATGAATATGTAATATATATATATATATAATATAATAAATTGAATTTTAAGTATGGTGTATATATATAAAATATCTGTATATAAAAATTATGATATATAAATAAATTAATATTATATCATCATATAGGTATATATATAAGATATTTGAAATTTCTTTCGTTTTTTTTTATGTTTATATAAAATTCACCGCACCTTTATATATATATGGTAATATATTAAAGTCGCCAAGTCACCTGGACGCCAAAAATTTCCATGGTTTTTTTTTTAACAGAACGTGTCTGTTGGCGCCTATTTATTTTCTTTTTTTTTATTATTATTTTATTTTATTTTTCTATATTATTATCCTTTTAATCGCCAAGTGTTTTTGTTTTTCTATATAAATTTTAACAAGTGGATGATTTAATCATATCAATATAGAATAAAACGAGTAAATGATATATTAATAGAAAATTTAAATATTATTATTATTAGGGAAAGTATTTTTTATTTTTTTTTGTATAATAAAAGATGATTCAACAGATAGTTAAAATTGTAATTATAGATTTTACATTAAACGTATTATTCACATCGTATATTATTATTTAATTAACAATCAAAATGATATATGGAGCTGGGAAAATTTTTAAATTATTATAAAGTAATTAATCAATGGATTCCAATTTTACAATTATATGTATTTCCACATTCCCATAATAAATTGACATCTACTTTGCATTTAAAAAAAAAATTCTACATCAAATTAATTTATGATAAAAGATTATAATTTCTTTATAGACATTTTTTTTTCTTTTTAAATTCTTATGAAAATCATATATCAATTAACAATTTGTATAACACGCCATTTTCATATTTACAAAATTACACATAATTTTATAGTTACCAAAAAATTACCTATTATTATTTGTTTGTATATATCAAATATTTCTTATAGTACAGAAACAATTTATAATTTGAATAAATAAAGTTTCATTCACCCCTGCACATTCGCTTTTCGTTGATTATATATACGACAATACGTATATATAAACATGTATAATATTTCGATATTCTACAAAACACAATCAATTTTGATATCCTTATCGCAATATTAAATCATAAAAAAAAATTATACCATGCATTGTTACTATATATATGAAAAGTCTCAAACATATATATAAACCTTATCTGCATATATATATATATATATATGTAGTATATAAAAAAAATCATAGTATACAATAATGAATATCTAAATTTCATGGTCGATAATCATGTTTAACATATATATAGGAAAAAAATAAAAATGAAAACCTTGTGTGTCGAACAAGTTCAAAATATATCCTTGACATTGCGTTGATATATTACATATATATATATATATATATATATATATTATGTATTGTATTGTCTCGCATTGTATGGTGCGGTACATTGATTTTTCGCATGTTTCTTGTTTGACACAAAGGTACAAAATAAATTTTAACTATTAAATGTTATAGTACATAGTTTTTCGTATTAATTTTATTTTTATTATTTTTTTGTTGATATACATAAAATTCAATTCCAAATAAACTTTCTTAAAACATATATATATATATATATATATGTATAGTAAATGTGTACATTAAATATTAATAAAAATATTATTAATATATATATATTTATTTATGTATGTATTATATATAGGTATATAATAAATTAGTAATTTGTAAATAATATAACTACAGGTACGCGTTGTAGAGAAGTGTCAATATATATATAACTTAAATGTTAAATGGAAAATCCAAAAATATTGAATAATTACAATAATATATGCTTTAATATAATAGTAATAATATAGTTTTTGACAATTAACAGTAATAAAATATCAGGGTTTGAAGACAATAATTATTGTGTTGAATAATATAAAAGATGGAATAAAATGCAAACATCTGTTTGAATTCTGCTGATGAGAAATGAATGAATGCTTACCACATCAGATACAATATAGATCCATAATGGATAAGAGATATTATATATACAACCTAATCCACATAGCTGTAATTTAATCTAGTTTAAGTTAAATTCTTTATACATCCATTCATTATATGTAGATACAATTTTGGTTCTGATAAAATGATTGTATATATTTAAAATATAACACTTTATAATATTTGGATCAAAGAAATGCGATATAATGTGTCATCACTCGCGATCTGAATTAAATAATAATATTTACATAAATTAATTAATTTTAATATATACGCTAATTTCGATGATCATATTTATATATGAATTTCCCAATTTCAATTCAAGAATGGAATTCGAGGTAATTGGTTTTTTCTGTTTTATTTTTTTTTTGTGATACCAGATTTACACTATGTATTTTTATTCACATTTTTATCTATACATATTTGAATTTTTTTGAATATTTGGTTTTTATTGAATTTTAAATAATTTTATTCATAAAAGACACAATCACACCAATGTTTTTTGCAATAACGTAACGTAAAACATCAATATATCCTATATAATTTATTATTTAAATATACATGATTGAAATTTCCCAAAATATTAGAATATCAATATTTATAAAATTCATTAATTATTTAGAAATTTCCATAATGTTATTAATGTATATATATATATATTCATTGTATATATATAATACTATATTGTGCGATATCTTCCATATATATGAATATACCTCCTATATAACACATAAATCAAAGATTTACTATAAACGCAACTTTTTATACATACATCAATATATGATAATAAAATCACATTCTTATATATACATATAAATAATGGATGAATCATCTTATCGTTTACGATTGTGACGATATTTATCATTTTTTTTTATATTCAATGCCTATATATATATATCATTACGATAGAATGTGTCTCTATATAATCAATATTACCATCACCGCCAATCCATGTATATATGTAAGAATAAGTATTTATATATATATAGGAAAATGTGTGTAAAATATTGAATACATTCAAATGTATCTATATAAATAGTTATATAACTTAAATAAAATAGAATTAATTGTATATTGCACATAGCCTTCATTTGAAAATTAAATACAATAAAAAAAAAACAAAATTAATAATCAAAATTTGGTATTTATAATTGTATAAATAAATCAAGTTGAACGATTTAATAAAAAACAATGTTGATATATGATTTTTTTTTAACTATAATTTTTAGTATAACCTTAACAATATTTACTGAACCGCAGAATCATTTTATAAATTTATAATATATATATATATATAGAATACAAGAAGGAGCAAATTATATTTGCGATTATTTTAGAAAAATAGAAGAATTTCATAGATTTTTCTGATGTATAATAACTAAAATCCCATACTGAGGTGATAAAGTGAATGTTTTAAAGAATATAGAAATTATTTTAGGATTAGTTTTGGTTTGGTATGGACGGTGTACTTTATATACATATCCTTTTTTCATATATCCGTGCTTTTCTTGCGTGTATATTCATCATGATATTATTTTACAAAATTCATGTAATATTCGCGTTATTTATATATTATATATAGTAATAAAAAAATAATCTAAATACATTTTATTTATTCCCCGTATTGTTGTATGAGTAATATATATTTACCCCTTATAATCCTTGTGTTTATATATATGCTGTAAATAAGTTTATATATAAGGATATTTCTGAAGGGAAAAAGCACAACACAAATTATATATAAAATTTACACCAAATCATACAAATATCTCCTATATTCATTGAGCTTTGTGTACTTATAACATTTTCTATATCGTTGACAATTTTAATATACTATTGTATAGATTAAGAAAATATACAAAATGTATACGCATAAATCTATATTGAATGAAATGATCATTATATATAATTCGCAGATTCACTTTAAGTTATAAGTACATTTCTATACATACAATAATTGAAAATATATATATAAAGTACTTTATTTGTTTTTTATTGTTTTCTAATTGAAAAAAAAATCAGAAATACTATACACTATAATAGATTAACGAATGTATATATGCAATATACTGATGATGAATATACACAACACAACAAAAACAAATATATATATATATATATAATAAAATTGTATAAAATTATTATTATTATATACGAGCTTTATTATATACCATATATATAAAAAAAAGTATATTATTATTTATTATTATATACATACAAATTTTTATATGGAGAATTTTCTTATATACAATTTAATATTACTTTTTTTGAAAAAAAAAAAATAAATGGTTTGTTTTGTTCGTCGTTCGTTAGTGCTTTGGTATCATCTGAAATAAACAGTACATAAAAAGATTTCAGTATAGAAAGCTCGTCGTGAAATGTTCATTCATATAGTCGCGGGTAGAAAACTTTAATAATTCAAAAAAAAATTAAGTACTTTAAAAATTTAGGTGTTTTTGTTCTAAAATTGTTTTGTATTTTTTGATCTAAAATTGTGATTATAATTTTAATTTTAGTTTTTAAAACGATAACAATTAAAGTTTATGATACATAATTTAATTTTTTTTTATTAACTTATATGTAAACAATAAAGGTATATATAGTGTAATAAAAATGCATTATAAAGGTAATATATATTTATTAATTTTTTTTTAAATTTATTCTTGTGTTAAAAATAAAATAACAAAATTGCATTATTTATAGTGAATATTAAAAATACATAAAATTCTTTGCCTATATTATAACCAAATCTATAACTAAAGTTTATTATTAATTCTTTTGAAATTAAATTTATTAATTAATTCTTTTGAAATTGAATTTATTTATTTTTTTTAAATTTAATTTCGTTATCAGAGTAAACAAACAATATATTATTTTACAATTTACCTTTGCCGCCGTTTTCCTATATGCTTTTTAAAATCCCTTTTGTTTCTTTTGAATATGTAACATAAATAACATCTTTTTTTACGCTTATACTGAATTTATTGCGTGTATATAATACAAAGTCATAAAATATGTGTGTGCGTTATCGATTCATTTCCGATTTTTTTTTTTTTACAATAAATATTATTGTTTATAATTTGAAACTTCTCAGAACCTTGAAAAATAAATGATATATCTTTCTTTATATAAATTTCGGGAAATTTATGTAGCGTGTAATGTATATACCATATATATGTTATATGATTTGACAATATTTACTTTGAAAATTATTGGTATATGTTATAAAGAGTATATATACCATATATATTTATATGTTTATTTTGGATAAGACAAACATTAATTTTATGTATTTACTATACATATATGCCACTCATAAAGTATATATAATTCGGTATATTTATTTTAGCCGATTCTGTAGTACCTTTTTTGTTATATATTATGTTAGAATATTTCTGCTGTATTGATTGATTTATGATAAATATAAAAAAAAAAATGTTGTTAATCATTTTATATTTATCGTATTGTATAATCAGCGAACGCATAACATTTAGAAAATTAATTATCGAATTCAAATAAAAATTTTTATGATTTATTGTCAAGACATTCAAAGATTTCAATATTACAATATAATAATTTGGTGAGCTTTGACAATGTAATCAATTTTATGATGGTTATAATATAGGTACGGATTTACGGATTCGGGGGTGGCTAAAAAATAAAATCTCAATATTATACTGGTCCGTGCCATAATGCGTTAAGAATAGAACCAATTCCTAATATTAGAATTGTTTAAATGGTGACAGGAATGAGTTAACATATTAGAATTATTTGTGATTCTGATTCTTATACATACACCTTATAATATATAGGAAGGAACGAAAATATGTTAATTGTAATTTGAATAAACGTAAAACCTAATTGCGGTATTATGCATATACAAATTAAGGGTTTTCCCTTATAAGAACTATGGTGATAAGAACCCATTGTGAATAAAAAATATAACTCTTATTACTGATGATTGTTTTTCCCAAAATTATTATTATTATTATTTTAACAACTTTTCCCAATATTCATATATTCAATATTATGCGGTTATACTTTTGAATTATTCTCTAAAGCAGTGTCCTTTATTTTATTCCGTCGGTAAATGAACAAGTACTAATTCATCATCACACTAATTGAAATTCACTGAAAATATTTACCATTCGTTTCTTTTTGTATATAGAACAAGAACAAAAATTTAATTTTGTTATAAATTAATTGTTTGATCAATAACTATAATTCAAAAAGTATACAAATAACAAAAAAAAAAAAAGGAAATCGTCAAAGGAATGTTTCTTATTATTCCTATAATGATATAAACCGTAATATATAGAGATAGTTATTTATTGAATTTTATGTCATAATTTAGCAATTTTCATTATTATTATAATTATTAATGCTATTTTATATATGAATATGAATCTATCACCTTATTAAATATTTTTATTGTCATTATATTTTATTAATAATAATAATATTTTTCACTATTATAATGGATTTTTCCTTGATTATAAAAATTGATTCGCATATAAATATAATATATAGAAAACTCATCGATATATAACTATATGTGAAATATTATATAATTTATAAATCTTATTATAATAAAAATCAAGATGTTAAACTTTCTTAAATTATAATATATTCGTGAATAAAATTTTATTTATACTTATGCAAATTAATTTAATTTTATCTAAATATATATAATCACGTGAGCCAAAAAATTAATTACCATAATTTTTTGACCATTGAATCTTCTTCTGGCGTTAGCATGTGACTATTTTTTTCTTAATGATATTTAATATGTTAATATAGTGATTGACTCATCCGTTATAGCCAACCTATAATATATATATAGTTTACAATGGCATTTTTTATATATCTGTTATGTGTTATATTAATATAAACATCTATATGTATATCATAAAGGTGGATCATATATATTTGTCAATTGAATGAATCATCAAAATGAATATTTATATATAGTATTGTATATACGCATAATAAACCGTATATGTATATATATAGAGTTGTATTCATAAATTAATTAATGTTAAACGTTATATTATAAATTGATTATTATATTAACCCTATTAGCATAAACAAATTATAATTTTTTTGTTATTATAAAGTTCGCTTCAATATATCGCATTGATCACATTCCTCAATCTTTCACATCAGCATTAGTGGTGTGTTGAATTTAAATGATTTATATATTTATAGATTTTCTTGTATATATTTTTAATTCATATATATACCGCTTACGATTACATATTTCATTGATTACCTTGAGTAATCTTTCAAAATTAAACATATAAATTATTGGGTTGAATGAAAAAAAAAATTCAATACATAGAAAATAATTTTAAGTACATTATCCATATATAAAGATGACAAAGGGCAAGGTTTAAATGAATAAAATTTCAGTGATGATCTATGATTTATCTGTATATATATTCCGTCACAGTGATAAGTTACAGAAAATAACATCCATACAATATATCGTTTGAACAAAAATTTAAATTTATTCTTATATGGGAGAAACATTTTTAATGAATAATGAAGTTTAATGTATATATAGTATATGATCTAATAAAGTATAATTTGAATAAAATCACTATGAATTTAAGGTATAATTCAATCAATTACTTTTTTTTGTACTTTATCGTTTAAACAGCAGCAACAGCAGCAGCAGAATAATATATATATAACAATTTTAGTTTTATAACCATACCGAATTATTTCTATTATTAAAAATATACTTTTTTTTTTGTGGTGATATACAATAAAATTTATTAAACATTTTTTTCGCTTTTTTTTTTTTTTGTTTTTGCCATATTATACCTTATAAAATTTATCGATTAACAAAAGTATTATTATCATTAACAATCCAAAATCAGGTTGATTTAAATATAACATATATATATATATATATATATATACTACTCTAACCACTATAATATCGGCCACCTGCTATTTTATTCGTATGCTCGACTTTGAGATGCCGCGAAAGAACTTTAAACAATAATTTTTTAATCCTTCCAATTTTATTTCATAAAATGATGGTTTTAGTTAAATAATTGCGCAGATAGAAGTAAAAAATCTTTTAAATTCAATTAGTTATGGAATTTAATTCAAAATGATTCAATTTCACAAAAAAAAAATGTGACCATTATAATATCGGACACTTATATTATACGCCACTAATCTCCTTTGTATAACGCCTCCTGTGGCCTTTATAATATCATCCATTCTCTTAGACGTTGTATTTACTAAATTTTTGCATTCATCCGGTGTTTTTGTATTCCTCATTTCAATGATTTTTCCTTGGAATTCTTCACCCCTTCAATTGTAACTTGCATATCATGTAATTACTTTATTTTATTAATGCCCACAACAATTCTATTGCAATTATTTAACTAAAACTATCATTTTATGAAATAAAATTAGAAGGATTAAAAAATTGTTGTTTAAAGTCCTTTTTTGGCATCTCAAAATCGAGCATTCGAATAAAATAGCAGGTGTCCGATATTATAGTGGTTAGAGTAGTATATATAGAGATATTTAGATATACGAATTAATATTGTGTAAAAAAGCACCAAATATTTATATACATATCTATACACCAAATATATAAAATAGACAAATATAAATAAATAAATTACCGCAAAAAAAAAAAAAAATATGGAAAAACCAATTGAAATTATTAAGTTAATGCCGCACAATCTAATATAATGTTATATGTGTATATATATTAAAAGAAAAATGTATAATACAATACAAAAAAAAAACAAATCATTCACATTTGTATTGATGAAAAAAAAAAAAAATAAAATACAACTAATCTCATATATACATATAAGATTTTTGTATATTATTGACTTGACACTATCAAAACAAGCGGCTCAAATTTGTTGTGCGATAGTAAAAAGTAAACCCACAGCAGATGACAGAAGGCAAAAAAAAAAAAAATCAAAAATTTCGGATGAATCATTTGTGTTTCTTTCTTTTTTTTTTCATTTATTACAGTACTTAAGTATTTTTATATATATAAATAAATATACTATATACTTCTTTATTTATATTTAATAATATAAGAAATAATGCACACACAATTTTTTGGAAATTTCCAATTTTTTTTTTTTTTATTTTATATTTAATTAAATTTATTATATATGTTCTATATATATATATATATAGATTTGAATATATTTTCATTTAAATGTGATAATCATTTTATTATCAAACAATTTTTATTTTTATTTTTTTTTTTCATTGTAAATTAAATATATATAACAATTCTGTTTTACATACAAATATCTATCTATATATATATATATGTTTATATCACCTTTATAAAGATTTATTTTGAATTTTTTCGATTATTATTTATTGGGAATTTTTTTTTTGTTAACATTTTTTTCACACCTTTTTTTTTTTTTTTGATTTTTTTGGTTTTGTGTAAATTTGAAAATTGTTTTATTAATAATTATTAAACGTATATATAAATAAATAATATTCAATAATGTGTGATATTTTTCAAGAATTTTTAAATTGAGAATATAAAATATATCTTATATCCATTCCAGAAGAATTAATGTTAAAAATTATATGTTAATCAAATAATTAAATATATATATATATATATTGTACATGGTCAAGAGTAAATAAAAAATGTATATATAAATAACTCTGGCGTATATACAATTATATATGATATATTAATGATATCATGGGAAAACTTATGTGGCTTTGAATTTAAATATTTGTACATATACATTTTTATTTATATATACATATAGTTAAAAGTTTTTTTTACATAATTATGGTTTTATAATGAATCCCATTTATACAATGATATTATAAATAAATTATGTTTATATATATAGCCTTACTGATAAACATATATTCCTGTAAATAATTCAGATTGTGATTTTATATGCACTATACATATGTTCTGTATAATTTCATCATGTTTTTTTTTTTGGTTTTTCATATAAATGTGCAAATTTATCATATAATTATTCTATATCCATAATAGTAATGCTAGTACAAAATACTTCATATAATTATTAGGTCAAATCATATATATTTGTGAATCAATGGAATATGAATATCATCAATATATAATATTTACAATTCTTTTTTACTTTTTGATCAAAAAAGGTATTCTGCGATGTGTTGTGTATATAAAAAAAAAAAGATTCAATAGATTTGTTTATCAATATTTTGAGATGAGATAAGAATTATCAATTAAACGAAATGTGTTTGTTTGTTTTTCCGAGAAAACATTTCAGATGATATTAATTAAGATTGTGCAGTTGCTGCAAATTCTCACAAATAAATTGTATATATCGAAAAGTTCTTTACCATATAATTTACCAACCGCAAAACGTTAAGCAAATCATATAAAATAATAAATCTTTTATACAAATATCTGAGACAGAGACGCTTTTTTTTTTCTGCGATGTTAAATCTATATATTATTAGTTATAATTAATTTATTGCAAATTCATCACACCTCGATATGTGATAAGCAATTCGAAAATGTATGAAAAACAAAAAAATACATTACAATACATTTATATAGAAAAAAAAACATTATTGTGTGGTATATACATATGATATTGTATATCAGTTAGTTAACATATGTATATACATATATGATTACAGAAAATATAAAAATTGATTATATATCTTTTGATTATGTACATATACGTATATTTGATATATATACTCAATGGCGGGCGGTCTGGTTGAAATTATACAAAAAATAAAACGAGACGTCCCCGTACATAACTTTATGTTGATTTTTATTTTTATTCCGGAAAACGTCTTTATATATGTGGGGGGAAACCCTTAGTATAAATTAATCATTAAATTAAAACCGCATCGCTTCGCAACCTTTTACCAAACAATAAATAGATTATGAGTTTAAGATAATATATGGTTATAGGAAAGACGACTTTGTAATATATATTTTATTAAATCTATACATGTATATAATAAATTATTTCATAACACCTTTTTCTATATATATTTTGATTGTTGATAAAAAAAATTAAAATTTTCTATATATATTGTTTGTTTTTTTTTTTTTTTATTTCGTGATTTTTAATATATATATATATTCATAGTATCTATTACTATAAAATAACATAAATAAATTTAACTATATCCTAATACATTTAAAAAAAAAAAATATAATTTTTTTTATTATTATTACTATATTATGTATATTATAATATAATTTTCTTATCATTTTTTTTTTATTTATTTTTATTATTTATATATTTTCAGAAGCTCAAAATAGTATATAAAAAATTTATTATACAAAAATATATATTGTCATCACATAATCGCACACATACTCTGCTGCTATATATATATTGAAATTATATTTTTTGCGATTATTATTTTGGGGGAACGTATATAAAAAAAAAAATGCATATAGTATCAAAAAAAAATACATCATAATCTTTTTTGATAACAAAAAATATTAAATAAAAAGAAATAAAACTAAATTGTGTTATTGTTTTTTTTTTTTTTTTGGTTTTTCTTATATTATGAATAAATAAAGTAAAAAAGTATTTTAATTATATTATCATAATTATTGTGGAAAATTATATTTTGTGTTGTTTAAAAACTGAATTGAGACAATATTATAAAACTATATATATATATATATATAGTGTATTTAAAAGCAAATACATAAACGGCCGGTTTATATGTGAATAATAAAAAAAAAAATCAAGGTTTTTGTTTTATATATAATTGTTTTTTTTTTAACCTTTGGCAATAACAATTAACTATATATTATTGTTTTACATTATTTTATTGTATTAATTATTTTGCAAATTCAATATTATAATAATAATAAAGAATATATAGAGATACAATTGAAATACAAATCATAATTCTTCGAAATTTTCTTCGAGTTATATGACTTATTTTTTTTTTGTCAAACATTAATTTATACGCATATATCCGCCGTCGTCGCGTGTGTTACATTTATTATAATGCATATATTATCATAAAAAAAAAATTGATAACATTTTATATAAAAGTGTATATATTATATATAGTTTACTATTGATTGTATGAGTGTTTGTTTGGTTTTTTATAAATTTTATTCAATCACAAAGTTTATTCGTCATCAATTGAAAAATTTTATAAAATATAGAAATATTAACAAACAATTTAAAAAATAAAATATAAAGTGTATAATATATATTATTAACATTTTGCACAGAAACAATAATATTTATATTCTATATATATGTTCATAAAATTTATTTTTATGGAATGTATATATATATAAAAAATAATAATAATATCACTTTTATAATTGAATATAGATGTGATAATGTGTATGGATAAAATAACTTCTTTTATATTATTTAATATTTTGAATTGCAGATTTATATATAATTGAACAAAATATTATTATAATAAAATACATTGAAAATTGATGATTTTGTGTCGTTATATATAGTTGGATTACTCTTACCGATTTATAAATTGTTAATATATATATTTTTAACAGCAAGTATTTATAATATAAATAACGAACGAACAAAAAAAAAAACAAATTATATTTTATGAATTATAATGAACGACACGTAATAATATTCAAAAATTTTATATAGATATATATACTTGTGCTTCTATACCATATATATAATAATAATAAATATAAAATAAAGTACATATTCATATATAATTATATACATATTGATGTAAAAAAAAAGTCAGTAACAACCAACCATATATATAGATATATATTGTTTTTTATTATTATATTATTCGTTTCATCTTAACACAACATTACGGTGTAGAAAACAACGTTCATTCGCACTATCATCATCAACAACAACAACAACAACAACAAAACCACCAACAACAATATTTTTTATTTAACAATTTATTTTGTATAATTTTTTTTTTAAAAGCAGAAAACTACATCTACAACAGCTTTTCATTATTATTTTTATTTATTTATTTATTTATTTATTCCAGAGGTATGTTTTTTTTTTTTTTTATTTCATATATTTATTTTATTTTTATTATTTAAATATTATCATTTTTTTTCTATTTGATATTCTCTCGCAATTTGTGTTATACAGAGACAAGAAAAACTTGATTTGTTGTTACTATATATATATTGAATTATTAATTTAATTATAATTAATAAAAAAAAAAAATTAAAAATCAATTGAATCAAAATTGATAAAAATTCACAATGCCTTTTCTAAATATAACTTAAGAACTTTTGTAGCTTTTTTTTTTGTGGGTGGTTGTTGTTATGATTTCACAGAAAACAATTATCCGTTATTATCGAATCTGAATCACCGAGTTAAATTTACTTTCCCATGTTTCGCTCGGCTATTGTTATTGATAAATTTCAACTTTTTGAATGGCAAATAAAGAAAATTTAATCCATAAATGCAAAATGGTTCATAAATATTTCTAAATTGGTACTGCATCATAAATTGATAACGCAGAATGGTAAATAAAAAATCTATTATATGGCAAAATGTTCTTATCTTATGATGCATTTATATAGTACTTATCTATAGTACATACATTTCATTCATAATAATTTGAAATTTAAATTATCGTAATCACCCTTGAAATTGAAACCAGTATATCATTTAATATCATTCTACTAAACATTTATAATATTAAATCAATAATTACACTTTCACAGCAGGTGTAATTGTAATTAACCTGATTTTAATTATTATTTATTATTAAGGATTCGTATATCAGCCAGAAAATTAACAAAACGCGATTATATAATAAAAAACAAATAATTAGAAAGGCTAATATGTATGATGTTATTAGTTTTTGAACTTTATAGAATGATTGAAATTTTTAAGCGATTTCAAGTCTTTTTAAAAAAAAGAACCGCGAATGATTTTATAAAACTTAAAGCTATATATGCCAATTGAAATAATAAAAAAATTTTCTCGTCAGTGTTAAAGAAAATTTAAAAAAAAAAAAAAAAAGATGTATATATAATATAAATATGTGTATCTTTTTATTATTATATTAACAATTATTTCTGGTTTTTTTTTCAACATATATATATTGTATATATTTAAATTTCATTTTATAATTTTGTTTTTTAAATATACATTTTGTTGAACATCTCGCTCTTTATTATTATTATAATCTTTTTTTGTTATATACAGAAAAATATATATATATTATTAAATGAATTTCTGTATAATTCTGATTGTATATTTTGTTTTTTATTCTTTTTTTTTTTAGTTGTTGAAATTATTTGTTTCAGTTTAACATTTTTTTTTTTTTTGCATATTCATTTAACAACGCACACACAGTAGTGTGTGTGCAGTTATGATGTGATGTGCGTGTTTTTTTTTTTTTTTTTAAATAATTTTTGTGGTAATAATATTTAATTTTCTACTTTACGTTCATAAATTTATTATAAATGAAATTAATCATTTGGTGAAAAATTATTAAATTTGAACACAGAAAAAATATATATATGCAATAGAAAAAAAAAAATAAAATAAAAATATAGTTCTTTTAACAGAGAAGAAAATAATTAATAGATATATTTGGTTTATTATAAATTAAAGTATTAGTTAGACATTTTTTTTTTTGTTCAATAACAAATTTAATATTTTATTTTTATTATAGTTTGTCAATAATAAAAAATATATTGATAATATAAAAGTATTTGTGAGTTTTTATGTGATTTTTTTTTTTTAAATGTATTGAAAAATTAATAACATACTTTTATAACAACAAATATTATTCATTATCGATATTTTTATATTTACCTTTTTGTAAATGTGTGAATTCCAGGAAAATTAAAAATTTCTGAAAATATCTGCATTTTGTAATGATATTGCAGAAAAAAAAAAAAAATAAAACAATTATAAGAAGAATTTATTAAAAGAAATTGTTTTGACGATCTCTGAAATCTTCATATGTGTTTTTTTGTAATTTGTTGTTGTTAATCGTCGTTTATATATTGATATAGAGTTTTGTTATCGTTCGTTATCAACATTTTTATATATAAGAAAACAATATTATTATTTTGTTTGACCATATTTTTAACAAATATCACGAGCCCAAATTTAGATGATTGTAAATAATCATATATTTAGTAAATAATTTTGTCAAATTATTAACACAAATATTGAATTAAATACTGACTATATATATATATGTGTTTTTTTTTTTTAATAAAAGTATATTTATATTTTTTATAAAAATTGTTCAAAAAATGTATACCACCTATATTATAAAGTAACAAAATATTTTGTTTTGTATATTCAATCACATCATATATATATGTTTCGAAGATTATATATCTCAATGAATATCAGTATTACATTCAACAATCACGACATATATAATATTTTTTTATTCTTTTATATATATTGTTATTGTTAAATTTATAGATATGTATATTAAAATGTTTTTTTTATATATGAATATATAATATATTGATTGTCCTTGAATATTTTCGATTGATATATACAAGAATCAATTTGTTTATAAACGAATTATGTCCGAATAATATATCAAAATACATTTGTGTATATTGTGAACAAAATGAAGAAATAATATATTTTGTTTTTACGATTAATAGTATTATAAAAAATGTGTAATGTTTTGGTCGAACAGTACTTTATATATAAATGTATACATTTTATAATATGCCTTCTATATATATATAAAGCAAAACAAATCTTTTGTTAAATTAAACCATTACTTGACCGATAGTGTATATATGGATAAGAAAACGAACACCCCACATATCATTCTCATACTATCACTATATGTACCCATTATAAGGACATTAGCGTATCGTTAATAACATTTTTAAAAGCATTATTACTCAACCACATTCTTAATTGTAAGAAAAATTAGTAAATCTTTTAAAAAATTTCTTTTACATCGTCTGAAATGCGAGACATTTAATCATAAAGATATAGATTTGAAAATCAGACCACTTTGACATATATATATATATTTTTAAACAGAAAACAAATTGTTGATAATAATTATATAAATAAATAACCATAAAAAAATAATTATAAAATAATCTCATTTTTAATTAATTTCGTAAAATAATATATATTATCATCATTATATATTAATAAAAAATACAAAAAAATTTTGTGTGTGAGCGTATATATAAATTATAATTTTTATTTTAATTGATAACAAACAATTAAACATATATATTAGGTTGTCTAAAAGTATTGATAATTTTTTTTACAAAATTCAAACGATTTTTTTATATATTTCAAATGAACTTTATTAAATCAAATATGCGCCGTTTTGATCGATGACCCTTTGCCATTTTTCTGGTAAAGACATTATCCCATCACTGTAGAACTTCTGTGTTTTCTGGGCAAAAAACTGATCCAAGTGCATTTTGCAGTCCTCTGCGGAATTTAATTTTAAACCATTAAGGGAGTTCTGCAGAGACCGGAACAAATGATAATCTGAAGGTGCAAGGTCCGGGCTATATGGTGGAAGCATTAAAACTTCCCAGCCAAACTCTCTCAGTTTCTGCCGAGTCATCAAAGATGTGTGTGGTCTGGCGTTGTCATGATGGAACACAATACCCTTTCGATTGATTAATTCTGGACATTTTTTTTTAATCTCGTGCTTCAATCTTGTTAATTGTTGACAATAGAGATCGGAATCAATGGTTTGACCGGGTGGTAGTAATTCATAATGAACGATTCCTTTCCAATCCCACCAAACAGACAGCATTACCTTTCTTGGTGTTAATCCAGGTTTTGCTACTGTTTTAGGAGCTTCACCCTTCTTGGACCACGATCTTTTTCGTACATTATTATCGTATGTGATTCATTTTTCATCACCTGTAATCATTCGCTTTAAAAATGACTCGATTTCGTTCCTTTTAAACAGCGTTTCGCAAATGGAAATTCGGTTCATTAAATTGTTTTCTGTTAATTCATGTGGTACCCAAACATCGAGCTTTTTCTTGTATCCAGCCTTTGTCAAATGGTTTAAAACCGTTTGGTGATGGATGTTTAGTTCTTTAGCGATATCATGACCTGTCGATTTTCTTCAATTTTTGATATGATTTCATCGACTTTTTCAGTGATTGGTCGAGTTCGAGGTCAGAACGAGTTGCATCTTTGACATCAAAATTACCGGACCGAAATCGAGCAAACCATCTATAGGCTATTTGTCTATTTGCCTATTTGCCATCTATTTGTTCATGTGCCTGCGTTGCATTTTCACCTTTTTCATAATAAAATTGTAAAATGTATCGAATTTTTTCACTAATTTCGCTCATCTTTAATGCACTACAACTTTTAAATGACTAAACAAATTTAATTTTTTTTTTGTTTTTTTATCTACGCAATGTCATCTTTCGAACATATGTTAGTGTTACCTGATCAGATTAGTACTACTTGAAATATTCAATTATAATGACATCTGTTTATAAAAATTATCAATACTTTTTCGACTACCTAATATATATGTGTATTAAAATGAAGAAACTTTATTATTATTTATAAATTTTTAATTTTGCATTTTTAATTTACAGTTTTTCTTTTATTAATCGCATATATATTAAAATAAATGACATATAGGAAACGGTTACCAATTGATAATATTATTTATAATCAATGGGTTATTTTTATTTTTTATTGCACAATAAACGAGTTAATATAGTATTGTAGAATTTTTACCAAGCCCTTTTCAAAATAAACAAAAAATTTCCATTAAAGTATTCTAAAATGATCTATATAAAAAGTTCTATATGGAAGTGTAAAATTTAACGCATTTGAAATGACATTAATTCTGTGAAGATGACTTTTTCATTTCGCTCCCCAGGTTAAGATAAACATGACTTCACCTATTCATCAATCTTCATTCACTCCTTGATCGTTTTCCAACAAAGTTTATAAAACAATAAGGGATATGGCTCTCATTTATAAATTGTAAAAGTTTACGTTAGGCCGTTTTACAATCAAAATTGAATCGTTGACTTAATAGGTCCTTTTTACACAGTTTCAATGATGAAAAAATTATCCACAAAAGTTCTATATCATTGAATTCTCAGAATTATCGGTACTTTTCTGACTTCCTTATCAAGATTTGTTATCTTATATACAATCAATTAATATGCTTGAAAATGTGTTAGATATTAAACCTCTATCTATATACCATAACATACTTATAGTTAAGATTTTGTAGTTGTACTTAATTCGAAGAATATATATAATTATTTACCTAAGATGCATATATATGCATATTATATGAAAATAGAAATTGGTAAAAACCACTTTAAAAACAAGAAATCAAAAAAATAATAACTATAATTAAACCGCGACCTTCAAATTATCATCCCTCTATAACTATATTATTCAAGAATCATAATGCCTCTATATATACATTATTATATATAGAAAATATATAAGTTATCCTTTTGCTTAATGGATAGATTAATTAAATAGTAATTAAAGGTTTTCCCAAAAGAAAATTTAACTACATTTTTGTGGTAATATAAAAAACCAGCTTTATTTATTTAAACATAAGGATGTCTTTTTTTTTTTTTTGAATAGAAATTTTATAATAAATAGAAATTCCAAAAGTTTATAATTGTCATTTTACAATTTACTTTTCGTTTGGTATAATTGTTCTTGTTAAAATTCAAAATTAGTTAGTTCTCAACAAAATATATATTGTAAAATTAAAAATTTTAAGTAAAAGTTTTAAAAAATTGAATTATTTTATTAAAATTTAGTGCTATAATTTTGGTATTTTCATTAAAAATATTGTAATATTTAATATTTGTTTTGAAATTTTGAGAATATAATAATGGAAGACGAAAATTTATTATTCGATTTAATTGATATCGCTTCTTTTGGTATGTATATAAATATTCATTATTTTATTGTCTATTATATTGAAATTTTGCAGAGAATTTGAATATTTATTCAATCATAAAAAGGCAAAAGTTTGTAGTGAAATATCAATACTTATATTTCTATTCATTTCACACAAATATTTTGTTTTTTTTTCACTGTAATAACGAAGAAAATATTTCATTTCAAATTTAAACAACACACGCACTATAAAGTTAAAAAAAATGTTATTTTTAGAATTTAAATTTATATATATTAACAAAAAAAATATAAATTAAATTTAATATAAAACAAAAAAAAATATATTGTTGGTTTGTTGAAAATCCATATAATTAATAAAAATGTAAATTTTATATACGAATATATATGTGATGCGTGGGTTCGTTGTTTTTAAGATACTATATAAATGGGGTACATTAAAGTCTTTATATAAATATGTTATTATTTTAATAAAATTCTTATTGGCTGTTTTTTTTTATTTTTATAATTTTACAAATTCATTGTGCAGGCTTTCAATTAATTATACATTTAATCAAGTTGTCGACCAACAAATGGGAATTTCCCATTTATAGAAAATATCCCAACATTTTTAGAAATATTCATATACTGATTTTGCAAATCAAATTTTTTAATATTAACTTTCTCTTAGATATATTTATACATCGCAGACATTGCATATTATGCGTTACTTGGGTTATATGACACATGTTCGAACCCATACCTTCACTTAGCACTTGTGTTAACACAAATTGCCCTATCTATTTTGTAGGAGCACCATCGCCCGCCCTGTGCGAGATTGTTGTTGCTTAATTATTAACACTAGATTGCCCAAGGCAGTCATTTTGACTGCCTTTGAATTTCAATTAGAAAAACAATTATGTATATATAGTGATAGAATTTCTTAGAAATTTGTGACTTTTTGTACAACGTATAAATGCTTTTATTAATAATTGTAATTACATCCACCTCCTTAATTTCCGGTATATACATAATTGTTTTTCTAATTGAAATTCAAAAGCAGTCAAAAGGACTGCTTGGGCAATCTAGTGTTAATTATCCTCACTTTGTTTATCGCGTTTATCGTTACTATGACATTTTCACATATAAAGCGTCATTTGTAAACAAAATTAACACAAGACTATTTTATAATATTCAAACACACAGCACATGTGTTCGTAGCACATATGTAAATGTTATATCGCGCTCTCATTTTTGAGACCGCACTAGTGCATGACACAAGAGGAATAAACGAAAATGCCTTATATAAATAAGTATACCTACTAGGATGTTATGTTATAAGGGTGTATTACATTAAATCTATACCAAAAATGTAATCTCATTTACAAACAGGTTATTTATGAAATTCCTGTTTTGTCATTTTTTTTATATAAAAATTCCTTTGCATTATAATATCGATTGCTTCAGTATAATTCAACAAACATACAATAAAACGATAACTTTGTAATATATATATATATATATATATTCAGATTTTAATCGTTTAGAGATTCATTTAATTATTATATATATATTTATCGAATTTATTATATAAATGTAATATACAAATATTTTTCTATAATTAAAATATCTTTAAATAGTGTAATTAAATTATATAAATTTTTAATAATATATATGTACACGTCTCTACGTCTCTATAGCATAGAGCATATTGTAGGTAAATCAATATATATATATTTTGTTAGGTAAACCAATATATATTTTGTACATTCTAAAACATTTTTGAGTTTATAAAATAAAATACGATTTATAAAAATATATAATATAACAACAATATCAATCGCATATCAACCAACGACGATACAAAAAAACAACAGCAAATTTTTAATTTGAAAAATAATAATACTTTTTTATTTTTCAATTTAGTTTTTCGTAAAAATAAAATCGCAGTTTAATATAATTTCTACGGCATTTAAAGGAAACAATAATTTAATTTTTATTCGAGAAAATATTTTTCGAATTAGATATTTTAATTATATATATATAAAATTTTATCTAAATGTGTTTGTTGCATATAGAAACATTTCTACTTTTGAATTAAAATGAAGTAGAACTTATATAAAGTGAACGTAAAAGTATTGCGATTTTAAAGAAAAAAGAAATACCCACAAGGTAATGGGTATAGTAAATGTGCGTGATACAAATATTAAGGGTGTTTTTTTTTTTTTAATAATTATCAATAAAATATAATATAAAAGTGTAACAAATAAATTAAAATTTATCTAAAAAGAAAAAGAAATTTTCTTAATGTATATATATATACTTTTACTTTTATAATTGTACATAAGTGCAGTAGTGTTTAATTTAAAATTTTTAATTATTTTAATTGACATAATATATAATAAAACATAAAAATAAATCAAACATCAGTTAATATCGTGCGTATAATTTTTATGCAAAAAGCAATAATAAATTTGTGCGTCATATTTTTATTATTTTATTATAAACCTGTTTAATTTATTAAAAGTGAATATTCTATTTATATATACAAAAATTAAAATATAAAAATGGATATGGAAAATATCGGAGGTAGCTATATCATATTTATATATATTTTTTGTAAAACAAAAAAAAAAGTTTATAATTATTTTACATGCAAGTCAGATATATATACTAAACAGTTGAAAAATTCAATTTAAAATGAAATAAAAAAAAAATATGCATGGATCTATTCCCAAATCCTACACTTTGGTGGATTGCTTTTTTAATCAATCCGTTTCGAACTAAAACTTCCATAAATTTATTCAATTTATATGTTTGTTTTTAAGACATATAAATAAAAATCTCGAATTTCGCATATATCATTTTAATATAATTTCATTTTAAAATATCAGATTTAATATAAGATTTAAATCAATTAAAAAAAAAAAAACAAGAACACACATTCAAAAATGATATATAGAGGAATGCACCTGTCGTAGTATGTATGTAAAATCAGTAAAATTTTCATTTCTTACCATTTGAAAATAATAATTCTATATGGTTTCAAATTAGCAACACAAGTATTGTGTAAAAAAAAAATTAATAACATAATTTTATGTGTTTTTTTTTTCATTTGCTTTTAAACAGTATAAAAGAAATTGTTTTTATGCATGTATACAATTGTAATAAAATAATATTTATACATTACATATTTTGTATGAAAATTTTATTTATAAATCCATTCTGTTGTTGTACACTTGCTTTTTATATATGTATAATCTTATATACGAACCGGTAGCATAACTTAAGTGTATTTATATAAAGTATTGTATAAAATAAAATCATGTATATATATATAAGTATACGATGATAAATACACGTGCTGAATTATTTGTGTATTTTTTGTTTGTTTTTTTTAGTTTTTTTTTTGTACCAAAGAGATGTTCAAGGTATTCAACTTATTATATATTCTGTCAAAGAAAAAATAAATTAAATAAACTTCAAGTTGTATAACATATAACATTTTTTGTTTTGTTTTGTTTTGTTTATTATAATATTTTTATTTCTTAGACAATAAAAATATAAGAATAAACAACACCTACAATACAATAATAAAACTATAAATCGGGGGATTTTTATTAATTTTATTTTTTTTCATTTAGATATTTTACCATATCACAAAAAACTAATCAATATATAAAGTTTTCTATATATAATTTTGCTCTCACACATCACCAACTACAAAAATGTTAATACAGTTTTGTTCTTTGTTAATATTGAAATTTTGATTGATAGCTATTGATAGCTAATTGATGTGTTATAATACAATGTGTTATAATACAAGAAGTAGATTGAGTTTTCTTAAAGACATTATATTGATTTTCACTATATAACACAAGGAAGAACAAATTAGTCCTTATCATATTACCGGATTGCGATATGTAAAATTAAATATATGATTTCTTTAGTATTATTGATTTAGGACTTTAGGAAAAATTTTTGTATATTCTTTCATGTCAAATATACAATTCTTTAACCAAATTGCAAATATTATAAATTCTATTGTGAAAAATATATAATTATAATTGATCTGAATAAATAATAAAACACCTTGAATTTTGTTTGCATATTATAATAGTTAAAAATTCAACTAAATTTGTAATTTGTATTTTCATAAATAATTTAATAGAATATATATATAAAATTTTTGATTGGATAAAAACAAAATATTATCGCTTTAGGTTTTTATATAAAATAAATAAAAATAAAATCATGTCTTATATATAATGACGTAAACATATAATAATAATTGACGTAATTTAATGATATATTCTATTTAATTATACAATTTAACCACATCTCTTACATATACAAAAAATATTATCGCACAATCCCGAAATATAATTTTTTTTTTATTATACAATACAATACACATTTGAATGTATAACCATTCCTATATCTATATATTTTGCTAACAATATGACGACTATTGGTGGGTATTTGCGGTATACACATCTTATAAAATATATAAGTATATATCCATATAGCTCACTGCTCAATACGTGCGATGTGGTTTAATATAAATATATATCACAGAAATAATCTGTCTGGTTTCAATTGTCTTTTACAATTAATCATGTAGCGTTTTATCGTTATATGTATATTAACAATAAAAAACTATATATATATTTATAGTCCATACCGTGTACTATAGCCGGGGAAATACTCTTTATTTTCATTTCAAATAATATATCATGATGTGATCAATTTTTTGGTATATATAGAAATAATAACGTATATATAATAAAAATTACGATTTGATTAATTTTATTATATTCTTTTTGATTGCCTCATTTTATTTTAATATGAATGCAAATATAAATATAAATATAAATTTATGTAACAAAATTAAGATAAATTAATTATATCGGAACAATAAATAAATATATACAATTAACATTAATATCAATCAAGGAATTAATCTAAAAATCATTATTCATATACGACTTTGCTAAATGGTCAATTGGATAATTTATACAATTTTTCATTCAACATGACTATAGTAATTCTGTGAATTACTAAAGATGTTTAAATGTTTAAAGTTGTAATATAATTCATTTTAAAATTGAAAATATTTTTATTTGACAATCATAGCGAATCCTAAATACAGATATGCTATGATTTTCCAACTGCTAGAAAACCTATTTTCTATTCTCATCGTATAAACAATGAAATAAGAATTCAATATGTTTGCATTAAATATTAAATAGCCGATAATAACAATTTTTTAAATATAAAGTTGTATTTACATGCGTATATATAAAACTAAATCAAAAACCCATTACCATCTGTTGAATTAAATTTAGAATTTGATTTATTATTCTATATAAACAGATTTTTCAAAATTTATATTTTGTTTAAATATCAAAATTGAATATTGAACATTAAATTTATATCTTAATTATCAGCATATATATAATAAAATAAATATTATTTTAAATAGTTTTCTTTTAATTTCATTCGGGAAAATTTTAACCAAGATCATAATTGTTTATAATATAAATGAAATAAATATGTAAATCATTTTCTATCGTTACGATTCTTTCAATAAAATTTATCCGTTTATGGAAAAGAAAAAGCAATCTCGTTTCTTCTGAAAAAAATCAATTTTAATTGGAACATTTGAAAAGATTTATTAATTTCAATCATTTTCTTTAAGAAGTATCTGTAATGAATGATTGAGGTAAACGAAAATTATTAACTAAACATGTTTACAAACCATTAAAAATAATTTTTTTTATCGTAATTATTGATTTGGAAAACTTTTATGTTATTAACATTTTTATAGATGTATAAGTAACATTTTTTGCTCGTTTTTCACATCATGAAAATATTTCTTTTTAGTTCTCGGTCATGAAGAATATCCTGCGTTGATTGACATTCCTATTTGGACGTGCGAAAAAATCGTTAATTAAATATAGGAAATTTTTATTTAAATAAATTTTACATATACAATTTACAGATCATTATATAAAATTGATTATCCGATGAAATTTTGAATGTTCATTTAGTATTAATACATTTTTGTTTAATTTAATTTTCATTAAAAAAAAATATAAATGCGGTGATATGACTTAAATAAATATTTTCTTTTATGATGCGCGATTATAAATTAGCACACATATACGCATATATTTATGTTATGTATGCCGTGTATATATATTTCATTTGCACTACAAGGCGATAAATTTATTAAATTTTGCTATTGATAAAATACAGATTTAGAAAAAAATTAACAAAATAATAAATCCCGAAAGTTGTCTATAAATCTAAAAATAAACTCTAAACGTTTATAATTTACATAATTTATTCATGTTGAGTTGCATTAATTAATTTGTATTATTAAAAAAACTGCATTTTACGCAAATACATCGTAAAAATAATTTCAATTATCTATTGTTTTGATTTTATTTTTAAATTTAAAAATATAATAACTATATATTTTATTTTGTGTAAAACCATAGTATATACGATATATAACCTTCATTAACAATTAAAAGAATTAAATGTATTTATTGTTTTTTTTATATTTTATTTTATTTTAATGACCTTATACAGATTATCGTTTTTTTTGCTTTTATACATTATATTTACATCCATAAAATTCATATATTATTTCCGTATTTTGTGCAAAAAAAATCAAACTATTTAAATATATCTGATCTATTGTATATATATAGGAAAATTATCGTAATTATCATAATTTTCGACAATATATGAACACACAACATTCAATCCATTCATTCATTCATTCATTCAATTCCATATTAATAAATAAATAAATACCATAAAATTATTTAAATACTATTATACCAATTTTTTAAGGTTTTGAAAACAATATTTTTAATTGTTTAAATCATATATATATATATACTGATATATTAATGATTTTTGTATATTAAAAAATGATTAATTTTTTTATTAATGCGTAAAGTAGTACAAATTAAAAATATTATTATCAATAAATTCATTCATTCCAATTTATATATATATAATAATCACATTTCAAATGGCAAAAACAAAATATCAACAAGGATTTATTTTTAAAATATCCATATAATTATATATATATTATATAATCAAATGGTTAATTGTTCAATTAAATAAATACATCTTATCATATATATATGTTTTTTTTTTAATTTGTTTGTGATGAGTTTTAAATTTAAAGTTTGATTATAAATTTTTGCTATATATTTGATATTGAATATATAATTGATAAAATTATTTTTTTAATTTCTATATAATTTTATCAAATTTTTTAAATGGTTTTTAATTTATCACATATAGTCATCATATGATATTCAGGGTTTAAAACATTTTGATTATATCTCTGAAATTTAATAAATATTTAGTTTTCTTTGGACTTTTGGTAAATGCAATATATATAATTCAATATTCAATGAAAGCTTTGTAATTGTTTGTAATTTAAGAAAATTTGCAAGTGATAATTTTTTACAAATTACCCGTTTAACCTTCACTTTCTCTATTAATCATTATTATTATATATTAACAAATTTATGGATCGCGAATGTTGTTTTCTCAAATGATATCAATTAAATATCAAATTTAACTCTAATAAATTGATTGTTGAATTTACTGATGTCCAGAAATTCCAATTTTAAAAGATTACTATTCAGGTACAATCAAAAAATGTGTTTGCTATAAAATCCATTCAAAGTTTGAATTATTGTAATATTAAATTTGCACCATTTCTCATCATCCTTTCAAATAAAAAAAAAGATTATACGTTTTTTTTTTTGCAATATTTTATGAACTTCAAAAGTTTAATTATTAAAAAAATACAAAATTACATTAATTTTAATTTATTGATTATTATGTTTGACCTACAATATGACATATTTTATATCTATATAAAGTCTATTTTGATAATTTAGACTGCGATAATTGCTAATAATAATAAAAATAATGTACGCACGTTTAAAATTATTTGTAAATATGAATGACGACAATTTACATATATGTATACATATAAATTTAAGATCATCTATAAAAAAAAAATATTGTTGGAAAACTACTTTTTTTTCTTATATAGATATACTTGTTTCAAAAATATAACATTCCATTTTGATATATGTATACAATAAAATTTCTATAAATAAATTCATGCAGGTATTAAAAATACTTAATATAGGTTTATTAATTTTATCAATCATAAAATTTATTGAATTTGTGTGCAGCTCAACATTAAAAATATAATATAAAATTTAAATTGCAAATATTATACAGAATTGACGTCATTACCACTATTTTTATACGCACAAAATGTTTACACATATTTATGTTTATTTGTTTTTAATGGTGGTGAAATTTTGAAATGCATTTTATTATTAATAGGTTTTTTTTTTCTAAATTGCAATTCGATGCATCATATATAAATATAATTATATAATAAAATCAGCAACAGCTCAAAATGGATTAAATTGTAAAAAGTTATTATTTTTTATCTTCATTACAATTACAATAAATATAGGTAATGGAAAATCATATACATATAAATACAAAGTTAATAGTTTTCTCTATAGATATATATACTATACCTATTCATATCTGTATGAGTGTATAACACTTTTATTCTTGCAAAAAAATAAAAATTGCCTTAGGTAATTCCCCAAAAAATATATTATTTATAAAAGAGCAATAACCTATGTTTGTATATTTTTTATTATATATATATATATATATGATGTATGTTATTTATTTTTTCTTTTATAAATATATATATATATATATACAAAACACCACGATTAAATTGTACTAGCAGTACACATTTTATTCGATACATCATCATGGATGGATATATATATTTTTTATTTTAATTTTATATGTATATACTTAAAATTATATATATATTTTGTGCTGTGTGCGGTTTAGGTGATTGTGTTTTATTATTTTCACTATATGACATTTCGCTATATACAAAAATATCGATAGAGATTTATATCTATTTACATATTTTCAAATAAGATTAAATAAAAAAAAAAGAAAAACGTTGTATTTCAATCATCGCAGACTAATATCGAAAATTATTTATATCTATATATATTACAGCTTATAAACGTTTTGTTTAGATTCTAAATTGCATTTAATTGCAATAATAATATATGTATATCAGTGTGTTTATGAGAAAAAAACCCAAAAACTAAACGGTGTAGGATAGGATTTACAAATTCTATGAGTTATATGCGAATTTATATATACATTGAATAATGTAAAGATAAAAATATAACCAGAATAACAGCAACAGTTCGTTTTAAAGATATGATAAATATCGAAGAATCAAAGTTTATATTAAAAATGTTTGTTATTATCATCAAATTGTTATATATAACTTCTTGTGGTTTGATGAATCTCTTATATTGTGACTTGAATAAAATTAGGAAATTAAATGTACTACTTTAAAAAAAATAAAAACCAAAATAATCATATAAGAATAATCCATCTATTTTAAGATTATGATTTTATATATCCTGCAAATTGTTCTATACTATAAAAAATAAATCTGAATACACGTTTGAATAAATAAACGATTTAAGGATCGATAAGGCAGGATATACATAGGTTTTTTTGTGTGAAAATTTCCTAATTTATCTACCACCAATATATTAATTAAAATATAATCATATTTTTTTTATTTTTTTTTATCTAAAAATAAATCACCACATAAAAAGGATGTATATATAGGGAGATTGGCAATATGTATAATGTGGATGTATATATACATTTATTTATTGTTGTATTATAATCTATACGTGTATTCCAGATATGCGTTTAATTCAATTATTTACGTTTTAACAAATTTTATAAAATCAATATTTATGTATTGACCATTTTATTATGATAATGTTTTATTTTATGAAATTTTCCTTAGTGTGTATTGTATATATGGTATAGGCAGGCATCTCAATTAAAACACCATATAAATATTATATGGAAATGGTAAATGTAATTATGCTGGATGTATGCATGGATATTGTGTTTTTTTAGATTCTAAAAATAAATAAATTTTTATGTATGGATAAGTATATCAATTTTTTATTGATTTTATCCATACTAAAAAACCCATTCATTAAATTACACAACGCTTTAATTGTGATCAATTATTTCAATATATATATTTTTTTTTTTTTTTTCTGAGTTATTCTAAAGGTATATCTGCTAAATAACGCTATATACTATTATATGTAACTCAAGAATCATCTCCGAAATTTATTCCACTTTATGTTTATTCGCGATATTCGTTAAATGAGTTATTGTGATAACATTATTTAAATAGAATTTTTAATATTATATGAAAAAAAGACGTTTTATACCACACAATTTTAGAAAAAAAAAAAAATTATAAACAAAATTTTCACATTTTATTACAAACATCATCATCATGTAGGTGTGTAGATTATGATTGTATATTTCTTTATATATATATATATTCAATTTTTCCTATATTCATATACCATTATATTAAATATATATAAAAAAAAAAAAAAAAAAAAAAAAAAAAAAATAATAGACGACTTGGTGGTGCCGTTGATAAAGCATCCAACCCAATTGCGGGTGGTCACGAGTTCAAATCCTGGCCGGAAAATTTTTTCTGTGCTTTTTATGATTTGAATTCATGAACTAAGTCACCATTTATTCATTGGGATCAAATTAATGAATATCTTTGGTATATTGTGTCGGACGCAGCCAAAGATTTACAAAGTCTACTACACACACATATTCGCAATTATATATGAAAGTATATAACAAATACTCATCATCATTATTAAAATTACATTAATAATTATAATATTAATGATTTCTAATTCCGGTAAAAGCCAAAGGCCCTAGCAGCCATAGTGCTTATTAAAAACTAATGTTGGCATTTTACATACATCATTAGTTGTTAAATAATAATAATAATAATAATAAAAAAATAAATTAATATCAATAAGAAAATTTTGTTATTTCAAAATTTTTTTTCATATATCCATTTTCTTAACATTGACTCACTATTATTATTATTATTACTTTTCTTATTAAAATTACAACAACCCGAAATTTGAATTTTAAATAAACATTCACCATATTTTATTCACACAATTCGCACTCAATTTTGTCTGTTTGCAAATTCAAAATATATGTATTTTTTATTTTGTTCGTGCTATAAATTGATAAATTGTATATAGATTTAGGCCTCCACACAATTTTGATTTCGTATTTTATACAAAATATATATTTATATAGGGAGAAAAGAAAAAAAATATGATTTCATTCAAAAAATGTTTTGGATATCATTCAAGAATGTTTCATCTCATCGCATATTCATGAAAAGAAAATAAATATATGTAGGTATATGCGATAACAATAATATATGATATGCTTCTAAATATTTTTCTTGATATTTTTAGTGTTTACTGCGCTAATGATGAATATATATGAAATAAATATGAATATGCTAAAATTTTATAATATTTTGAAAATTTGGTTTATAAATTATTTGTTTTCTTTTTTTTTTTATATCAATCTTTTGTATTTGTTTTTTTTTTTTTTATTTGTTTAAATACATTTTTGTGAAATTACTCCATCAACTTTTATGTTAATATACAAATTTGTTTATTTACAAAAATAAAAAAAAAAAAAATTGTATATATTTTTTAAAAATAAAAATATAGATGTTTATGCAGATAATTGAATTTTCACGTGGGAAATTCATGATGTTTTAAAAATGTTTTCATATTCATATAAATGTTGAATTTTTATATATTTTCATTCATATGTTCACTATATATCTATAATATATAATAAATAAAATGATAAAATGAAAATGATATTTAGGAATGTCGCAAAAATACAATAAATGAAATTCAAATTCCTTTTGTATGCGATGATAATATAATGGAATTGAATGTCTATACTATATAATATATATAATAAAATTGATGCAAACCTCATTTTCTCGCTAACAATTATTTCTAAAATATCATATCACCAATCAAAAAGCAAAAATTATTATAATATAGCAATTAAATTGTTGATAGTTTTGGCCATATACTTATATTTTTCATTATAATTTTTTTGTTTCATATATTTTTAACCAATAGAAAAAAAAATGTATTCTCCACCTTTTCAAAACAAAAAAAAAATTGTATTTATTTATTTTTTTTTAACAATATTCATTGGATCGTATATAAAATATAATATATTATGCATTCATATATAGATATATGTATATAGAGATAAGTATATTTGAATTTTTTTGCTTCTTATATGAATATAAATTTAAAAATTAATACCAAAATTGGCAAAATATTATAATATTAAGACGCTCTATTAACTCGTTTAGTTTAGTGTTTTTTTTTGTGCCATTTTTTTTTTGTTTCTTATTCATTTGGATACACCAATGAAAAGGAATGAATATCTTTAAACAATTCATATGATTTTTTTTATTTTTGCCTTTGAAATATATATATATATAAATGCGAAGTTAATATATTGAAAATATTATATATATATAGAAGAATATAAGACTAAAATAAAAAAAAACAATTATATATCCCACCTCTTATATATATATTTTTTTTTGAAAAGTTTGTGAAATTAAATTTCAAATATTCGCATGGCACAGAAAATCGCATATTTCTTGATTAGTATATGAAATTTTATATAATGTTTTTGATTGAAAATTTGCATAAAAAAAATAAAATATACTAAAAAAACTAAAGAAAACATACGAATTGGGAAAGTTTAAATCAATAATTTATATACGATATGATAACCAATTAAAAAAAATGAATAATGATTGAATATAATAGAAAATTTTTGTGAAACTTATCTTTTCTATTTACACGCGGCCGTTCATTTGATTTCTATATAGTTCTCTTTTAATACAAATATATGATATATGTTCATTAATTATTCCTGAATTGTTTGCGAACTGACGGTAATTATTATAGAAAATCTATATATATGAAAATTTCTTTTTATTTTAAAAGAAAATTTAAAAAAGAAAATTTGGATGAATGAATCACTTTATTATCATCAACAAAAAATAACGTATATAAACATATCGTATTACATTTCAAATAATCATATTGAAAATTTTTAATTTAACAACACAATATTTTCTATGTTGTTTCGCACACGCGGAATCCATCTTGATGCACGTTGACACCTTATATATATATATATATTTAAATATTCACATATATACTCGATTATTAAAGTATATAAAAATATACATATGATCGCCATCATATAACAAACAATATAATCTAAACTCATATAAATGATTAAAAAAAAAACAAAAAAACATATGTTTTATTTTTCTAATATAACTCTAAATTTTTATTATTATTTTTCTTTAAGTATTATTATTATTATTATTATAATATTATATGTGTATTTAAATCCGGTTTGCAGATTTTTGGTCTGTCACAAATCTTCTTAAAAGTTCTATATATATATCATATATAGAGATGAAAATTTTCTATACACTTATAATATACTTTATATATTTAAATAAAGAACATATATTTGTAACGAAATGAAAATGTAATCCAGTTATATATATACATATATTTGTATATTGTGCGAGTTTTCATCTCGTATATGCGTGTATTTATTTATTTTTTTTTTTCATATACAAGCAGATTCTATATATATATATATATATATAACACAGAAAAAAAAAATACATAAGTAAAATTAAATTTTAAATGGAAAATGTTACATTTTCATTTATTTACTTTTGTAGTTAATTAAAAACGGAATGAACACGCGCGTATATATATGATATATTCATGCATTCAAAAGTTGGTGTAAAACAAGGTGTCCTATATATGTATGATCAATGAATATAATAATATATATAGTATTTGTATAATAGAGATAAATCTCCGCAGCATTAAACTGCAGAATTAAAAAAAAGGAATATTTTAAACAATCTTTTAACCAATTTTTTTTATTCATTGTTACTATCAAAATTTATCATATATAGGAGTCATTATATATAGATAAAGACAGAGAATAATTTTATATGATTATATTAATCAGTCTGAAGTTATTAAAAATCTACTGGAATTGTCATGATTCCGATGGAACAGACACCGTCAATATATAAGTATATTAATAAGTCACATATATATATAAAAAAACAAATATATATTTTCTTGCGCTTAATGTATATTTTATAAATACATTTTCTATATCTTTTCATTTATTTTTTCTTTTTTTGCAACACTTTTTAAAACAAAATACATACATTGAAAAAAAAAAAACTGAATATATATGTACATACGGTGTGGTGTGGCACCACACCGCTCACATATCCACTTTATATATATGAAAAAAAATATATATTTTACATCATCTCTTAAAATAGATTACACAAATAATATATACACACATAAGAAAATGATGAAAACACAACCAAAAAAAAAAAAAATTTCTTCAAAGAACATTATTTAGTTATAAAATTATTTTTCTTCTTTTACTTTTAAACCACAGAGAAAATTGTGTATACGCATTTTAAATTTTTTATATAGTTTTTCTTTTTTTTTTTTTTCATTTTCATATTATTGTAATTCATAAAGTTTTGTATTTTGTATTTTTTTAAATTTACTTTAACTTTTCTGTGTCTGTTTTTTTTTTTTTTTTGTATCTTGGAAAAACAATCATATAAAAATATATGTGATCAATTTTTTGTGTGTAATAAAAAAGGTGAATAATTGATTTTTTTTTCTTCCTTTTTACCTTATTTATTTTGTCGGCGTTTAAGAAAATAAAAACAAAACAGGATTAAATTAATAAAAAAAATACCTTAAAACATTTTTTATATGCGTGAATAATAAAAATTTTGTTGAATAATTAATATATTATATAGTGGATTGTGCAAGTGTGGTGCGTTTAAGAGCAATTAAAACTTTTATATCATAAAACAATTGCGGTGCCATAATAATTAAAATAAAGTATAAAATAAATAAATAACTATATAATAAGTACACTTATTTTTTAAATCTATAATTATTTTTTTTTAACTATAATCAATTAATTCTTAAAAAACAAATAATTTTTTTTTTTTTTTGAAAACAAGTGAGTAAATTTAATATTTATAATAGTTTTTGCGGTATAATCGAATATAATTATACATAATTCGAAACATTTTGATAACAATCATATAGGATATATCATTTAAATAAAAATGTAAAATTACAATACATATATAGCATATATATCCTTTTGGAATGTATTAAGGAATTTAAAGTTAATAAATTATGCAATAGAAATTATCAATATATAAAAAAAACGACTATATTAACATATTTGTTAAACATTTCTGAGTATATACCAAATATATATAAGGTTTATATCCTTAAACATATTTGTATTATAATTATATTGGAATTTTTATTATAAACCACATATAGTTGAATTTCTATATAACATATATACAAAATCAAATCAGGTGGAATTTACCACCCTTTGCGCGTATATTATATACATTTATTTATTTTCCATTTAATATTCATTTAAATATATTGTAAAAAAAAGGAAAATAAAAATTCCTATGAAATTATATGTATATAAAATATCATTAATATCCTCGTTATATATTCGATCAAAAACCACAAAAAAAATACTAATAGTTTTATGCATTCCATGTAAATTACTATATAAATATAGTATAATTGTATAGTATAAATGTATATATATATATTGTGCAACTTATACACGATAATAAAATAGTTGATATATATATATATATATATAGAAGGGGGTGAAAAAAGAAAATCATATTTATTATTGTATTATAAAGAAAATGAATAAATTCCAATAAAATTACACACATATATAATGAATAAATTATATACTTTTTTTTATACTATTTTTTATTTTCTATATACAATAATAGACATATAGAAACCGACACAACACAAATGACTAATAAATAACAATAAATATATAATCTTTTGGTGTTTATATTAATTAATGGGTCATGCATTCTTGGAATTTCAAAAAAAAATTCTGATTTATTTTCTTTTTTTTTATGTATATAGAAAATATTTTCTTTTATTTATTTATTTTCTTTTTTTTTGTAGAAAAGAGATATTTTTTTTTAATAAAACATTGACTGTTTTGCAATCACTGTTCAGAAATAGTGATAAATGAAAATGAAGATGTAACACGAACAAAATAGATTAAATTTTTCATTTCATATTATATATGAACAATCATATTCAATATTATTGTATATATCTTATCTTTATATCTATATAGGCATCATCGTGTAAATTAAGTGCCATATAGATAAATTCATATCATAAAATAGATTTGGTTGTAGGAAAATGAATAAAATGTTTAATGAATTTTCCATTTGTAATTTTGGCATCCTTTTATTAGTTTGCCAATTTATTGCAGAAACTTTTTGTTGATAAAAGATAACCATAAAAGAGATGGGTGTTTTTTTGGCATTTTTCTTTTCTTATACTACTTTTTTTATATATCATATCTATCGGCAGTTAATTCTTTCGAAAGACTGACAAAGTCAGTAAAGACAAAATGCTTTTGTTAAAATTTTCCAGTTTTTCATGTTTTCGTGTGTTCATTTTTCATTCGAGAGTCACTGTACATATTGATTTTCATAATCATGTGAAACGAGATGCAATATCAAGTTGTATCAGTATACCATTATATAAAATGTCTAATCGGGATCAATCAAAAGTTTGGAAAATGCCAAAATACTTGTCCCTTTGATTACACCAGAATTTTATTTACTAGTTCCTATAGTTATATATACAAAATGGTTTCGATCAACAGTATTTTTTCTATCCTATTTTATCGTTTTTCATAACTTATTGTTAGACACATGAAATGAAATGAATATATACGATAAACAAAAAAAAATATATGGAAATTATTATAAATACTACAAAAAATGATTCTTCTGATTCAAAATTTCTTTATTATAAAAAATAATTATTATAAACATTTTTAATATATTAATTATTTAAATATTTTAATATATTAATTTATTTTTCATTTTGATTTACAGATGATGATACACTATCACCACGTGTGTCATTAGATGAAGAAAATAGTCAGATAAATATTAGTGATGTCAGTAAGTACATACATTCATTGTTCAAATTACAATTATTATATAAATATAATTAATGTCTGATGAAGTGAAAATGGTATATAAAAAGAAAAAGTAATTATATAATTGAATATAAAGTTCAAGACATAAAACTATCAAACGGATTATTGGATATAGGATATAAAAAAAAATTGTCTAAAATCATTTGTGATAAGTTTTTTTAACAACATTTCTGAATGGATTTTTTTATTCTTATATATGATGATAGTGATTTTCTGTATAAAATCTATAATATATTTCTCTCTCTATATAGAAAACAATTATGTAAATATTCAATCGATTATTATATATATGCGATATACAATTTTTCGATAAATCATTATTTTTATATTAAATAATATTATTATTATTATTATTGTTATTTATCATATATATATAAAAAAATATCTAAACACTATATATATGATATAATAGCATACATACACGCAATATACATTTAAACCATATTATATATATTTATTGACATAATTCTATATAGATATTTGTATGCGTATATACTTAAGTGTATATATACATTAAAAGAAGTTTTACATATTTTTTTTTGTCTTATGGGAAAATCCCCCATTGATTGAGTACACAATTATAATATTTTCTTCTTGTTATAATTGACCGCGCGTAAACTTACTTTATACTATATATATATATATATGCATATTATATTATTGTATATATTAAAATAATATTTAATTTGGTTGTCTCTTTATACATATATATAAATAATTTTCCGTAATATTGTTTAATATAAGTCTATATAAGTAATTGGAATCATATGTGCATATTTATTCTTAATAATCATTGAATTCGGAAATGTTATAATGTTAATCATATTGCGATATCATTATATCTGAAAGATCGCATCAAATCCAATCAACAAAATGATCATTAACTTTAAATATATATAACTGTTGTGCGGTCATGCATATGTTTTGCTAAAATTTTCGCATAATAACATCTTCAAAAAAAAAAAAAAAAAAAAAAATCTTGGTTTATATGTCACTGTGTAAAAATTTTAATCATATCTTTACAATCTATATATGTATTGCCTTGCCCCAGTCGTATACATATCATCTCACCTTAAATTCATATATATTTATATATGTATATATATACAAATTTCCAATGCACTGCGACTGACTGATGTATGAAAACAATTATATATATATATATATAAAAAATATACTGTGTGTATACATTTTAATAATAAACATTTATGTATAGACAAGCCAAAAAAAAAACATCATTCAACTTGAAAAACTGCTATGTATATTATAACACGAGAAAAATAAGAATACATATTTTATTTTTTGATTTAGAAGCAAAAAAAAAAAAAAAAATTGGAAAAACCCGATAACAAAAAACAAATTAAGTACCTTTTTTTTTTTTTATTTTTGTTTTGATTTGTATATTATAAATTATTTCCATATAATATATTATATAACCCATTTTACTATATAAATAAAAATTTATTTATTCAAATAATTCAACAATTTCACTATAACCGCATTTAATGTACGAAATTAAAAAAAAAAATAAATTGTCAAAATTTCTGTTACATTTAATTTATTATAATAATTCGGTTTATATTGGTATTTTTGTTATCGCTCGTCACAATTTCAATTTAAAATTGTATATTTAATCAATCAATTTTATATATATATAGTTTTCTTCTGGTGGTTGTATTTGGAAACAAATTTTTATTTGATGTTAAAATCGATAAGTTTTTTAGATAAATTCAAAAACTATATTATAATATCTATAATACATAAATAACTAAATGCTCGGCTTTATAAGTAACTATATATAGGTCCATTAATTTTTTTTTTTTTATAATCATTATAGAGGTGTTAATATGAAATTATTCTTAGAATACACCATCAAGATACATTTCTATATGTTAATATATAAACTGTATAATATTTTTCATTTTACATAACTATATATACAAATTTTAATGATCGTCTTATAAAATTCATATGATCTTTTAATTACTTATTTTTTTATATACAAGTCGTTAACATATATATATAATATTTAGATTTGCTTTGTCTAAACATATGTATATCTATACATATCTATACGTTATATAATAGTGCGATGACAACTCGTTGAATTACAAAAAGGTTATAATAATATACTATATAGGTAAAAAAAAATCAAATATACGTTTTTCATGTTTATTTTTCCGCAAAGAAAAAAAAATATATATCGTTTTTATTAAATTGAAAATTTATGTGAATGAGAAAATAAATACAAAAATAAACCCGCACATATGAAAAGTTATATGTTAAACAAAAAAGTAAAAATTGAAAATTATCCTATGGGCGAATCACAAGATTAATATTTTTATTTTTTTTTTTTTTGGTTTAAGACAAATTTACAGACAGAATGGACAATTAAATAATAAAAAAAAAACAACACACACATTTACTTACGTACGAAAAATTAAAAGAAATCTGTGTTTTTTTTTGGTTTTATTAGTTTATTCACATATATACGCTCGGGTATATGATATAAATGATGCGTTGATTTTCTTTCTGATATTCTGTATACAGTGCTTTTCGTTTTATCGGCAAGACACTAATTTTTCCTTTAAGATTTTAACATAATCGCATCATTTATAGTTCGATATAGAATCGATTAAGACGTATTCACAAAGATTAAATGAAAATTTGTTTTCAAAAGGTAGTTAGTTCCCTTTAAAAATCAACCCTTTGGAGAATATTTCATATAAAATATTAGAGTCCTTTGACAAAACTCTATATTGTTATTTCACTGTCCGTTACTCAATTTTTTATGATTGATAATGTAAAAATCTCATACCCATATGTCTTTGACACCAAAATGAAAATCATATATAGGATATAATTTCGTCTTAAAGATTTCATTATTAAATAAATCACCGACTGTGGGTTTGTATTTGTATATATATATATATTATTATAGAGACTGTATATCTACAGAATAATAATAATAAAAGATTTTGTGTTAATTTGTTCAAAAATCGCAAAGTTTTATAGAAATAAAACGTGATACATATAAATTTAAAAAAAAAAAAAAAAAAAAAGAAAAATTATATACATGATTTTCGCGCATAAATATAAATATAAATTTGTGTTTTTCGCATTTTTTGCAAAGAAAAATCATTTCATTTATCCTTCAGTTTTTCCATCTTTAATAAATGTTATGTGAATTGTATAATAAATTGAATGACGTATAATTGTAACTATGTATATATTTTGTTTAATTTTTATTTTTTAATTCATTTAATTTTACATTTGTTGAATTTTATTTTATTATATATGGTATGTACGCAGAATGTTTTATTTTTTTATTTGTATATATATTTGCTAAAAAAATTCAAGTCTTTTCCAATATGTATATTATTAAAGTAACTTGTATACAATTTTAAATTTGCAAAATACATAGAATTTCAATGTTATACTTTTATAGTTAATATACATTTTGTATATGTATGATATTCCTTTTATCACTCAAAATTATCACAAATATTCAAGATATATGTAAATGTAAATACCTGCGATGCGAGCTGCTCTTAATAGTTTGCAATTAAAAATAAAAAAACCATTGGTTTTATTTCTTTGAAAATAAACAGAAGGAAATTGATTTAACTTTAAGAAAAATTGAAAAAAAAAAAATTATTTAAAATAAATATTTAACCGCTATCGCATTAATTTAATTATATTGAATCCATTAAATTTCGCACATTTTTACTCACATATACATATATGCAAATATCTTATAAGAAATGAATAATTTTTTTTTGTTTTTAATATTATTGTTATTATTTTCGTTGGATTTTTCAATACAAAACGATAAACATTACATAAATAAAAACGATAACTATATTGAATAGCAAAACAGCATCTCCTTTTTTTGTTATGTTATAATTAAATTATAATAAATATATAACAATAATAAATAATTATAATAATAATAATATCGCATATAATAGTTATTTATAATGATATAAAAAGAAAATCTATATAGGTATTTGTATTATCTATATATATATATAATGAAAATCCAAGTCTGTGAAAATTTTTCGTATTACGCAAAATTAATTTATTAATAGACATTTTTTTTTTGTTCATGTGTTTTCTGTATAAATGTTGCGATGAGCCATATTATATCGAGTATATAATATTAAACCATTGGTGTATAATATAATAAAATCATACACATCGATATTTAGACAAATAAAATTAGAAGCAAAAACAAAAAAAATGTATATACACGGATTCTATATTCAGTGGACGTGTAAAAGTGTATATGATTATACTTGATATACATATATATATATACGGCAGCCAGGCAAACGAATTATTATAACATATGGAAAGAAAAATTTTTTTTTTTTAAATATATACACGGAAAAACTCGACTTTAAGTAAAATGTAAAAAGAGCAAAGTTTTTAGTTAAATTTATATGATTATACTTTGTGCAATTATAAGTTGTGTAGTTTTTATTATTAACAAAAAGAAAAATTTAAAACATATACAACAGATTATAAATAATAAAAAAAATAAAAAAATTGAATCTTTTTCAATACAATTTTTTTATTTTTCATATTTATAATAAGTTCGCTGTAATATTTCCAATTTGAAATAAATTTGAATGTAACCTTTTTTTTTTTTAATTATTACATATAGATATTTTGTATAATAAAAATCCATAAATATAAGATTTTCCATTCACTATTATGATATATATTTAAAAATTTTTGAAAAATTTAAAAATATTTACATATTTTTTTTTTCAATTCAATTATACACTTTTATAGTTGAGGTCATCCAAACAACAGATCCTACAGCACAAGCCATGTTTAATAATAATGAAATGACTGCACAACAACAGCAACAACAACAACAACAACAACAACAACCACCCCAACAATCGCAACAACAACCACAACAACATAATCCAAATACAAGTAATAATATTAGTAATAGTAACAGTAGCATTTCGTTAAGACGTAGTGCTTTTGTAGAAATCACCGAACAACCAGCTTCAAAAGCATTACGTTTTCGTTATGAATGTGAAGGTCGATCGGCAGGTTCAATACCGGGTGTTAAGAGTACACCAGAAAATAAAACATTTCCGAGCATTCAAGTGTTCGGCTATCGTGGTAGAGCCGTTGTGGTTGTATCATGCGTTACAAAGGATTCACCATATGTGTAAGTTATAAAGAAAAATATATGATAAACTTATATATATTGCATTTATTTATTGACCCAAAAATAATAAACAAAAACTATAATTAATAATTATCTTATATAGACCTCATCCACATAACTTAGTTGGTAAGGAAGGATGTAAAAAAGGTGTTTGCACAGTAGAAATTAATAGTGATACGATGAGTGTTACATTTAGTAATTTAGGTATACAATGCGTAAAGAAAAAAGATATTGAAGATGCGCTACGTGTACGTGAAGAAATTCGAGTTGATCCATACCGAAGTAAGTTTGTTATATATATAATTAAAAAACAAATTTCCAAAAAACAATATTGGGTAAAAATAATTAATTTTTCTTTTTTTATAGCTGGATTTTCTCATCGATATAAACCATCCAGTATAGATTTAAATGCTGTTCGATTATGTTTTCAAGTATTTTTAGAGAGTGAACAAAGGGGTCGATTTACAGTACCATTAGCACCGGTTATTTCCGATCCAATTTACGATAAAAAAGCCATGTCTGATTTAGTCATATGTAAAATAAGTGATCCAACAAGTACGGTAGCCGGTGGTAAAGAAGTTATACTTCTATGTGAAAAAGTATGTTTAATATTCATATATTTTGTTTTTTGTACATTAAGCAGCGAATAAATTAAATAATATATAATATAATATATAATTATAGGTTGCCAAAGAAGATATATCGGTACGATTCTATGAGGAACGGGATGATGGTCAATTGATCTGGGAAGGTTATGGTGATTTTCAACATGCTAATGTACATAAACAAGTAGCGATCTCATTTCGAACACCAAAATATAAAACATTAGATGTAGAAAATTCAATTAAAGTAATTATCAAAATTTTGAATATTTATTGAATACTTTAAAATTTGTTCAATTATAATTGATAATTTTCTTTTTTCTATCATCAATATAGTGTTTTGTACAATTGAAACGACCATCGGATGGTGCAACCAGTGAATCATTAGCATTTGAATATCTTCCATTGGATTCAGGTAGGCGTTCATTTTGGTCTATGCGTAAAAATCTTAAAGAACGGGGAAATATTGATATTTTCAATCAATTATTATTATTAAATGAAAATAATATTTTGGGTACTTCTAATTATGGGGTTAATAATAACAATAGCAATAACAATAATGATATTAATAATAATAATAATAATAACAATAATAATAATAATGGGGTCGATCAACAAAATTTACTAAATGATAAACTTAATGAACAAATAATTGTTAATAATAGTAGTAGTAATAATAATAATGATAATAATAATAATAATATTAGTACTGTTGATGAGGTTATTGTTTTGGATACACCAACAGCGGATGAGTCCATTACAAAAACAATATTAAGTAATAGCGTTGAAAATGTACAAGCAGCAGAACCAGAACAACAACAACAACAGTCTATGGATGGTATCGAAATTAATAACGAAAAAACGACTGAATGGATTCAGAAAACCGAATTCGAACAACAAAATTATGATGAATTAACAAATGATATAAATAATAATGATAATAATAATAATAATAATAATATTAATAATAACATTGATATTGAAAATGGAAATGGAAATGATTTTGATGATAGGGTTAATAATAATAATAACAATGATAATAACAATAATATTAACAATGTTGATAATGTATATAAAGCGGATAATACAACCGATGATGATAAAACATTAAATGAATTGTTAGAACAAGTGGCCGAACTCGATGAAATCTATACCGATCATCAATTAAGACGTGAAACAATGCATGTTGAAAATGAATTAAATGGGCTGGAAAATACATTGCCAAAGGGTAACGATGAATTACAAATGGATTTCGATGATGTATTCGATGATGCCGCAACATATTCAAGTTTACAAAAAGCATTTAAAAATCCGGTGCCAATAATTGATTTATTACCGCCATCACCACCATCATACTTTGATAGCATCCATTATGATGCATTCGATACAATTGTAAATCCACCGGGACCAATGATCGATGTCGGCAATACAATGAAACGTGAAAGTCCAAAATTAGATGAAGAAAAACTACCACCGTTACCACCGAAACGTGTAAAAAAAGCGATACCCGCACCACCCACAATAAATCCATCGGAAAATAATGAAAACCAACAAAATTTAACAAATCAAAGAAATCTAACCGATTTAGAACTTTTACAAAATCTTAATCATAATAATAATAATAATAACAGCAATCAAAATATACGTATGAATAATAATAATAATACATTAAATAATAATAAACAAAGACCACAATCACAAATAATTATAATGAAATCACCAGAACATTCACCGATAAATAAACGATTACCACCCACTCCACCAAATTACAATCAAAGTAATGCAAATACATTACCGAAACAAAAAAAACCGGGATTTTTTTCAAAATTATTTCGTCGTAAGAGTAAAGGTGATGTAAATCATATGACAACAAGTTTAAAGAATTCACCGGACGCTTCACGTGAATCAAGTGTTGCCAATTTCAATGCAATCGATTCAAATCGTGCTTCAAATCGTTCCATAAAATCATTACAAATACCAACGAAAAAGGCTCCGGGTAAACCGGTTGGTCGTAGTGTTAGTAGTGTTTCTGGTAAACGTCCTCATTTAACCGCCGACATTGTACATATTCCATTGAAAGGTGATAGTACCGATTCGTTACCGATACGTACCGGAAGTGGTACTCTATTATCATTACCTGGAGGTGGTGGAGGTGGAAGTAGTAGTAATGGTGGTGGTGGTGGTGGTAGTTGTCGTAATTCATATGAACGTGCAAGTACAGTTACCCTTAGTAATAATCTAGATCGTAAAACGGTCAGTGCATTACAATTGGCCGATCTGCCCATACAAGATGGTCATATGGAATTGATTGCGATTGCCGATGCACAAAGTTTAAAAAATTTATGCGAAGGTGAATATGGTGTACAATTAGATCCAAGTGTAGATTTAACGGAAGCCGAACATTATGCATTGTATACGTCTGTGGCACCGCACGCAACTGAAAGTGAATTTGATGAAGCATCATGTTATTATTCACCCGTTGAGGCTGGTGAAATTCTATCGCCCAGTGAAGTGGCAAGACGTTTAACTAATAATCATATTTAAAATATATAGGGTTTTTATATATACAGATATTGCGAATTCCTCCTCTGAATCGTGTAGAATAATCAAATAACAATTTTTAGCATATCATCGAATTGACTCCTCTATTATATATATATATATATATAGTTTAAATTCTTCTTTAATTATTTTTCTTAATATATTATTCGTAATTTGTTTTTTTTTTTAAATAGTACACAAACACAAACACACACACACATCAGTATATATATAAATTATAATGTACACATAATTTTATAAAATTATAAATTATAATATAAAAACCAAAAAAAAACAAAAATGTATATTAATAATAATGAAATAATATTTTTATATGTATATATAGAAACAGTTGAATTGAAACGAAAACGGCTCAAACTTGGCAATGAACCAAATTTATTTAAACAATTACGTACCTCTGAACAACAGCAAGATAGTAGTAAGTTTAATAAATTTTTTTTTTTTTTTTCTATATTCATTTTCTACTATAAAGTATATATATATATATAAAAAATGTGTGTTGATCAGTGGCTCTGCGGCTCTGTTGACAATTATTTTATTATATATACATATGTACGCATATATATGCTTTTCTTTATTGGTGGTATATTTAATTTGGGAAACTTTTTTTTCGTATACAAATCTTTGATGGCAGAGGTTATGGTGGTGGTTTTTCTTATATTATATTGTATTTTCAATATTAAAGTATTTTTTTTTTTTTATATATATTTTTATTATATTGGTAAAAATTTATACTTATATTCTATACCAACCAACTTTGAACTTTGAGAACCTTTTTTTTTTTTTATATTTTATATACAAAATATGGGAAAATTCATTGCATTTTCATAAAATAATAAACAAACCAAAAAAAAAAATATTCATTTTCATTATATTTTAATTATAAGATTATTTATATATTATTAATTGTATGGTGGAAGATAAATCTTTTTTTTTTTTTTTGGGTTATTTTTTTTTAATTTATATATAATAAATTGTGAATTATATTTATATATATATAAAGAAAAAAAAAAAAAGTGTGTGTCCTTCAGTGCCTTTTCTTTCAGGCATATATTTTACTTAAGTATAACAAGTAAAAAAAAAATTTAATATTATAATAAATATATTTATATATAATCATCAATAATAAGTCATATTTTTGTTTCTTCTATATCTGTATATTTATAAAAAAAAAAAAAAATAACATATATTTTTAAGTAAATTCTTTTCTTTTTTTTTTTTTTATGTTAATATTTATAAATATTTTGTAACTATTCGTCGTAATTATTTATAATAAAGTAATAATAATTTTCCTAAAAAAGTATAGTTCTTTTTTAATATAAAAATAAATAAATTTTGTTATATTACAATTATATTTATAAGAAACATATATATTATATTATTTGTATTAAAAATTGCATTTTATTTATAACTTTTTTCTTTTTCTTTATCGCGATTTATGCTTATTAAAAAAAATTATTATTATTATTATTATTATTTATATTTAGTTATATTAAAAAAAAAAAAATTAAAAACGATATTTAAATATTTAAATAATTATTTATTTGTAAATATAAAATATTACGTTTGGTAAATCTATATATGATCGATCGTATATATAATTAAGTAATAATTAATTAATTCATCATATAACGTATATGTATCATAAGTAGCTGGACAAAATTCAAACGCGGCAAAACATGGGCAAACATCCTTTAATCTTTACAAATTTTTTTTTTGTAAATCCTTTCAGTATTCAACAATCATATTCAATCAGTATTACATTACATTTGAAATCAAGATGAAAGTATGTGGACGCAAAATCATTTGCGATCACTCGGATTTAAATTGTTTGGACAAGAAGTTAAAAAATACGTTTTGCGACATTTTCTGAATGAAGGGTATAATCGTAGTACAATATATTATATATTATATATTCGATGATTATATATTATATCACATTATCGGGAGTGATACTGTTATTATAGAGCTGTAGTATCTGCGATATCGGTACTATTTGAAAACGTAAAATATTTTTCACCATCCATATAATGATGACTGTTTCACCTTGCAAAAATTTTGACGCAATAATATACATTTCCCAGGAATTTCTATTAATTGTTTGTCAGTGTATACCTATAGGTTTACAATCCTTTTGTATCTTTTTAAGTTCTTTTTTTGTTCAAATTACGATTAATGCGGTATCTTTTGAAACCTTTAATTATGTCTGGCTAATTTACGTGTACTCACCCCGATTGTGTTTTCAGCTTTCTTTTTTAATGAATTCAATTTTATTGTGGTGTTCAATATTGTCTTTCTTCCCGATTTTTTTATATTTTTAGGTTCAATGTTCTTCTTATTGCTGGAAATTATCGAATATATTGTACTATATACGACTATATCCTTCATTCGCAGAAAATGTCGCAAAACTTATTTTTTATTTTGTTGTCCAAACAATTTCGCAAATGATTTTGTTCACATACTTTCATCTTGATTTCAAATGTAGTAATACTGCGATTGAATATGATTGTTGAATACTGAGAGGATTTACAAAAAAAAAAATTTCAGAACCAGCTACTTATGATACATATACGTTATTAGCAAAAAATATAATAGAATTTATTGGTCTTAAAAATAATATATAAAACGCGAATATATATATAGTTAATAATTATAATTACTTTAAATTGTTTTTACAAAAACACACATCGTTATATTATTGGAATTCGCAATATGAATTGAAAAGATTTGTTAATTATAAATATCTTTCCTTTTTTGTTGTTTTGTTTTGTTTAGAATTTTTTATTATTTATTTTATGGATTAATTAATATATTAATATGGTATTTGTCGAGTTTTATATCTTTAGATGATTTATTTATATAGATTCGATACGTTGTAGTAAATTATAGATTTAATAATTATAGGGAGTTAAATAAAGTAGATTATTGATTTTGTCAAAACAATCAATGGTATTAATAGTATAGGGATATTTAATATAGATTATGAGATGTATATATAATTAACTAAAGAAAAGTGTAAATTCATTATTCACATAGTGTCTTCTGTTATTAATAAGTAATAATGTTGATGACATAATAAAAAGGTGTTTAACCTTTTTTATAGATCACCTATTGATTCTATTTTTCAATTATTTAAATCAATAGTATTTAAACCCGTAAAATCGTTGTCGTTGTTCAAAATATTCAAGTAAAAATTCTAAATTATAAATATATGAATATTTATAAGTCGCCATTCGCTGAATAAGCAATTCCATTAAAATTATTTCATTGTCATATTATCAATAACTATCTGCAGATCCTCAAGTTAATATACTCATAATGTTTATATTTCCATAAATTTTACTGTCATTTGAAGTTACACTTTTCTAGTTATACAACGTTTAAATACGCATATTTTTATTTTAGAAATATCGAAAGTACATATAAAAACAATTAAAATTAAATATTTGTATGTTTATTGCGTATAGACATTTCATATACTTTTTATTTTGTTAAAATGTTTTTATTTTATTTATTCTAATGATCATATATTCTTGATGATCATCAAATTCTATACAGATTTTTTTTATTGCTAAATTTCTTTATTGTCATCAAGCTTTCTTTCTACATCAATATATATATATATATATATAGATTGGTGGGCATTATTAATATACGTACATAATTTTGTAATAACAATATCAAATATATTATTTTACAGCTGGAGCGATCCCGAAAGCAATGCTACCAATAATACGTAGACGAATTGTTAAAAATTCATTTCCATTTAATCGCAAGCACATAATATAAATTATATACGGAAAATGTTTAGGAAAATAAAATAACGTATATATATATTTTAGAGTATATGTTAAATAAGGGAAAGGAATTATATATATATATATACAATCAAATTGGGAAAAAAAATTGAACCCTATATAATCTATATTTTCTATATATCCATTAAAAAATATACTCACACATGTCCTGGATATATAATATATAAATAAAAATAAAATACTTAATTTTATATACATATATATATGTCTTGTTTTTAATTTTTAATTTATTATTTCTGAGATTTTTTTATTTTTACCATATACTACAAGTATATTTTTGTTTTTTTTTTATTATTTTTTGTACATTTTATTTTATATATATACGCAAATAAATATTATTTTAATGTAAAAATAAACATAAAAAAAAAAAAACAAAAATGTTTTATTTTATTACAACTTTCAACAAAATTAAAAACCCGCACAGTTCCATTTTCTATATAACATCGTGATCGCGAGATCGTCAGATTATTCGCATCGCATCGCATTGCAGTGATGAGGATTTTATAATATATATATCCTTTAAGATAGTATAATTTATTGTATTCGTGACAATTTTTTGTAAAAACAATTTAATTATAAATTTGTTAATAATAAAAATTAAATATTTACAAAAATAGTTTTTTTTTTATAATTCGATTTATTCAATTTTTATAACAATAAAAACCGTGGAAAGTTAATTTTTTTTTATATATATTATTATTTTCTATATATTTTAAATATACACTATTCAAAAATATTTATATCTGTTAAAATATATTATGTTTTTTTTTTTTTTTACTTTTTAACAATAAATAAAAAAAAATGTAAATGCAATAAAACCAAAAAGTTTATAAAACGCATATATTATTATTAATTTGTTAAACTTATTAAAAATATATATTATTAAAAAATTAAAATTAATAAAATATAATTACAATATAAAAATTAATTAAATTGAATTATATAATAATAATAAAAATATACATTAAAAATAGAATAAAAATCATTTTGTTTTTATTTTTATTAACGAAAAAACATTGTTTTATAATTAAATAAAAAAAATTTTTTTTAAATATATTTATTTATATAAAAAACAAAAAACGAAAATATAATTATAATTTTACAATTATAATAAATATACATATATACATATTATAAGTTGATGAAATAAATTTAATAAAAACAAATTTGATGCGATATGTTTATATGGTCTTTTATAATAATATATATATTGAATGAATTCTATTTAGAAATAAAAGAAGCTTAAAAAAAAATTTATTGATTTATATTATCACAGATAATAAGTGAATCACGTAAAATAAATATTTTATTTATATATATATAAAAAGAGGTAATTAAATAAAAATGATATTTGATGTTTGTTGTTTAATGTTTGTACTTTTTTTTTATTAGAAAATGCAAATGTTAAAAAATAATATAATTATTTTATTATAATTAAGCATGGATTTTATAGTATTATTTTATATAAGAATATATAGTTATTATTAATAGTAGTTTATTTTTTTAAATGTTTGTGATTTTTAATATAACCATATAATTAATATGATAGTTTAGCGATATATATTTATAAATAGCAACAATAATGTTTGTCCATATATAAAATGATCTTAGGTGTGATTCTGTCGTTTATTAAATTTATTATCGTAAATCTCTTTAGATTTAGATGTTGAATTACAACAAAAAAATTAATCAATTTAAACATTAACATCCTTGAGAATCACTCTCGGTTATTTCTATATACGCCGTGATGAATCAATTATTACAAAAAAAAAAAAAACAAAACGAGTTTATAATCAAAATATTATACCAAAGTCAATATGTGGAATTGCTCCCATGGGAAAATCCTATATTTAAATCTTTTAAAAAATTTTATTTACAAATCGATAGAATTAGAATATAAATTGATCTTTTTTGTTCCTTAATAAGGATACGGCAATTACCCAAGCAGATAAAACGAAAAATTAATTTATATATGAAACAAGACAACACTTTATATAGATTTATTTATATATGGACATTCGTTTTATATATTTTATATATAGATTTATATAAACTTAAATGGATTAAAACAGAAAATCATTATACATATATATAACTTATGCTTTTTTTTATTTTAAAATAGCTTTAGTTTTAGTTTAGTTTGATATTGTTCTAATAAGTTTTCAAAATTGATCATTTTCGTTTTTCAAATATATGCTTTATTATTATTATGTGCGTTTTGCCAAATAAAAAATAAATATTTATTATGTATATTAGAGCAACTCTTATCATATTATACAATTTTTTTCTTTTAATTTTTTTTGTTAGGAACAATGACGGGAACGACAACCACAGCAACTATACCAAACATAACAGATACATCAATAAAAACCGAACCAATAGAAAATAATGCATTATCACCATATCATATATTTGGTGGTGGCAATAATAATAATAATAATAATAATGGTACACCATCACCACAACCAACGATTGTGGGTACACCGGCAACACCATCTATGCATATGAATGCATCACCAGGATTTAATAATAATAATAATAATATAAATACAGGATTTCAATTTGGTGCCAGTCAACAGACTCCATTTACCCCATTTCTTCCAATGTATCAACATCAAACAACACATAATCAAACAAATGTATATCATAATCCATTCCTTTCACCACCTGCCCAACAACCACAACCACAACCACAACCACAACACCAACAACAACATCATCATCAGCAACCACAACAACAACAACAACAACAACAACATCATCATCAACAACATCATCAACATCTTCAACAACAGCAACAACATCAATCAAATTTATCAAATATACCAAATATAATTTTACCAAATATCAGTCCAATAGGTACAAATAATACAAAATCTCTTGTTGGTCAACAATTAAACAATCTCAATTCAATATCATCACAATCAACATCATCTTATAATATACCGAATAATACTAATAATAATCATAATAATAATATTAATAATAACAATAATACTAATATTAATAATAATAATAATAATAATAAGACTTCGAATGTCACTAACATTAATACTAACGATGCACCACCGGTAGCAACATCAAATTTAAGTAGTTTTATTGATATGGATTGTGGACTATCGGGATTATCTCTATCATTATTTGATAATGTACAAAGTGCATCATTACCGGAACCAGTACCAATTGTAATACGATCCGAATTAGAAAATAATATTGATGTTGAACAAGAGAATATGACCGATAGTTTTACAAGATTTGCAATAAAAGAATTAAACGACCTGGACAATATTAGTAATATGTATAATAATAAACATAATTAATAATATATGGTATATGAATTAAAATTATATATATATACCATATATATATTAAATAGTAATTTTAAATAATCATATATCGTAATGTTTTCTTTTATTAATAGAAATAATAGAATAATTAAAATTTTTAAAAGTGTTAACATATATAAAAGAGAATAATTTTTATATATTTGTTTTTAATTTTTAATAATTAAAATTTTAATAAACGTTTTTTTTTTTTGCATAATCGTAATCGTTTGCATAATATTAAAATAAATCCTTTTTATAATTAATTATATGTTTTTTTTTTTAAATATATCTATATGTATATTTTATATAAAATTGTATAATTTTTAATTTATATTTAAAATGTAATTATTAATTATAATAAATATATAATTTCCTTTTATAACAAATTGTTAATATTATTATTATAAATATATAAATATAGTCGGGTTGGCTAGCAAATATAGAATGGGTACTATATCATATGTGGGACGAAGGATCACAGAAGGAAATGAAGGACCATTCATTCGATTACCTCAATCAAATCCTCAAAAAACAATTTAATTATAAAAAGATATCCTACAATAATGTATTTAAAATTTAATTAGCAATATCAGAAGCAATATCAGAAAGATTAAGAACAAAAAAAATTAAATCGGAAGTCCGGAATCCCATAAATAAATACCCCGGTAAGGAAGCGGACATGCATTACAAATTAAGATAATTATTTTTCACAATATATATGTTATAATAGATAAAAAAATAAACATTTATCTATACGATGTAACTGATTAAGATGATTACAAAAAAAAAGGTTGATGTAATAAATGGAATGGAATTCATTTACCGGTGTTTTTTGAAGTCCATGGTATTTCGATTCATTATTCATTTCAACAAAAAAAAACGATAAATATTTAGTACAAAAGTGAAATAAAATTTATATGGGCGCGCGCGGGAATTTTCATCGTTTATCGTTTTTGACAGAAAGTATTTTCCTATTTTTCTTGGTGTATGTTGTTTTTTGTTGATTTTTATCTTCAACGAACATTTTCAATTTCAACAATTTATAGTTTGTTTTGTTCAATATTGGATTGTTTTTTTTTTTTTTAATTAAACCATTATAATAATTATAAAAATTATTTAAAAAATTAATATTTATTAAATGTCTGAAGAAAATACTGCTTCTAGATCTTCTGCTGCGGCAGATGCCATTGAAACTGGTGGTGGTGATGATGATCAAAATGATACAGTATTAACATTAATGGATGTAATCAAACAACAGGATGATCTTGAAGAACATTGTGCTGCTGTTTTAGGTGCTTCAGAGGGAACCGCTTGTACATATTCAAAGGTAAAAAAAAAATTATAATTCATTGTTTTAAATAAAATATCAAATTTTTGTTGGTGTTGTTGTTCTTGTTCGCAAATGAATCGCGTTGTTATCATCATCACCACCATCATCATCATCAATATGTTATATGTGAATGGTCATTGTACTTTTTTGTACAATCGATTCGTCTTGTTTTGTTTATTTGCTTCTTTTTAATTGGTGTTCATGACCGTTAATTGATATTATATGTTTTGTTTTATTGATACATAATGGGTAGAAAATGATATCATTTATAGAATTATCGCAAGAAAAAAGTCAAATTTTGATTTGTGGAATCCCGATTGATACCGAATATTAATTAGCCATCCTTCTAAAAAGAGCTTGTCCTTTACATTTCTGTTATAAGATGCCTAAGATGTCCTTTTTCTATTCTTAATATTTTTGTGTATGGATTTCTTTTCATTTATAAATAATATGCTATTATCATTTACCAGGGTTACGTTAAACGTCAGGCAATTTATGCATGTCTAACGTGTAATCCAAATGCACGTACGAATGAAAAGGATTTTGCTGGACTATGTTTACCATGCAGTTATAGTTGTCATGAAGGACATAATTTAATTGAATTATATACAAGACGAAATTTTCGTTGTGATTGTGGTACAAAACGAATGGCAAGCGTTCGTTGTACATTGGATCCGTTGAAATTCGGCATTAATGATGGAAATATTTACAATCAAAATTATGGTGGTGTCTATTGTATATGTAAACGTCCGTATCCGGACCCCGAGGATCCGATTAGCGATGAAATGATTCAATGTGCAGTATGTGAAGATTGGTATCATTCAAGGCATTTGGGCCAAACGGATAAAACCGGAAAAGAATTGGTACCAAAAGATAATCGATATACGGAGATGATTTGTGGCAGTTGTATGGAAAAAAATGAATTTCTTGAATCGTACTGTGGTTTATGTATTACAATTGTTGGACAAGATGAAAATGAAGCTAATGTTTCGACTGCATCATCATTATTATCTATATTCGGTAAAACGGATACGTCAATTAATGTTTCGGATAAAACTGATGATAACATTGATTGCTCAATGAATGTTGATGATGAAGTAGTTGATAATAAATCTATTGAAAAAAATGATGATCACGGTGAACAAAATAAAGAAAAATGCAATGATGTTGATGGAATCAATGCAGAATCAAGTGTACCATCAGAAACTACTAATACGAAGGCAGTTGAAAATGAATTATCAGCAGCAGCAGCAGCAGCAAAATCAACCACACCTAATGTTGCCGTAGAAGAAGAAAATTCCCTGACAAATGAAATAAATCAATGTTTAATTGATATTATGGAAATTAATAGTGATGGTACAGTTTCAAATAAATTACCATCTACTAATGGTAATGCTGCTGCTGCTGCTGCTGCTACTACTACGAATTCTGATGTTCTGAATCCAGAAAAATGTGATGACAATGATGAGGATGAGGATGAGGTAGAAGAACCCCATAAGAAACGAATGAAATTAACCAATGATATGGAAATTCCAAAAAATGTTGCCGATACCAATGACTGTAAAAGACCAAAAATAAAGGTTTCATATGAAAAGGGTACAGCTACATTTTGGCCATTGGAATGGCGTAAGAAATTATGCGTTTGCACAACATGTATGCGAATGTATGACGATGGTAATATTAAATTTATAACCGATTTAGATGATACCGTATTGGAATATGAAAAAAAAGGTTTGGCTAAAAAACGTGAAACAAATTTTGATCATGATATGAGAGCCCTTTCAACTTTAGATCATGCAGCAAAAATTGACGTTATTACCGGTTACAATCGATTAAAAGATAAGCTAAAAGAATTTTTAGTTCCATTTGTTGCCAATCAAATAACCGTAACCGAAGATGATATTAATAGATTTTTTAAAATGATGAAAGAAAAAAAATAAATTGACTATTATCCGATTTGTTTTTTTTTTTTTTTGTAAACAAACACACAAACATTCGCATCAACATCAACTACTTGAAATAAGATACTTTTCTTTTTCTTTTTTTTTTTTTTTATATATATATCTAATAATTTTATTTATAATTAATCATATAATAATAATTACTTTTATAATAATAATATTAAAAATATAATATATATATATATATAATAATAATAATAATGATTTAAGAAGCACAATTCCATAAATAATTGAGAATAATTAAAAAAAAACTGCTTCTTTAGTAAATATATAGGCAATATTTTTAATTTTAATTTATCTTCGAAAAAGAATTTGTCGATTAAAATTTATATTAAAATAATTGAAATAACAATGAATTGTTTTATCGATATTAAAAAACAAAAATTATAATAAGTTATATTAAACTGAAAACAAAAAAAATGCATTCCTAAAATTAAGGAACAAAAAGAAAATAGAATAGGCAGTTTACCCTTGTGTCAATAGCATATGTTCAAAAACTTCATTAAACATAAGGTGTGCATTTTCATGAACTCTTTTACGTTTATTTTGAATAATTGCTTAAAAAAATAAAAGAGAAATTATCAAAATTATTTAAAAAAAAAATAAAATAAAAATAAATTCACTTACTTAAATCAGACGGTAAATATTCAAATGGTATTGATTCACTAACGGCACCATCACATCGTCGAAATAATTGTAAAAATACATGTTTTGTTTTGCCTATAGTCAAATTTTTATATGGTGGTACCGTAAAAGATATTCCATATTTACGATAAAGATTTTTACGATCAATTTTTACAAATGATTCCCAATAACAATCGGCTGTTTTTCCATTATCCAACATTGTATAATTTTCATAAAATCGAACGCATACATCATCATCATCATCATCATCTTCATCAACAGCAACCGCCGCCTGATTACGATCACGGCCGTTAACTACACCGTAATCGTCAATTCTTTTTTTTCTTGAATTTAATCCACTACAAAATAACATAATTGGTTGACCACCGGAAACTTCTGCGTTTGTACAACTTAAATGGAATATTTGTAATTTTTTTTTTAATTTTTTAACTTGTGGATTTTGGACAATCATTGAATTCGATTGAATTCGGTCGGCCAGGCATGAAATACTATGAAAATTAATTGTATTTGTATATTTTGGTGGTAATATTTTTGAAAAAGTTCCATTTTCTGTTGGTATAACCATTTGAATGGCCAAACGAAATTTCATTAAATCTATTGCCTTTGGATCGTCAATACAATTGAAACCGGCTAATTTAAAAACAAACCAAAAAAACAATTATTCTATATTAAATATTGTCATATTAAAAAAAACATATAAAAGAATTTAAACCTACTTGAAAATGGATCAATACTTAAATTTTCTCTCATTTTTAATGAATCTTTAATTTCTTGTATTTTATCAACATACTTAACATATAGATTTGTAATCGGAATACTTTGATAGTCATTTGTATCAACATCAAGTAATGTACAAATACCTTCTTTACATAGAGGTCCTATTAATTTATGCGGATGTGGACTAAATGGTTCATCATTTGATACACATGAAATGATAATAATTGCAGGACCAAAATAACCGATAACTTTTAAATTTATAAATGTTAAATTGTCTTCTGTGCGATGACGGGTCTTTTCACCAAATATCGCACCAATTATTTCATGATCATCATTATTATTTTTTGTATTTATAAATAAATGAACATTTTCATTTGGTTGTTCAACGATTTCAAATAGTTGATGTATTTTATTTGTAGTAGAAGAACAACTACCGTTATTCAGTAAATTGTAATTCATTTTTTTTTCTTTTCTGTTTTCTATTTCAAAAATTAACTAATAATAATTAGTTCTGGAACTATTTGAGGATATTAAATAAAATGTACTAATTTCATTTAATTATTTTTGATTGTCGTATAGCGATAAATAAGTTAAATTACATAAAGAAATGTTAGTTGTTTTTTTTTTTTAGTAACTGTTTTAAAGAATGTTATTCTAGTTTTTTTTTACAGATATGTAATCATGATTAACAAAACGCAAATATTAATTGAAAGCGACTTTGCAAAATTGTTTAGGAACTTTATTTAATAAACAAAAGATAATGTATTGATATATAGACGCAGTTTGATTGTTGAAAAGATCCAAATTAAAATCTAAATGTAAATCTCGTTAAAACAAATTTAAAAAAAAAAAACAAAAAACAACCCCAATTTTATATGTAAAACAATATAACATTTTATTAATATTCTGGTTTTCTTATCAATTATTTTTATAATATTTAAATAGAATTAAATTTTCCCCGTATTTTGAAAACCCTCCCGTCCCGTTTGCATGTACACAAACAAAACAATCGGATGAGCATTTTTAATTTTTCCCAAAATATTCTTTATACTTATTATAATATAAATGCAAATTATAAACATTTCTAATAAAAATGAATACCATTTTTTATTTATTTTTTTTTTTTTCTAAAATGCAATATAATATTTTGAACCCAATTGATTTGACCGCAAAATAAGAAAACTATAAACTATATAATTTACAAATAAATAAACATAAATAATATATCTGATAATAATAATAATTGCTATGCTGTTCCTATATATTTATTGTTATTGAATGTGTGTGCGTGTACTTCTTCTTCTATTATAATTATAAAAAAAAAAAAAAATCCATCCATTTTTGGATGATGGATAATGTGTTGGATACACATAAGATAAGGATAGGGAGGAATCGACCGACCGACCGACCGGATAAAAACAAATTTACATAATAATTAAATGTGTATGAGTTATTGAAATATTAACAAGAATTGTTGGTATTGTTGTTGTTGTTGCTGTTGGTTATTGTGTTTATAATTTACTTGGTGATTCGGCTAGTCAATCTTGAGAGCAGACAGCCATTGCTTCTTCTTTTTCTTCCAATAGTTCGGCAGCGGTTACATCGAATTTCGATCGTGCAAATTGATCAATGTCTAAACCTTGTACAATTTTCCATTGTTTATCGGCGGTAATTTCAACGGGAAATGAAAATACAATATCTTTTGGTATACCATATGAACCATCGGATACAACGCCCATCGATACGTATTCACCGGTTATGGTACCCATCCACCAGTCATGCATATGATCGGTGGCCGCTTTTGCCGCGGACATTGCCGATGACATTTTACGTGCCGCAATTACGGCCGCTCCCCGTTTCTGAATAATACTAACAAATTCACTTTGTAAATATGATTCATTTTTAATTGCATCATAAACGGATTTATCGACAACGCCCACCTTAACGGTTGCATGTCGTACATCGGGAAATTGCGTTGCCGAATGATTACCCCAAATAATAACATTTTTAACATTTTCAATGGGTACATCCACTTTGGCCGCAATTTGGGCACGTGCACGATTTTGATCGAGTCGTGTCATTGCTGTAAAATTTTCTCGTGGTATTGACGGTGCATAATGTGAACAAATCAATGCATTTGTATTTGCCGGATTACCGACAACCAAAATTTTACAATCTTTTTTCGCATATTGATCTAATGCCTGACCCTGTACCTTAAATATTTTCACATTTGCCGATAGTAAATCTTTACGTTCCATACCCTCACGACGTGGCATTGCACCGACTAGGAATGCGGCCGATACATCTCGGAAGGCGACCGCTGGATCGGCTGTCGGTATGACCTGAGTTAATAATGGCAGAGCACAATCGGCCAATTCCATAACAACACCATCTAATACGCCCATCATCGATGGTATATCCAATAAATGTAATATTAATTTTTGTTCTCTACCGAATACATCACCTTTTGCAATCATATACAATATGGAATAGGCAATTTGACCGGCAGCACCAGTTACAACAATACGAATTGGATCAGACTGTAAAAAAAAGAAAAGAAAAGAATAATACAGAGTATTTTAGTTTGTAAATAGGAATCAATTTATTAATTATAGCACCTTATAACACAGAATACACAAAAAAAAAGTGGGTCATTTTTAGTGAACTATAATATATTGATTTAGAATTTTAAACATATTATAACAAATCGATAATGTCTGCGGTTTTTTTTTTAAAAAGAAAAATGTCCATTATATTTTCCGTTTGATTTGGATTTGGAAAAGAAAAAAGATGATTTAAAGAAATCAGAGAAACCATTTCTTCCAATTTATATAGCGATTTATAGATTGAAAAGAAAGTAAAAAAAATAAATTCCTTTCACCATATAGAAAATTATAAACTTTTCTATTTGTTTTATTTCTTCTGTGTTACATATATCGAAAAGGTCAAATGAATGTTAAATTGATTTTTTTTTTCTATGGGTGTATGTGAGTTTTGATACCATTTTTTTTTATTTCACAATATTAATTATTAAAATTATTATATTGAATTAAAAAAAACGAAAATAATGTTATTAAAGTACCATTTTGTTTACCATTTTTTATTTGTTTTTACAGAAAAACTATTTGTTTTGATTGTAATTAAATCGGCAAACAATTTATTGGATATTTTCCAAAATAAAATTAAATTTTACAATTGCACGAGCACAAAAAAAAAACACCAACAACAATAAAACTAAACGGTAGTGAACTAAAATGTAGAATGATGATTTAATTTTATTTTTCTGCTACTAAAAACGAATAGGTTTTGAATGTATATATGAAATGATTCAATGATGATGATGATAATTAATGATGATAAATAATTACTGATGATGATATGAACAAATAGAAAATATATTAAATTATTATTTCATTGAATTATTATCACAATTTTATCACCACACAATTGAATAATAATAATGAAAAAAAAAACACAATGATAATAATATTTAATTGATAAGAAAACCAAAACATGAAAAATCATCAACAACAACAACAGCAACAGCAACAATAAATGATTTCATTTTATTTGTGCGCCGCATATGGATAAGAAAAGGAAAATTGTCATTCTTTTTATTCACGCAATACAAATGAATTGTAATATTCCATGGTATGGTTTTGATTAATGCTTATCGAATTAACTCGTTAAATATAGGTTTATTTATTACCCTGGAAATGCATCATATTTATCTATACCGTAATCATATTTGAGATGATTATTTAGATATTTTATGAATGATTTAAATTTTCAAATATTTGAAAAAGTAAATTCAAAATTTAAATTATTCTATATAATTTTAACAATCAAATTAAAAACGTGTAATTTCTACTTTATAGTCAGATTATTGAATTTAATTCATATTTTTAATTTCTCTTTTGGGTATAAAAACGATGACTATATGTATGATAGTTAAGCTCGTATACTTTTGGGACGTATGTCAGACCATCTCGTTTAACTCAAAAAGTATATTTAACAGTATATATACTTGGAATTTTTCCCAAATCTTACCACTTCCGCCATATATACGAATCTAAGGGAATTATATATCTCGTTCTCTGTTTCCAATCGCAATTATCACTTTATTACATTGAATATTAAAAATAATTTTGCTTTTATTTCATATTTACATTTATTTTGCACTTAATCGTAAAATACGTTCTTTTAAACTACCAGGTTTAACTTTATTTGTTTTCTTTGCAGATGGACTAATATTAATATTATTATTATTATTAATATTAATATTATTATTAGTATTATTAGCTGTAATTGTTGTTCCTTTTTTATATACAGCCCGGGATTTTTTCAATCTGTAAAAAAAAAAAAATCATTTAATTTTATCATCATTTTCATTATAGGAAAATGTATCCTATATATATTTTTAATTATATTTTTCATTTATGCTTACATTTCATTGTTGAGCATAATCATTTCTTTTTTCCATATATCACGAAAATCATTTGTAAATGGTGCCCAATATTCAAAAAATTGGCCAGGTGTACACTCACTGAGCGTTCCCTTTTTTGGCACAAATTTATAGAATTTTAACGTATGAATAAATAATGTAATAACTTCATTTAGTTTAGCATTATTTTTTTCAATACGTTTCGTTGCAACATCCAAAAATGTTTCCATTTTATCTTTAAATGGTTGTAGATTGTTCGGTGTTGAACGTTCAATAACATTTTTGGTAATTTTTCTACATTCTAAATCAATAAAATAATATTTAAATATTAAAAATAAATTTAATAATAATAATAATAATAATTATAATTATAATAAATACCTTCTAATTTCTTATTTAAATTCGTCAATTGTAACCGGGAATCTTCAAAATCAATTGATAATGCTTTATCAACATCACCGTTATCTGGTATTGGCATTTCAACTTCATACAATGGTGTACCAGCCGCCCGCATTCTTTGTATATACGTTTTTATAATGAAATGTAATAAAGTGACTTTTGGCTCTTTCGATTTGACATCCTTTAGTTTGGCCAATATTTCTAAACCGAATCCATCGGCTTGACCACGTGTACGATTACCACCATTCATATAATTACCCAATGTTAAGATAATCGATAGTAACATTTTTAAATGTTCATTTTCCATTAAATACACACATAAACTTTTAACAATCTCTAATTTACGTGAAACCAATGAACATCCCTCATCGAACTCCCCTTGAAATACAATACACGAAATTCGTTCATCAAAACATGAAATATTTGATATTTTTAAAAGAAATTTTTCCGGTCCATCTAATTGATCGCCAGTACTTTTATTATTCGTTACACTATCCACTACATCATTTGATGTTCCATCAGTATTAGTTCCATCAGTATCTAGACTATTTGCAGCATCTTTAATCATTGCCAATTCTTCGGGTGTTGCCTTAATATCGATAATTTGTTGAAGTGCTTCCAATTTAACAACGGATGTATCACAATTATATATTGCAAATTCAATTTCATTAAAATCAACATGTAAACTACGTGAAAATATACCAACTTTTTGTGAACGTTTACTATCTAATATTTTAATTGTTTGTACTTTAACAGTTTTGGGTAATTCAGGTTGTAATTTTTTTGGTACAATTGCTTGCCGTGAAAATAATTCAGTAAATTCATCTAAATTATCTAAATCGGTTTCATCAATTTGTTGCCATAATTCGGTTGTTGGTGTTAATGGTGTTGTTAATAGTGGTGATGTTATGACCGACGATGCTATTGATGATGTTGAGGCTGTTAACGATGATGTAATCGATGATGATATTCCTTTTGTTAATGGTTCCAAATCATTGGTTGTTGTTGTTGTTGTTGCACTTTTTGCATTATTTTCTGGTGGTTGTGGTGGTGCTACGATTCTTGTCCAATATAATGGTTTCATAGGTTTCGGTGGATTTAAAGATTTTTTACGTAAGACTATTGGAATATTATTAAAAAAAAATTGTTTTATTAAATTATATTCATTAAATATAACAAATATATGTTTAGGAAATTATCTATTCTTAAACAAATCTAACAAAAGATTCCCTAATCTATGGATAATTGGATATAGTGGTTATGGTTTAATATTAAAGGAAACTTTACAATTTTCAGTTGAAAATCTTCGACTTTATATACCCTTAAAAGAAAACACATGTAATGGGTGATATCAACAAACAACAATCTTATTCTATGAATCATTATTTGTTCAGAAAATGTTCTAAAATCAATGTGTTCGATTACAAAAATGCCTGAATAATGTTCAGAAAATGATAACATCAGTTTAAATTCCGATTTTCATATATTATTTTTATAGTACTAATACAATTTATTATAATTATTATATGTGTGTTGTTGGTCTTACCGGTTTCTTGAAACCAAACACTACCAGCTGGTGGCATTGGTAATGGTGCTACTGCATTCATTGATAATTGAGATTTTTGTGATATTAATGGTGGCGGCGGTGGTGGTGGTGCTGGTGGTCCATTTGATGTTGTATTTATATTTGTTTGACCATGAACGTTTCCGAATGATGGTGGTGGTGGTGGTGGTGGTGGTGGTGGTGGTGGAGGCGGTGCTGGAGCTCCTCCTGATGTTTGTAAAGGAGGAGGAGGTGGTGGTGGTGGCGGCGGCGGCGGTGGTGGTGGTATTCCCATACCAGCGCTTGGTGGTGGTGGTGGAGGAGGTGGAGGAGGTATGGAACTTTGATTACCCATCATGAAAGGTGGTAGTGGTGGTGGAGGAGGAGGTGGTGGAGGAGGTATAGATCCTTGATTACCCATCATGAAAAATGGTGGTGGTGGAGGCGGAGGTGGAGGAGGTGGAGGTGGAGGAGGTGGAGGTGGTGGAGGAGTCATAGTTTTTTGTGTGCGATTATCTTGTAAATTTAATGTAGAATATATAAAATTTGGCGGTAGCGGAGGTGGTGGTGGTGGTGGCGGTGGTGGTGGAGGTACATTCGTAGCAATTGATGTTAATAATTTTTTACTAATACTATTTTCATTTATCACATTTGATACATTTTGAATAATTTCTTCATCCGTTTGAATAGATTTATCAACGAATTGATCCGTTCGATTAATACTTTTTATTAATTTACAATTTTCACAAATATTATTATTATTATCGACAATACTATTATTAATATTATTAATTTTTGTTTCATTATCATCCAATTTTACATCTATACCATCATCAACATCATTATTGTTCAGTAAACTTATATCGAAATTAGTTTGATTCAGTGAATTATTATCTAAATTATCTTTATCATCAGTTGCGGCAGCAGTATTAAATGCATTAAATACCGTTACATCAGAACTATTGAGAAAATTTTCATTAATTATATTCACATTTAAAGTTTCTGCTACGGGATTATTCATTGAAAAAATCTGTTCACTATTACATTGATTATTATTATTATTATTATTGTTTTTAAATAATAATAATGATGATGATTTTGATTCTAATTTATATAAAATATTTTTTAATAAATTATAAAATGATTCAATTGTATCACATTCTATTAAATCTTTTTTTAAATTAATTAAATAGTTTCCTAATTTATTATTATCATTATTATCACTTATTGTATTATTATTATTATTATTTTTATTATCACATTTTTCACTTAATTTTAGATGAACGATTGGATGAATTTCATTATTTTCAAAGGTACGACCGACACCACCACCACCACCACTATTGTTATTGGTACTAACAACATATCCATCGGGAGATATCACTTTATTAGACAATTCTGTATTGCTGAATGATGTTGAATGTGACCGTATTAAAAGTTTATCTAATTTTCCTGGTGTGAATGGTGTTGATGGTAATACTTGGCTATGCGTCCATTGATACATTAAATTTGGCTAAAAATGGGATTAATGCAAAATTTTGTTAATATTAAAGTTAAAAATATTCACATATATATAATTAAGGCGAATGATATCAATTGATTCCCGGAAAATTTAAATGAAATTCCTTTTTAGCAATTAGAAATTTATAGAGTATTAAGGATTTAAAAGTCTTAATTATATATATATTAATAAAATGATATAATTTCAATAAATAAATACCTTAAAAATGTCTTGAATTGGTGCATGTTTATCTTCAATTTGTTTAATAACACCGGCAACCAATAAATTTGTACAACATTGTAATAAGATTCGCATAAACTGTGAATCCGATTCATTTGTATTCAATGTTTGTAATGACGTTGACATCCAATTCAATAGCATTTGTCCTAAATTAAAAGCAAAAACAAAAAAAAAATTAAAACTTATTAGTCCAATTAACAATAAATATTAAAAACATCATGTAATTTTAATTATATTTGTTTTTACGTGTATTTAATCGATAGATTTCAATTGGATTGAATAATTTTTCACATTTAATATAATTTGATATTCGATAAATTGGCAAAGAATTCATAATATTATTAAAATTTCTATTAATTATTGATGATAAATTATTAAAAAAACGTTTATTGTCATCGTCGTCGTCGTCGTGGTCGTCGTAGTCGTTATAATTATGCTTAATTATTAATTGTATATCAATAATTCGCAAACATTTAACGTATAATTTTATTTCAATTATTAAATCCGTATTATAATAAAAATAAAATTGGTAAATATTATGCAATGATGATGATTCATTATTAAATAGTATTTTTAAATAATATTCATTTATGTATAAAATTTTATTTGTAATTTTGAATCCATAAAAATCGGTTGGATTCAATTGAATACAATTTTTCATTGAACATCCGTCGTCAAACTGTCGTTTTTGAACAAAAATATTTGAAAATATTTTATTAAAATTTTCATCTGATAACTTTTGATTTTTGCAACTGGTATATTGCTGGCTGATTATCCAGCAAGAATTTATTTCAATATCTTTCATTTTATGAATTTTCTTTTTCTTATACAACCAACGAAACTTTTCATAATAATATTTTGTCTTTTCTCTGGCATACAAAATATTTACTAATGAAATTTTTGCTTGATAGATATTATTAAAAATATTAAATGAACCCATTTTTTGTTATTATATTTTTTATATCGCCTTATTAATAATATATTATTGTTATTTTTATAGTTAAAAAATTAATTTTAAAACACAAAAAAAATCAAATCTTATCACAAATTGTAAATTATAATTTGTTGTATATTTTTTTTATAATAATTATTATTATTAAAAAACCGCGTCCGTACATTTACAAAAATATAATTATAAAACTCTTTTTAATTATTTTTGAATTTTCTTATATTTATTTCGCGTTTTTTGATTGTATATATATTCTATGAGTTTTGTTATGAAATACTGAATTTAATGTATTTTATTTTTATTTATTTTTTTTTATCAATCACATTATTTTGTATATACAAATTGTATATTTGATAAGATTATTTTCGATTTTTTGTTAATTGATGAATGTTGTTATCTTTTAATAAATAAAATATATATTGTATATAAATAGGGTAAATTCACCAATAATCGGTACAGTCACAATTATATACTACTCTATAACCACTATATAATATCGGACACCTGCTATTTTATTCGAATGCTCGACTTTGAGATGCCAAAAAAGGACTTTAAACAACAATTTTTTAATCCATATAATTTTATTTCATAAAATGATGGTTTTAGTTAAATAATTGCGCAGACAGAAGTAAAAAATCTTTTAAAATCAATTAGTTATGGAATTTAATTCAAAATGATTCAATTTCACAAAAAATAAATTTGACCATTATAATATCGGACACTTATATTATACGCCACTAATCACCCTTGTAACGCCTCCTTTGGCCTTTATAATAGCATCCATTTTCTTAGACGTTGTATTTACTAAATTTTTGCATTCATTCGGTGTTTTTCTATTCCTCATTTCAATGATTATTCCTTGGAATTCTTCACCCCTTCAATTGTAACTTTCATATCATGTTTTTACTTTGTTTTATTAATGCCCAGCACGATTCTATTGAACTTAAATCAGGACTGTATGGCTCCTTTTAATCTTATTATCAATAAGAACAATACCAAATATTCCTAAAGAACTTAATGTAACTAATTGTAAGTCTATACCGTATCAGATATTTAAATAAAATGTGGTTAACCAGTTCATTTGAGTCACATAAAGTGGTGTAAAATTTAATGTTACTGATCGTGATAAACGCAACTGTGAAAAAAAGGAGAACCGTTATGAGTGATATAAGTCTAAAATGGTCAACAGCAATCCAAAAAGTGGTCGCACGAAAGTGGACAAGGCAATGGATTTATAAACCGAACTATATATGAATATAAGATAAAAATACAGACATATTTTTATTAAACAATGTTTGTTTCCTAATAATAATCCCGAATAATTTTTCATCACAAATCAAAACCCTTTCAATTGTTTTGCAAAAAAACAAAACAATAAACAATTTTGAGTTCTACGGCAATGGGATAGCATTATATTTTGATGATGAATGTAAATTTGTTATTGTTGGTGATTCCGATAATCGAGTAATTCACACACAAAATGAAGCATTCCATCGTGATTGTTTGAAACGCACTGTGAAATTTTCAGCCAGTTATTATAATTTACATTTCAAAGGGAGTCGCTCCTTTGTTTTAATTTACTTACTTAATTTTATTAATTTCCATTCCATTTAGTGTACGGTTAACTCCCAAAAACACTTTCATATATTAAATGACTAACTTTTGCGATCGACTATTAAATTATATTAAAACGGCGAATATACATTTCAATAAGATGTTGGTCTACCACAAACCACTAAAGCAACTAAGAACTGGTTGGAAGTTAAAGAAATGAGTTTTGAAATCCACTTTTAGAAATGGACATCTTCAAGTCCTGATTCAAGTTCAATAGAATCGTGGTGGGCATTAATAAAACAAAGTAACTATAGATGATATGCAAGTTACAATTGAAGGAGTGAAGAATTCCAAGGAAAAATCATTGAAATGAGGAATTTTGTATTGGAATAGGAACACCGGATGAATGCAAAAATTTAGTAAATACAACGTGTAAGAGAATGGATGATATTATAAAGGCCAAAATAAAATAGCAGGTGTCCGATATTATAGTGGTTATAGAGTAGTATAGATAGAGCAAGTATATTGACGGAATAATGGCTTTTGTCAAAATACACAATCCGAAAAGTAATTTGGAATATTCTAAATTCTAAATCGATCGTTTCAAAAAAAGGGAACTTTTAAAAAAAAATTAATATTTTAAGGATCGTCATCGTTAATAAATAATTGTAGTAAAAAAGTAGAAAAAAATTGAAACTTACCTTCAAATTTTTCATATGCTGAAAAATTTAATTTTTCTGGTACATAAGAAGGACGAGCCACATTGTTATTACAATTATTGATATTATTATTATTATTATTATTATTAATACTATTACTATTACTATTATTAATAAGTGTTATTGTGCTATCAGGTATATTATTTTTATCAAGCGTAAATGATGCTACTTTTTTGAGTACATTTCTGTCGCCTGCCGAAATTTGTAACGGAAATACTTTCGATGATGATTGTTGTTGTTGTTGTTGTTGTTTGATCGGTGAAAATTGTTGCATTTGTGGCAATGGCTGTTCTGGTGAATTATTTTTTAATAATTGTAAATCTCTTTGATGAACCACTTCTGGTGTTTCTTTATATATATACGTATACATAGGAATAATTATGATAAATTAAAGAAATTTCATATTCAAAAAAAAAAAAACAAAACAAAAAAAACAAAATTTTGCATACCGATGGATAATGATGAGGATGTGATTGATGGGGTATTCGATGTATTAATTTCACCATCTGTAGATGCGGTAGATATCGTTGTTTTTATTGGGATTTTCGGTGATAAATCTTGTAATTCAATTTTTTTTATACGTGCCACACTAAATATTGATTTATCTTCTGTTTGAATAATATTATTATTTTTAATTAAATCATTTCGATTACCATGATCATCGTTCAGACAATCATTGTTATTATTATTCGTATTATTACATGATGTTGCTCCGGATTGTGAGGATTGTATTGGTGTTGATGTTGTTATTGGCAAAATTTTATTACGTAGATTATTATTATTATTATTTGAAAAAGATGACATTTCTTCATTTAGCAGAAATTTTTCATTATCAAATTTATTGATTTCTTTTGAAAATGGTATTATTTCTAGGTAATTTGTTGTTGATATCGTTAATTTCGATAATAATAATTGTTTTTTTTTATAATAATAATTTGATTTATTTTGATCATAATTATTATTGTTGTTGTTGTTGTTGTTGTTATGATTGTTATCGGAATAAAGATCATCATCTTCAGAATAATAACATTTATTTATTTCAGTTTCAATTGGAGTTACTGCATCAGCTGTAAATATTGATTGATTTGATGATGACAATGATAATGTTGATGATTTTGCCAATGGATTTTTTTGGTGTTGTTGGTGTTGTTGGTGGTGTTGCGGAAATTCCGGTGATATTTCTTGTTGATCACTACTGGAGGTAACCTTTTGTTCTTCTGTATAAATTTTACAAAAGAAAATTATAGTCAATATAATTATATACATATATATAAAGTGTTTATTGAATAAATATAGTTTTTGAATCAATATAGGATATTATTGTATGATTGTTAGAACATTTGAATTTTTGTTTTTGGAAATCAGTAAAGTATATATATTTTGATATAGTAATATATATTCCAACTTTTAAAAGAATATTATATATCACAACATATATATAACACCGGAGATTCCCATAATTAATTTTTACCAAAACTTCAAGGGGATTTTACTATATATATATAAATAGGCATAAATAGAATCAGTATATATAGAATACATCTTATTACATAGAAATAATTATGAATACAAAACTATATATATATATATATGATGCTGCGTAAAAAATTCTAACAAAACAGCTCTATATATTATATTATATATTATACACTTTCATATAGAATTTCTCATATATGTATATACAAAGGTATGTCCGGTATATATAGTATATATATACAGAAATTAATGTAAACAAAACGAAAATCACTGAGGCTTGATATAAAATATAATTAACGCTTCACTACCATATATATATATATATATATATATATATATATATGAATATTTAAATAGAGTATAATATGGATATATAGTTCTATTTAACACATAACACGGAACATAATTTTAAATAAATTATACAATAAAAAAAAATAAATTATATGTTTTTTTTTCTTTCATACAAATTTATATTATATATATATTGAGGGATCTTTAGAAACTCATTATAAATTATATTATAATTTGAAATTATAATATTACAAAAGAAGATATATGTTTATAATAGAAAAAAAGTTTTTTCAATATCGCTTTTAATTCATAAAACTCCGCAAACGATATTTCTATATATTATATATATTATTAACAATTTAATTATATTATATTTTAAGAACAAATTAAAAAAAAAAACATTTTTATAACCATTTAATATTTTGTTTTAATTTAAACTATTAATGTTTTTGAATTTTATAATATGTTAAATTTTAGATAAAAATTTTCTAACTGTTGAATCCACTGTTGATAATCAATTTTTATACATAAAAGAAATTTTAATAAAACACAAAAAAAAAAATAAAACTTGTTCTATCTATATATTTGTTCACATATTAAACAAACAAACAAACAACAAAAACAAAAAAGTCCGGCATTAAACTTTTTAAATATATTGAAAAATAACAAACCGATACCACCACCACCACCACCACAATTATATGATTGTTCTATATATATTATATATCATATCATAATATATATAGCGATAGGACAAAATATATATATAGTATAGTAAACAAATATCGAATATTGTATATATATATATATATATATAAGAAATTTTTACAAACCGCAAACAAAAACACAGAAAAAATCAATGAAAATATTAAAAATAAATTTATATACACACGCTACTCACTATCAATATATATATGAACATTCAATAAATTTATATATACCATATATGAAATAGAAAAAAATACAACACTTTTTATGTGAATTAGATTAAAACAAAAACATATATTTTTTTATTATTTTTAAATATAATTTACAAGCAAAAAAACACGAATCACATAAAACCACTGAAATAATAATATATCTATCTTAAAAATTTAATATTTTAAGAATTTTTATTTATTATAAATTAATTCATTATTGTTGTTATTATAGCGTGTATACGTTAACTTATGAACCAAAAAATAATAAAATATACCTTTCTAAAAAATTGTATTTTTTATTATTATTATTATTACAATTAAACATATTTTATTATTTTTATTTTTATTTATTTGATTTACAGAAAATAATAAAGAACGTATATATATATATAGAAACTGAATGAAATACTATAACTAACTAAATATAAATGTGCATGCCCGTTCGTTTTTCTATCGATATATGTTTTTTTTTTCAAATTTTCTTTTTTTATTCCAAATATACAACACAGTCTATTATTATATTTATATATATATATATATATATATATATATATACAATTGCATATGCAAATTTACTATTATTTAATTTTATATATTATTTTTATTATATTTTCCAGTATTTTCATTTATATATATATTTAAAAATTAACGCGCTCGTGTATTTATTTTATTTTATTTTATTTTATATATATATATAGAGTTGACTTGCTGCAACTATACTCTTCACAATTGAATTGAATTGAATTGAATTGAATATTCTTTAATTCCAGATGAAAAACAAAACATAAAAAAAAAAAACCCAACATTAATACTCCATATCACAATTATCAAACATTGCGTATATATAAAATAATATAATGTGTATAAAAAAAAAAAACTAAAGAGTAAACAACATTCAACAGATAGATTTTTTACCTTTTGATTATAAAAATCAACTCATCATCATCATCATCATACAGGTATTATAAATATAAGATAGTGTATTGTGTATAGAGGTAGAGCGTAAAGGTGGAACATTTATAATAATAATAATAATAATAATAATATTATAATTATTATTATTATTATTATTATAATATAATGAAATAAATTCTTTTACCGCATATATAGCTTTTTCTATGGTATATTATACCATACATAATATATATGTTATATATATATAGTATGATGGTTATGTGTATTAAGGTTTTGTACTCGTGAGTTCAACGACAGCTGTTATAATAGTTATTATTACTATATATATATATGGAGATAGATATTATTTTGTTATATATACATATTTTTCATTCATATAATCAAAGATTATATACCTGTGTATGGTGTATCTTTATATTTATAGTATATATATAGTATATCAGCGTTTGTTATTCGATTTTTTTTATTATCGAAATCAAACCCGAGTTTTGGAAAATTATTAATAAAAAATTAATTCTGTATAGTATATTCTTTAAATATAAATCAAATGATTTTTGTGTGTAAAAAATGTAGAAATAAAAATATATAAATATATTTCTAAGTTAGCAAAATTTCCTTTATTTTCCTTATTAGGTATATCCTTTTTTATTTATCTACGCCTGCATAATCAATTTAGATTCATTGAGCTGTGCGCGAGTTATCATCAGTGAAAAATGTATGCAAATGTCGACCACTCAATAGGTAATTTTGATGTCTTATCGGAAAACTTTTTGTATAAAGTCAGATTTTCCGAAATATTGAGCAGTTTACGCATTTGTGTAGTAACAGTAACAGTTAATCTGTAATATTATATACAAATTTGAATTTTAATTTTTCCAGTTATGCAATTACAGCTTGTTTTCTTTTGCTGTTTGCTGTTAGGAAACAATTGTGAATACTATATATATTAGGTTGTCGAAAAAGTATTGATAATTTTTATAAATAGATGTCATTATAATTGAATATTTCAAGTAGTACTAATCTGATCAGGTAACACTAACATATGTTCGAAAGATGACATTTCGTAGATAAAAAAAAAAAAAAAAAATTAAATTTGTTTAGTCATTTAAAAGTTGTAGTGCATTAAAGATGAGCGAAATTATTGAAAAAATTCGATACATTTTACAATTTTATTATGAAAAAGGTGAAAATGCAACGCAGGCACATGTACAAATTTGTGCAGTTTACGGTGAAGGAACTTTATCAAAATTAACAGCCTATAGATGGTTTGCTCGATTTCGTTCCGGTAATTTTGATGTCAAAGATGCGCCTCGTTCTGGTCGACCAATCACTGAAAAGTCGATGAAATCATATCAAAAATTGAAGAAAATCGACACGTAAGCAGTAATGATATCGCTAAAGAACTAAACATCCATCACCAAACAGTTTTAAACCATTTGACAAAGGCTTGATACAAGAAAAAGCTCGATGTTTGGGTACCACATGAATTAACACAAAACAATTTAATGAACCGAATTTCCATTTGCGAAACGCTGTTTAAAAGGAACGAAATCGAGTCATTTTTAAAGCGAATGATTACAGGTGATGAAAAATTGATCACATACGATAATAATGTACGAAAAAGATCGTGGTCCAAGAAGGGTGAAGCTCCTAAAACAGTAGCAAAACCTGGATTAACACCAAGAAAGGTAATGCTGTCTGTTTGGTGGGATTGGAAAGGAATCGTTCATTATGAATTACTAGCACCCGGTCAAACCATTGATTCCGATCTCTATTGTCAACAATTAACAAGATTGAAGCACGAGATTAAAAAAAAAACGTCCAGAATTAATCAATCGAAAGGGTGTTGTGTTCCATCATGACAACGCCAGACCACACACATCTTTGATGACTCGGCAGAAACTGAGAGAGTTTGGCTGGGAAGTTTTAATGCATCCACCATATAGCCCGGACCTTGAACCTTCAGATTATCATTTGTTCCGGTCTCTGCAGAACTCCCTTAATGGTTTAAAATTAAATTCCGCAGAGGACTGCAAAATGCACTTGGATCAGTTTTTTGTCCAGAAAACACAGAAGTTCTACAGTGATGGGATAATGTCTTTACCAGAAAAATGGCAAAGCGTCATCGATCAAAACGGCGCATATTTGGTTTAATAAAGTTCATTTGAAATATATAAAAAAATCGTTTGAATTTTGTTAAAAAAATCAACAATACTTTTTAGACAACCTAATATATATTATATAAAAAATGTTGAATTTTCGTTTTTTGTTTCCCTAGGGAAAATGTACACTTGAAGTTACATTTAGCTGAATTAATTACTCGAGTTTAAGTATTCATCACAGTAGTTTTTCCCCAATATTCACTTTCCTCATCATGAAATAACTGTTTGATTTTTCTTATAAGAAAATTTGAAAATTTATTTATCGCTGCACAAAACTACACAGCTTTTTGTGATATGATTATTATAATCATATGGAGGATAGATACTATATATTTATATCAACCAACATATTACTCGATTAAAAAATATCTATGGTAAAAATATCATAAATTGAATTTAAATTGGATATTAGACAGTTGGATTCTTGGAATGCAATATCATTCTAGTTTAGTTTTGTTTCATGGTAAAATTTTTATTGTCGCTATATAGCCTGATGAGTTGACAAAACATTTTTAACATCATAGATAACGAAACAAAACCAAAAGATGGTATCCCATTCAATAAGAATCCGACTATCCAATATATGGTATTTATATACAAAGAGTACGTTTGCTCACACTTTAAGAACACAACATGAACTTATTACAATTAAAAAAATAAAATAAAACATGATGTTATACATTGATAATATAAATTAACATATGCACAGCGCATTCATTATAAGAAGCGTTCATCCGCATATATATACTTATACTTAAAAAGCGTTCATCCGCATATATATACGAAGACAGATGAGAATATATAATTAAGTTTTTAATCTCTATATATACTTACTTGTACATATTTTTAAATATTACATTGTAATTTATTCTATTTCAATTAATTTTTTTTATGAATAATTTTCTAATATAAATAATATTATTATTAACAATTTTCAATGGTTTTCAAATTTAATCAAAAAATCACAAAAAGTTATACAAAAAGTCGTTCGATGAAAATATTTGAAATGCGAAAATTCTTTTATATGAATATAATTAAATCACTCACAAAAACGCATATTGCGATTTTATATAATAAAATTTCCCATTTACTTTCAATGTCATACAATGGAATATTTACTCCTATATATATTTGAACTTGATCAACAAATTTTAAAACCATATACTATATATACAATATCAAATATACAGGGCCGCCACTACATACAAGATATTGGTGCGAATGAACCGGGGGCGCCGTTGTCAAGGGGCGCTTAAAACGATTAGATATTTTAAATAATATAAAATTTCTGTTCTAAAGAAAATTATTGAAACAAAACTTACAGACAGATAGATTAAACTAAGACTTACTCTGGTGATTTCCAAAATTACCATATCAAATTGGGTTTTTGTGGGACTTTTAGAGAAATTGCGTGACCTCTGCGGTAAGCCTAATTACAATCCATTTACCAAAATAACTTTGATCCTTTTCAGTGATATATTTTATAAATAACAAAATGAACAACAAGTCAGGTAATGTGTGGTAAATATTTCATTCAAACCCAGTTCGCAACAAATACACGAACAAATGAGAATTTAATCGTCTTAAAACCATTTATACATTTACCGATCATGTTTCCGGGCGCTATATTTTATTATTTGAGCCGGGCGCCTACATGGGCTAAAACGGGCCTACAAATATATATATATATATAAACTTACCACATTCAAGAAGTGCATCCTTTGCACTTTCAGCACCTTGTGATATTTGAGATAATCGATTTTGTGATTTGTTAAAATACACATTATTATCAATTGCATTATCACTATTATTATTATTACTATAATATTCATTAGATCTTGTTGATGTTTCTGCTTCGGTTGATATATTATTATGATTGAATGACTGATGAAGATGATATCCATTTGATGTTGTTGATGATACAATTTTAATATCATCTGTACTTTTATCATGATGATAATAAGAAGAATTATTATTATTATTATTATTTTTATTATATAATAATATTTCTGTATTATTTTCACTATCATTATTTATATTGGAAATATTTGTTAATTTTAATATTGATTTTCGATGACCAAAACGTCCAAATACACGCCCTTTTGACGACGACGACGAAGAACTTTTATTATTTAGACTTTTCGTAGATGTAACACTTTGTTTACTATCATTTTGATGATTTGTTTGTGTATTACCCATTTTTGTTTTGTTTTTTCTTTTTTTTTTTTTGATTTCTATTATATTGATTTTTTCTTTTTATTTATCAATTTATTTCTTTCTTTTTGTATTTATCACAATATTTATTTTTAAAATTTCAATTGTTTTATCATTTCTTTTGATGATTAATTTTAATAATCATATATATAGTATATAGTTTTATTTGTAAAATAAACAATCAAAAAATAAATAGCTTATTTAGATTTTTTTGTAAACATATAAATTATACATAAAAAATATATATAGATAGATATACGGTGGAAAAATCGAATAATATATAAAATATAAAATCCTTACGACTATTTTTTCTTGACTGCAGCAGGATATATTTTTTGTATGCATATAAACCAATATTATAATATATTATATTGTCTATGGCCAAGGAAGAAAATCAATATTTTAGCGCATATAATTTTCATTCAATTTTCATTGTTTTTCTACACATGATTTCACTTTCACAAAATGATGATTTTCCCAGAACTTTCATCACATGTTCCATATAATTTATATATAATTTTCACTATCAAATTGTTTTGTTTTTTTTTTCATTGATGCGTTTGTTGAACATTTTTTTATTTTTAAAACACCTTATTTTTCTTAAAATTACATTATCTCTATTTGTATTATTATTATTATATTTTGATTTCTTTTTTTTTTATGTTATCATTTTGATTACATCACAACTAAACAATAATAAAAAATAAAATAAACAAAAATAAATAAATAAATATTTTTATCTGTATGACTAGGGCTTACAAAATATACAAATATATGTAAAAACTTTTTTGTAAACTAAATAATAATATTTAGAGATGTAATATTTTGATTTATTTATATTTTGAATATAATATATTATATATAGTAAAAACAATGAACTTACTTTTTTTTTTTCTAAATAAATTAAATATATACTGATAATAGAAATCCATATATAGATTGTTAAAAACCTCTAAAATATAATAATAATTGTGTTGCTTTATATATTCAAACACAAACCCACCCACACACACAAAACTGTTTTAAATTAAAAAAAAAACACTTTAAAAGTACAAATATATATAATAATTATAAAAATAATTGTTTTTGTAAATAAATTTAATTGCAGTGCAGTCGCCCAAATTAAAATTGTTGAATAATATATATAATACAGGTGTACGTTTATAATTTCAAATAATAAATTCAAAATAAAAATAAACGAATATTTTTAAATATTATATATTTTAAATTTGAACAAAAACACATATAACGCGCCCCATTCAGTTAATTCTATAAACAACATTCTGAATTGCTAATCAACCGGCTTTTTATAGTGTGGATTTTTAATTTAACGGACAATTATAAAATATATATATATATTTATATATATTATTCTTGGTACAACATTTTTATATGATTATTAATTAATATCTGACGATATATAAAATTTTGTTTGTATACTACACATCGCAGCTCAATTGATTTATTATTATATAGTAGAGTATGCGATGTTGACGATATGATGATGATGACGATGAATAAAAATTATAATGACCAATATGTATGATGAAGATAAAATAAAAATAGCAATGATTAAATATATTTTTGCTTATAATCAATGTATTATTATTATTATTATAATATTAGGTTGTCTAAAAAGTATTGATAATTTTTTTTTCAAAATTCAAACGATTTTTTTATATATTTCAAATGAACTTTATTAAACCAAATATGCGCCGTTTTGATCGATGACCCTTTGCCATTTTTCTGGTAAAGACATTCTCCCATCACTGTAGAACTTGTGTGTTTTCTGGGCAAAAAACTGATCCAAGTGCATTTTGCAGTCCCCTGCGGAATTTAATTTTAAACCATTAAGGGAGTTCTGCAGAGACCGGAACAAATGATAATCTGAAGGTTCAAGGTCCGGGTTATATGGTGGATGCATTAAAACTTCCCAGCCAAACTCTCTCAGTTTCTGCCGAGTCATCAAAGATGTGTGTGGTCTGGCGTTGTCATGATGGAACACAACACCCTTTCGATTGATTAATTCTGGACGTTTTTTTTTAATCTCGTGCTTCAATCTTGTTAATTGTTGACAATAGAGATCGGAACCAATGGTTTGACCGGGTGCTAGTAATTCATAATGAACGATTCCTTTCCAATCCCACCAAACAGACAGCATTACCTTTCTTGGTGTTAATCCAGGTTTTGCTACTGTTTTAGGAGCTTCACCCTTCTTGGACCACGATCTTTTTCGTACATTATTATCGTATGTGATCCATTTTTCATCACCTGTAATCATTCACTTTAAAAATGACTCGATTTCGTTCCTTTTAAACAGCGTTTCGCAAATGGAAATTCGGTTCATTAAATTGTTTTGTGTTAATTCATGTGGTACCCAAACATCGAGCTTTTTCTTGTATCCAGCCTTTGTCAAATGGTTTAAAACTGTTTGGTGATGGATGTTTAGTTCTTTAGCGATATCATGACTGCTTACGTGTCGATTTTCTTCAATTTTTGATATGATTTCATCGACTTTTTCAGTGATTGGTCGACCAGAACGAGGTGCATCTTTGACATCAAAATTACCGGAACGAAATCGAGCAAACCATCTATAGGCTGCTATAGGCTAATTTTGATAAAGTTCCTTCACCGTAAACTGCACAAATTTGTTCATGTACCTGCGTTGCATTTTCACCTTTTTCATAATACAATTGTAAAATGTATCGAATTTTTTCACTAATTTCGCTCATCTTTAATGCACTACAACTTTTAAATGACTAAACAAATTTAATTTTTTTTTTTTATCTACGAAATGTCATCTTTCGAACATATGTTAGTGTTACCTGATCAGATTAGTACTACTTGAAATATTCAATTATAATGACATCTATTTATAAAAATTATCAATACTTTTTCGACAACCTAATATATTGCTTTTTTATATATATATGGACTTAATAAATAAGATTATGAGAATATATATATATTGAATTAATAAAATGTGTTCTTCATTTGTAGAAGAAAAAAATACGCGCAGATGATGTAAGAATAATTCGCATGATGAGGATAAGCAAAACGAAAAGAAAAAAAAAGTCACCATATGGATAAGTTATTTTTTTTTAATATTCTTAACAACGCAGCCATATTAGTAGCGAATAAACAAGTTATTTAATATATAATATATAAAAATTGATTAATTTTTTAACGTTAAAAAAAATAGTTGTTTTAACGAACTTTTATATAACTCGATTTTATTTTATTATTGTATTATATATTTTAGCATCATATTTATTGAATATACAGAAGCATATTATTTGAATATACAGAAGCAGGATATTAAATCCAAAAAGGTTTATTGGATACTTCTTGTTGTACAATTCCGAAGATGTTCTTTCTGCAATTGTTTCTTGCCGTAAAAATTTAATGCTTAAATGGAAAAACTAATCCACAAAATTCATTTGAAAAACATAATTGAAATGAGATTTAAATAGAGAACACATTAAGAATAATAGAAAAACTTATATAATTTTATGTTTAAATAAATAAAAATGTATTCGCTTTTTATTTTTATAATGATTTCTTTGAAAAAAAAAAACCTATTTATTTTTTTTATTTTTTTATTCGTTACTACGACAGAATCGGTTTAGCGCCCGTAAAACCTCGGAATTATGTTGCCGTGAGCCCGTAACGAAATTGCACTTAATCAGGTGATGAACCTTATATTAGATGCATTGAATACACTTAAGTGATTTTGGGTGGTAAATCGCTATTATAATATGTGGATTAATTTATGAAATTTTGAAAATAAACCAAACATATGAGATAAAAAAAAGTTGTACTAAAACAAAATAAGAAAAAATCACTCATATGTTTTCAAACAATTGTCCAAGGTGGATTAGTTTTTATAGATAAGATGAAATGTTTAATTTAAATAACTGCGATAATCAAAAGTAGCGGGAAATATACTAGTTCAGGGAGACTATTCCATAATCTTGCTGTTCTTGGGAAAAATGAATTTCCATATCTGTTTGTTGGCAAAAAACTAATAGATATACAGAATATGAATGAGCCTTTTGTGAATTTCTCGAATTATAAGAGAAGTTAATTGGGTCAGGAATAGTAGCTTTAAAATTTCATTAGAGCATTATTCATGGTAATAATATACCTATAAAATGTGTGCACAATGAAGCTACTGATGATCGTCTATGATCCAATGATTAAATGGAATTTGTTATTGTTTTTTGATTTCTGATCAGCGAAATAGTGTGTTTTTGAATCGTGTCACTAAACTGCAGTGTAGTAATTGGTGCACCAGCCCATATGTTGGAATTGTACTCTAGAAGTTGTCTTATAAAAGACCTATATAAACTAATGCTAAATTTTCAGAATTGAGAAATTCTTACTCCATGAAAAGTTGTTTGACAAAGACATTCCCAAATTTAATAGGTCCCATGATTGTGGAATAATTGTATTATGCATAAGTATTGGGTCAACATTTATGAATCGGTTGTTTGAGATCCCAAACATGCCTTTGTTTTATTTTTGTTCATTTAATATTTTGTATATATATTATTCACATATCATATATATAATTATAAATTAAAATCATTTTTATATTAATTTTCCTTATAATATACTTTTTATTTTTTTTTTTTAAATATACATTTATAGATTTTATATTGCCTTTTTTTTTGTTCTTATTTTTTAAATATATATAGAATATTTATTTTCTTTAATTTTATTTATATTTTATATATATTTACATTAATAAATTGCATATTTACATATATAATTTTATTTCTATAGGATTTTATTTTAATTGTATCAAATTATTATATTTTTTTAATTTTTAGTGGAATGATATAATACAAATGGTAAACATTAATTTTCTTCTCAATTCGGTCATGTTTAATTTTTTAATTTTGTATTGATGTGTTGAAGAATTTATTTATATTTTAATAAATATATCAATTCCAATTTGTATTATAATATATAATGAAATATAAAAACTATTACATAATCAATAAAAAAAGGTAATTAATTTTTACTTATGTAAAATTATAATAAACCTATCTACAAATTTTCTTTATTTTTTCATTAGCCATATCCATATTATTATTAATATTTATTTTTTTTTTTAGTATTATATTTTTCATTTTTTTTAACTTAAATAGAAAAAATATATGGGGCATTTGAATTCGAAGAGTGTTTTGCAATGAAAATATATAACATATAAAATAATTAAAAATTATAATAATTTAATATACGCCTTAATAAAATTAATTGTTAATTTTCTATTTGCCAACGAAATTGCTTTTGCATTAACAAATAATAAAAATCAATTAAAATAGCTTTGTGCGATTTGTTTATATATTTCTATAAAAAAAAAAACTTTAGAAATTATACACATTAAAATATTGAATAAAAAATTTTGATTTGATTTGATTTAATCGATTTTACAAGATAATGATGAAAAAAGTAATCAAATTTTTGATTTATTTTGATTAAAATACAATTTTTAATATAATATATTTTATTGCTTATTTAAAATAAATTCATTTATTGGCACTAATAAAACAAAACAAGAAAACTATAATAAAAAAATTACAAAATCTTTATAAAAAATTTATTGAAAATATATTAATCCAATTTATGGTTGTTTTGCCAAAAACATTGAACTTTTATTGCGTTTACTAAATTATAAAATTATTTTGATAATGTTGTAATTATAATAATACAAAAAAAAATCAATAATATTAAGTAATAAATTTAATATATTATTATTATTAATTTTTATTTGAAAATATATAGGACGGAGTTTATCTTAATTATATTTATGTGTATTTTACTTATAAAATACAATTTAATATTAATCTTCAAATAAATTTGATGTATTGTATTTTTGATTGATTTCTATTTTAACCAATAAAGCAAAATGAATCTCAATTTTATATAGTATTATTTTGTAGCATTAATCTTGCGAACCGTATAGAAGCTTTATATTTCATACAGTTGTAAAAAAACATCTAGAAAATTATCACTTAACTCTACTCAATATAGAATACAGATGTAAAGAATAAGTATTTTTAACATATGAATCTATAAAAATGTAAACCATTGGTCAACACAAATAACAAGTAAAAGGAAAAAGGACACCTACCATTTCTTATATTCAAATAGGACAATGTAACTATTATCTTCATTTATCAGAAATATCTAAAATATCACATTTCGCAGTATTTATAATGAAAATGCGTTTTTGATTGGTCATAACTCCTTTAGTAATCCCGAGATGTTTTTCAGGAAATATAATTTGTTTTTAAATATAATATAGTCAACTTTATATAATCCTTATTATGTGGCATGTTAATCAGTCCCCGTATATTCTGTCTCATATATACTATTTTATTAACTTTAACTTTTTATCTTTATGTTGTTATAACAAAAAAAAAAAAAAGTAAACATAAATATTACAAATTACACCTCAACAACAATATATATAAATATATATGCATACCAATTAAAACATTTAGGATTACTAAAAATGAAACTTTTTTAAATATGTATTGCTGATAATATAACCACATATATAAAAGACAATGTATAAAAATATATACTCTATATGTATATTTTAATAAATGATGTAAATATTTACATATTATATTATATATAATAATAATATTTTGTTGGATATAAAAGGATATATATTAGGTTGTCTAAAAAGTATTGATAATTTTTTTTACAAAATTCAAACGATTTTTTTATATATTTCAAATGAACTTTATTAAACCAAATATGCGCCGTTTTGATCGATGACCCTTTGCCATTTTTCTGGTAAAGACATTATCCCATCACTGTAGAACTTCTGTGTTTTCTGGGCAAAAAACTGATCCAAGTGCATTTTGCAGTCCTCTGCGGAATTTAATTTTAAACCATTAAGGGAGTTCTGCAGAGACCGGAACAAATGATAATCTGAAGGTACAAGGTCCGGGCTATATAGTGGATGCATTAAAACTTCCCAGCCAAACTCTCTCAGTTTCTGCCGAACCATTAAAGATGTGTGTGGTCTGGCGTTGTCATGATGGAACACAACACCCTTTCGATTGATTAATTCTGGACGTTTTTTTTTAATCTCGTGCTTCAATCTTGTTAATGACAATAGACAATAGAGATCGGAATCAATGGTTTGACCGGGTGCTAGTAATTCATAATGAACGATTCCTTTCCAATCCCACCAAACAGACAGCATTACCTTTCTTGGTGTTAATCCAGGTTTTGCTACTGTTTTAAGAGCTTCACCCTTCTTGGACCACGATCTTTTTCCTACATTATTATCGTATGTGATCCATTTTTCATCACCTGTAATCATTCGCTTTAAAAATGACTCGATTTTGTTCCTTTTAAACAGCGTTTCGCAAATGGAAATTCGGTTCATTAAATTGTTTTGTGTTAATTCATGTGGTACCCAAACATCGAGCTTTTCTTGTATCCACCCTTTCTCAAATGGTTTAAAACTGTTTGGTGATGGATGTTTAGTTCTTTAGCGATATCATGACTGCTTACGTGTCGATTTTCTTCAATTTCATACGATATGATTTCATCGACTTTTTCTGTGATTGGTCGACCAGAACGAGGTGCATCCAAAGACATCATAATTACCGGAACGAAATCGAGCAAACCATCTATAGGCTATTAATTTTGATAACGTTCCTTCACCGTAAACTGCACAAATTTGTTCATGTACCTGCGTTGCATTTTCACCTTTTTCATAATAAAATTGTAAAATGTATCGAATTTTTTCAATAATTTCGCTCATCTTTAATGCACTACAACTTTTAAATGACTAAACAAATTTAATTTTTTTTTTTTTTTTTTATCTACGAAATGTCATCTTTCGAACATATGTTAGTGTTACCTGATCAGATTAGTACTACTTGAAATATTCAATTATAATGAAATCTATTTATAAAAATTATCAATACTTTTTCGACAACCAAATATATTTATATGCATAAACGGCACTCACATTCCATAATATAAACAACGTTAAATAACTTGTTTAATTACTGTGTATATAATTTGTATATATATTTTAACAAAAAAGTTTTAATTCAATCTATTTAAATAACAAATAGTTTTGTAATTAATTTTTTTTTGTTTTCTCTCCAAAAGGTATATGGTATATAATAAAATAAAAATTAAATGTATAGAAATAAGATTTAAATTCAGAAATACAAAATATATATATGGATTTGTTTAAAAGATTTTATGTATATATTCTTATATACATAAATTGCATATAGAAATAATTAATATATTATAGTATGTAAATAATTTAACATAATTTGAATGGAATTATTATAGCGTGCAATCCCGTTTTATACATTTTATTTGATATTTATTTGTTAATTTACATTTCTGTAGTATAGTATTGTAACAGAGAAAAGTTTCAAGGAACCGATTCTATTTATAGAATACTGCGAGTTCTATAATATAATATCATCTTCTTGGATAAGTTTTGGATCTTGAGAAATTTAGAACTTTTATAAATCGCAAACATTTTAATATTGAAAAATATTTGTATCTTAAACGTTCAATCATCTCTACAATAAATCACAATTAAATTCATTTACATTAAATTCATATATACATTAAAGCAATAACTACAATTCTTTTTCAATGTTTACATTAAAATTTTCAAAGAAATTATACATGCTTTTAAACATCATAAATTTAACCCTAGTTTGATATAACTCTGTGCGGTGTAAATGTTAATAATGCCAACCTACAATTCTAACGAAATTTTGGGGTCATGGGTTCGAATCCTACTGAATGCATAAAATATGTTTTGCGTTTTCGGTTATTTTTCGAATCTAAATTTTAACACAGAGTTGTATATTCCGTTTGCGGTTGGTCGTACGGCTAATTACCGACACCGTAAAAGCCACAAATTAAGAAACTAACAACAGAAGGCTGTTGTTGGACGCTAAAACCACATTGTTGGTTGTATAGCGAAAAATTTATTTATTTTTTTTTTTGATTCATGAATTATTTTCAATTCCTTTTCACAATAGATTTTATAGTAAATTCTAACCTGAACAGTACAGCAAATTTATCACAATGAAACTATTTTATAAAAAAAACAATCATCCACTTTTCCTTCACTACCACCCACCTGATTTGGGTTAATAATAAAATGAACCACACAAACACTAACTATTCTATATACAATGTATATATATAAATAATTATTATTTAAACATCGCATAACAAATAACAAATGTTCATGAATTACATACAAAAAAAAAATCAGAATTTTACGGTAAAGTAAAATCCACTGAGGAATTTAATTCATTATTAAAAATAATTTAAAATAATATAAAAAAATAAAAAAAAAGAATATGAAAATATTCAACGAAAAATAAAAAAGAAAAAAACTTAATAAAAACTCTGCGTGGTGGAAAAACTTTGAATAATATAAAAAAAAAAAAAAACAATTTTTTTATAAACTTTTCTGTTTTTCATATTTTAATTTCTGTTTTTTTTTTTATTTTCTTCTTTTATTTTTTTTTTTGTAAATCTGCATATTTATTTATGAGTTTTTACTTAACCAAAAAAAAAGAAAAAAAGAAAATCTAAAGCCATGAATGGAAAAACCAAAAACGATTGTGTTTTATTTAAAACGTCAGTCTAATAATTTTAATGCAGCAATAATATTATGTAAGTATAGTAGTATATATGGATAATAAAATATATTTTTTAAACAAAAAATCAGAAAAAAAACTTATGAATAGTATACTATAAATCTACAATAAAAGAATGTTTTTATATTTATATTTTTTTTTTCTTTTATTTATTTCAACTTAAAACCTCATTTACATCTTACAGATAAATATATCTATATATATATATATTAAACTTCGCATATTGTTAACTTAAATTATATATATATATGAATGTTTTAACTGTGATTTTGTTCTAATATACACTGCTGCTGCCACCGTCTGTGTATGTGTACATTTAAAAAGTTTCTCATATATCCTTAATGCAAATAATAATATGCATGTCGCATATAATGTTGTTTATATACCATAGATAGATGTATAACCTTCTATTTGAGTTATTATATTATGCATTACATGTTTCAAAAAATTTTCGAAATTTTTTTTGTATAAAATACTACAAAAAGCTAAACTATCATCACTTTTGCATACAGTAATATATTTATAGCTATATATATTTAAAAATAAAATTGGTATTGCACTTAAGTGCATTAAATATTGCAATGCAATGTACATATACAAAAAAAAAAAATGTAAAACCAAAAATATGGATAGAAAATATATGTATAACAACATTCTTTTATGAAATAATTCTTTTAAGTTTTTTTGTTTTTATTTTGTAATGGTATATATATATATAGCTGGAAATTTTATTTTCCATAATGTTGTAAAATTCTTTATAGTTTTCACAGTGCTCTATTTTTAATTTTGTATATTCTTTCAAATGATTTGATTTTTTTGCTGACGAATATAAATTTTATAATCTTATTTATATTTTTAATGTAAATGCACTTGTTTCCATTTATATTTTTTCTTTTGATAAATATTGTATATAAATATAGTTATTTTCTTGTGGACAAGTGTTTAAAGTAAATAGAAAAGGAATATGTATATATATATTAAAATTTTCATCTATTTATTGGTTTATTTTATTGATGAGGATGCGTATATTTTGGTATTGAAAAGTTGTAAAGATGGATAAAATTTGATTTTAATACATTTATAAGTAACAAAATGTTGAATGTATCACAAAAAATGTTATATATTTGATCTGATGAGTTCAACTTCGGTATATTTCAATGAGAAAAAAAACTCACTGGGGCTGATATTTCTTGATTTTAAATCAATGTTTTGAAGGAATATAAATTTCTTTGAATGGCAATTGGGAATTTTGGGAATTTTTAATCAAGAGAAATCAACGAAATAGAACGAATTCCTGTGTCAAATAAAATGATTTACAAAACAAAAATAAATAAACAACACACACTTAATTTAATTTCTTAAAAAAAAAATTAATTTTTAATTACAACATTATCATAATATAAAGTAATAATAATCATAATAATAATAATAATAATAATAACCTTAATATAAAAATGAATTAAAAAATAAAAATTTTAAATGAAAATAAATAAAAAAAAAAAAAACTATACGTTTAAAAAAAAATACAAAAAATAAATGTTACAAATAATTTAACATAAAACAAAAAAAAAAGAAAAGAGAAAAACTACCACTTAAATTAAAAATATTGAAGAAAAGAAAAAAAAAAAAACTTAAAAAAATATTAAAAAAAACATTATATATTTAAAATAAAAATATAAAATATGAAAAATTATTTAATAATATATGAAATAAAAAGAAATTATGCTTAATATATATATATATTTTAATACAAAAAAAATGGCAATTTTTTTCTCTTTATTAATTCATTTGATTGAAAATAATATGAATTAAAGAAATTATTATATTAGATATAATTTAATTTCAGAGTACTAAATAAATACTTTTTCTTGTTCGATTTTTATTTCGAATTTTTGTTTAATTTAAATATAAAGTAAATATTACTTTTTATCATTCAATCCCAATCAATGTAAATTGTTTTTATTCTTTTTAATAATTAAGATATGCGATTTTCGATTTATTATCATTTATTAATATATATATATAAATATATTTGTTTTAACTTTTAATATAAATTAAATTAATATTCATTACAATTTTATATTAATATATATTTTAATGATTTGCAAAAAATAAAAATAAATATAATCTCTTTATTAATATTAATAGAAATCATTATGTAATATTTATTTAAAATATACACTTAATTGAAGGATATTTTATTTTTTATTTTGTATAATAAAATAATAAAAATAAAAAATAAAAAAATTACGGCGACGGCGGTTGAAAATCAAAATTTGTACAGATTTATAATTTATAAAAAAAAAATTATTATTATAAATAATAAAAATTATATTTTTTTCTTTTATTACATTTTCTTCTTACAAATAATTAAGTATTTATCGTTAATTTTTTTTTTTTTATTTACTTATTTTACAATATTATTTGTGTTTGTTTATTTTATATTATTATTAATTTTATATTTACATAATATTTTTTGAGTATATTTACCATTTTTTTTTTTTCAATAGTTTTTAACACAACAATTCTTTAGGCAGTCATAAATTTTGTTATATTGGATTTTTCTTTTGTTTTGTGTTAAATGTATTTTTAAATTTATTTTTAAGTTATATATTTTAAGATTTTTTTTTTTAAGTACATTTGTTTTTAAATGTTTAAGTACATTTCTTTTTATGTTTTTAAATTATATTTTTGTGCTTTTCTATTTTTTTATTATCTTTTTAAAAGAAATGTTTTATTATTATTAATTGTAATTTGTTTCAGTACATTATAATTTTATTTGTGGCATTATTTATTTTAGAATTAATGTGTTTTTAGTATATATATGAATTTGGTTCTAGGATCAAATAAAAAAAAACAAATATGAATATTGAGAAACAAATTTCCTGTAAATAAATCAAATGATTTACTTTATTTACAAATAATTCTCTCAAAGAATTCAAAAGAAAATCTATATTCCCGTTTACAAAAAAATAAACAATTGCACATATTTTAAAATTTCCAGTGAAATTAACTTGTAAAAAACGGTTTACAAGCAGAAACAGCAAAATTATTATTTTTTAAACATTTTTTTTAATTAACCCTAAAATCCTCCTAAAATCACATCACAACCTCCAAATTCTGTACCAATTTAATAATCGCAAAATTGTATTAAGAAAACAACAATAATTTTCATCTGTTTTGATTTAAAAATAAAATAATTGCAAAATGCGTATTTATTTATTTATATAATGTGATGTATGTTTTTTTTTTTTTGCTTTTTAAATTATTAATTGTAAATAATAATTAGTTACTAAATAAAATTATTTAATATCGCAGATGATTTACAATTAATTTATTATCTAAAATTTAAACCACACAAAGTAACAAATATAAACCAAAAAAAAAAATTGTGTATTTGATTGTTGAGATCACATTTTAATTGTATATTAAGATAAAATACACAAGTGATGAAATGATTATTCTTCATCGCCTGCAAAATAGTGGTTGTTTTGTAATAATATTTTTGTTTTGTATGTGAGCTTGTATGTGTGCAAGTAATATATATATATAAAAAAAAAAAAATTAAATTATTTTCGTATACAAATCATTATTATTAATCATATTTTAAAAAAAAAATCCGCATTTATTAAAATAATAATAATATTATGCAAAAAAAAACAATTAATACTGAAACAAAATTAACAATTTGTTTTCTATTATCATGATCATGGATTATTTACAAAATCAAAAATATATTATACACAGACATTTTTAATTGAAATAATATATTTATTTATTAATTTTATATATATATTTAATGATTTTTATATATATAATATATTTATATATATATATATGTTTTTATACCCTCATTTAAATAAACAAATATAGATTTCATTTTCATATGTGCATTTTTATTTATTTTTCTCATAAAACTAATGAAGTATTTTTTATTGATATTTTTATTATATATATATGGTTATTATAATTTGGATGAAGTGAAATGAAATGAAATTAATTAATTATTAAATTTTATTTTTGAATTTGTAATGAAGAAAAGAATTTAAAAAAAAAAAATTATTATAATACATATAGTTTTTTTTTTTTGTTTGTTTAAAATCAGTCAAAAATTTATTAAAATTTTATTTTATAATAAGTGTATTTTATTTATTTTTTTCTTTTGTTGTAACTACTATAAAAATATCAATTCAAATAAAATTTAAATAAAATTATTTAATAATATTTAAAAAAAAAAAACACTTTGAGTATATTTTTTTTTCTTATTTATCTAATTTTATTATTTATTTAAATAAAAAAAAAAAGAAAAACAAATTTATTCGGCAAAAAAATATATAATAAAATGTTTATGATTTTTTTTTTATTTTTTATATATTTTTAAACATTTATTTATTTATATGTTATTTTATATTTTCATTTATACACACGTCATATATATATATAAAATTATTTGAATATAACACTGTTTTAAATTTATTATTTTTTAAGAGTGTTAATTTTTTTTATTTTTTTTCATTTTAAATATAAATATATATTCATATTTATTATTAAAAAAAATATTTATATATACATTTTATATATATATATATATATATATATAAAAAAATGTGTTTATTTGTAAATTTTCATTATATCGCGCGTTTTTCTTTTATATAAAAGACGAAAATTAAGAATAAAAAAAAAAAAAAATCAAAAAACAAAACTTTCATTTATATAAACTATATATATATATATATTTTGTTTTTCTTGTGTGTTTTGTTGTGGTGTATATTGTATTATGGAGATATATATATAAAAATTCATCAATATTTATTTATAAATATTTCATCCTTGGGTACAATTCGCTTATTAATTAGCAAAATGTACCCGAGGCGGTTCTCAGACAATTATTTCCCTTATAACACGTCTATTTCTTGAATTTGGTGTTGAATACCCACTTTCTAGACTATCATCATAATTTAATGACATATGTTGAATTGGTGGTTTTTGATCATCTTGTTCCATTTGTTCCATATATGGATCGGGTAAACCACTTACATCATGATATGGTGATTCTATAAAATAGATAAAAAAATAGATAAAATAAGTTAGTAAAATATGCGTAATTAAAACATAAATTATATTGTATATATATTGTATCGATTGATATATAAAACAAATTAACAAAATTAAACCAAATAAAATATTGAATGCGATTTGCTTTTATCTTCCCCAACACACAAATAACATATATTAAAATTTTTATCATCTTAATGCAAGTGCGAATATATTAATTATTTTTATTTTAATAAAACCACATTAAATGGAAATGTAAATTTAAAAAAAAAAATGAAAAAAAAAAAAAGACAGAATAACTTTATTACACAACCCCACAAATTTTAATTTGCCTAAAATAAGAATTACTTTTCTATATAAAAAAAAAAAAAAACCAATTGGAGACCATTTTGTGGTTGTTTTTTTCTTCTTCTTCTTCTTTTACTTTTTTTTTCTGTATATATTATATGGGTTTAAACTTTTTTTTTTTCTATATAAATTCGCAATTTTACAAATAGATTTATACCACGATTTTTATATATGATGATATAGTTGATATATATATTAGGTTGTTGAAAAAGTATTGATAATTTTTATAAATAGATGTCATTACAATTGAATATTTCAAGTAGTACTAATCTGATCAGGTAACACTAACATATGTTCGAAAGATGACATTTCGTAGATCAAAAAACAAAAAAAAATTAAATTTGTTTAGTCATTTAAAAGTTGTAGTGCATTAAAGATGAGCGAAATTAGTGGAAAAATTCGATACATTTTACAATTTTATTATGAAAAGGGTGAAAATGCAACGCAGGTACAAGAACAAATTTGTGCAGTTTACGGTGAAGGAACTTTATCAAAATTAACAGCCTATAGATGGTTTGCTCGATTTCGTTCCGGTAATTTTGATGTCAAAGATGCACCTCGTTCTGGTCACTCGTTCCAATCACTGAAAAAGTCGATGAAATCATATCAAAAATTGAAGAAAATCGACACGTAAGCAGTCATGATATCGCTAAAGAACTAAACATCCATCACCAAACAGTTTTAAACCATTTGACAAAGGCTGCGGATACAAGAAAAAGCTCGATGTTTGGGTACCACATGAATTAACACAAAACAATTTAATGAACCGAATTTCCATTTGCGAAACGCTGTTTAAAAGGAACGAAATCGAGTCATTTTTAAAGCGAATGATTACAGGTGATGAAAAATGGATGACATACGATAATAATGTACGAAAAAGATCGTGGTCCAAGAAGGGTGAAGCTCCTAAAACAGTAGCAAAACCTGGATTAACACCAAGAAAGGTAATGCTGTCTGTTTGGTGGGATTGGAAAGGAATCGTTCATTATGAATTACTAGCACCCGGTCAAACCATTGATTCCGATCTCTATTGTCAACAATTAACAAGATTGAAGCACGAGATTAAAAAAAAACCTCCAGAATTATTCAATCGAAAGGGTGTTGTGTTCCATCATGACAACGCCAGACCACACACATCTTTGATGACTCGGCAGAAACTGAGAGAGTTTTGCTGGGAAGTTTTAATGCATCCACCATATAGCCCGGACCTTGCACCTTCAGATTATCATTTGTTCCGGTCTCTGCAGAACTCCCTTAATGGTTTAAAATTAAATTCCGCAGACTGGGACTGCAAAATGCACTTGGATCAGTTTTTTGCCCAGAAAACACAGAAGTTCTACAGTGATGGGATATAATGTCTTTACCAGAAAAATGGCAAAGGGTCATCGATCAAAACGGCGCATATTTGGTTTAATAAAGTTCATTTGAAATATATAAAAAAATCGTTTGAATTTTGTAAAAAAAATTATCAATACTTTTTAGACAACCTAATATATAAGTTAAAATTTATATATATATGTAAATAAAGTTGATGTCGTTCCGGGTCAGATGATTAGCATTCTATATTCATTCATATATATATATATATATATATATATTATAATATATGTAAGTATAACCACCGTAAATTTTAAATTAAAATTTCATTATTATATATATACTTCTTTTTTTCTTTTAATTTTTATTTCGTATATTTTTCGGTTTTCGTTGTCCTTTTTTTTTTTTTTTTTGTATTTTTGCAAAGTGAAATGTGAAATTTAAATTCTTAAAGTTTATTTTTGCACATTAATAATAATACTATATATTCCTTTTCATATCCATATATCCATTCGTATATAAATATATGTATATGATAATGGTATTTCAATTAATTTAATTCAATTTATATATATTATATATTTGAAAATAATGTGTATATGAATTGTACTGAGAAAAAGCCATTCTACAAGGGAGCATTTAAAGGACATATTTACTGAAGTGGTGCTACAACGAAAGAGACACATTTTCTGATACTAAACTTTTCCCTTTTTATCAAAAATGTCTAACAAATCGGTTGAGTATTTTCCCAGGAAAATTGGCGACATTTGTACATTTTTTTTATTGCAGTTTTAACCATAAAATGTATGGGGAAAATATCAAATAAAATAAATATTTGAAAACTCAACAAAACTAATCTATAGTAAATAACTTTAAGTATTATTCAAAATGCATTTTGAGAAAATGTATTTTATTTTACGCATATAAAGTGATAAAAAAGTAGTACACAATATACTTTAATTTTGTTAATTGTAATATTAAATGTAAGAAGAAACGAAAACGAAACTTACCTAAATGTTGTTCATGACGTTTCTTTGGTTTATGTACGGCTGCATACGGATCAGTACAATAATCTTGTCTTGATTGATTTTGACTATTTCTCATTGTATGATAATCATCACCACCATGTTGGCTGGTTGTCGTTACCTGATATGGGGAATACTCATCAACGCCACCATAACCGCCATGTGTAAGCGGATCATAACCATATGACGGTTGACGTTCTACAAAATTATGTGATGGTACTACTAAATTTGCTGAATTTGCATTGGGCGCCGACATTTTCAATTGCCATAAAGAATCTTGTGAATTTACACTACCTCCATTATTTGAATTTGAATAACTATTTTCTATATAACCCATATTTACCCCTGTTGGAAAAATAGAAGAAAAAAAACAAAACAAAACACACAAACAAAAAATAAATATAAAATCTCTATACATACATATAGGAAAAAATTTATATATAAGAAATATTTTTATATACATATAAAGGTATTTTTTTTTCTTTTAATATAAAAAAAGCACTATTTATAAATATATATAGAAATTTAATATTATTATATATTATATAAAGAAGCAAAAACAAAAATAAGTGAATTTCCAAAAGAATATATGTATACAAAATAAACTAAAAATAAAAATGCATAATAATTAACATAAAAATTCATTATTATAAAGTTCTACAAAAATTTTTGCTTTTTTATTTTGTAGAACAAACGGAAAAAAAATGTTTTTTAAATAGTAAAAACTCGTCTATTTTTTTTTCTTTTCTATATACGGATATCCATTAAAAATTTTTTTAATTTTATACAAAATAAAAACGAAAATGAATCAGGCACAAGGCTTATCATATGATGCAAGCAAATATATATGACAAGATATTATAAACATAAAAAATTGGTAATTATTTCATCTTTTTTATCATATTTTAGAGTTAATTATTGCACATTTTTCTACATAATTATAAATATATATATACTACTCTAACCACTATAACATCTTATACGCCACTAATCTCCCTTGTAACACCTCCTTTGGCCTATATGACACCATCCATTCTCTTAGACGTGGTATTTACTAAGTTTTTGCATTCATCCGGTGTTTTTGTATTCCTCATTTCAATGATTTTTCCTTGGAATTCTTCAATCCTTCAATTGAAACTTTCATATCATGTTTTTACTTTGTTTTATTAATGCCCACCACGATTCTATTGAACTTAAATCGGGACTTGAAGATGCCCACTTCTATAAGTGTATTCCTTTATCATTTCTTTAGCTTCCAACCTTTTAGCTTTCCTTTATCCATTTCTTTAGCTTAGTTGCTTTAGCGGTTTGTGGTAGAGCAACATCATATTAAAATGTATATTCGACGTTTGAATATAATTTAATAGTCGATCGCAATAGGTAGTGATTTAATATATGAATGTGATTTTGGGAGTAACCGTACACCAAATGAAATGTAAATTAATAAAATTAAGTAAGTAAATTAAACCCCGGAAACGACTCGCCCTTTGAAATGTAAATTATAATAACTGGCTGAAAATTTCACAGTGTGTTTTCACATTCACAATCATGATGGAATGCTTCATTTTTTGTGTGAATTACTCGATTATCGGAATCACCAACAATAACAAATTTACATTCATCATCAAAATATAATGCTATCCCATTGCCGCAGAACTCAAAATTGTTTATTGTTTTGTTTTTTTGCAAAACAATTGAAAAGGACTTTGATTTGTGATAAAATATTAATAAGGATTATTATTAGGAAAAAAATATTGTTTAATAAAATATGTCTGTATTTTTATCTTATATTCATATAGTTCGGTTTATGAATCCATTGCCTTGTCCACTTTCGTGTGACCACTTTTTGGATTGCTGTTGACCATTTTAGACTTATATCACTCATAACAGTTCTCCTTTTTTTCACAGTTGCGTTTATCACGATCAGTATAATATTAAATTTTAAACCACTTTATGTGACTCAAATGAACTGGTTAACCACATTTTATTTAAATATCTGATAAGGTAGGCTTACAATTAGTTACATTAAGTTCTTTAGGAATATTTGGTATTATTCTTATTGATAATAAGATTAAAAGGAGCCATACAGTCCTGATTTAAGTTCAATTGGAAGGATTAAAAAATTATTGTTTAAAGTCCTTTCGCGGCATCTCAAAGTCGAGCATACGAATAAAATAGCAGGTGTCCGATATTATAGTGGTTAGAGTAGTATACATGATTTTATTTATTATACATATATATATATATATAAATATTTTTGGATTTTTCGTTGTATCTAAATGGAAATTCGACATTTTTCTATATAGTTTTTTATTAAATATAATATATATATATATAAATTATAATGATGATGGAAAGTCGACTGAGTCTCTGATGCTATTATATATTTGCAAAAAAAAAAAATTGATATAAAATTATAAACACTACAAATACTCTATATACATATATAAATCTATGATATTACTATAGCCAATTACCTGAAAAATGATGTAGTAAGAAGCTACCTAGTCCTTTTTATATATGAATAGAAAATGTATATATAATTATATCATCGCATATATATATTTTATATAATATATATATATATACATTTTTTAAACAAATATAAATATAAGTAGAATTAATGAACAAGCATGAAGGAGTAAAAAATAACACTTTATGAGTGCTTTCATTTCATTATAATATTATTTAATAATATATTTATATATATATATAAATTAAAAAAAAAAATTAATGAATATGAAAATGACTTTATAATTTAAAAGGAAAATAAATAAAAAAAAAATATGTATACTAAATAATATATAAAAAAGAAAAAAAATTCGTTTTTTGTCTTAAATTTTCTTTTCTTTTTTTTTCTTTTTTAATATTTTAATTATGACTTTTTATTTTTTATTTTTTTTTTTTGTACTTTGTTTTTATAATTTATGAATGCGCGCGAATATATTTTTTTTTTTCATAAATTCTTTCTTTTTTTTTACTATATATGAATTTATAATTTCCTTTATTATTTTGGATTATATGGAATCCCATGTATAAATTTTTGTGTTAAATTTATTTTAATTAATATATAGACTATAAATAATACACGGTCGTTGGCAAGTCCAAAAGGTATATATATAATTGTAATAATATGTTCGTTTTTTTTTCTTCTTCTTCTTCATTTTCATTTATATATATGTATTGTATATATAAATAATAATTAGCATACACACAGTTTATATTATAATTTGCATAAAAATTGAATTGTAAATGTGAGAACAAAAGTTCAGAAATTGATATAAGATAAAAGTTAGAATAAAAGAAACATTATATTCATGTGGGGATGTTTTTTCTTTTTTGAAACTAAAGTTCAATTATTGTATTTTAAATGATTAAAAAAACTTTACAAACACATAAAAAATCACAATTAAAATTTTTTTTAAAATAAATAATTAATAAATAAATAAATACTGTTTAAAAACATTGACAAATATTATACAATTGAGAGTATATAAATAAATATTATTAATTATATATTAGAAAATTAATTGAAAAATTATACAGAATTTATTGAAACAAACATATATATATATATATATAGATATTAATTATAAATAATTGTCATTAAATATATGGATGACAAAAACATTAAATAATATGTAAAAATTCCTTATGAAAGAAATATTAAATTTATTGAAATTCTTCTTTTTCTTTCGTCTATAATATTGGATTTTTTTGTTGGTTATGTCTATTAAAATAATTTGTCATATTATTATAAAATGGTCCATATGAAAATTCTTCCTCCGCATTTTTTCATTTACTTATATAGTTATATGTTTATATATGCACAATAAAAAGTATATATATATTGATAAAAAAAAATAAATAGATATAGAATAAATATAACTTCGCGTATCTTCCATATATAATCTAAATATATATTTAATGTGTATTTGAAAAATTTAAACATATATATAAATAATTGGAAAAATTATTTTTTGTTTATGTATATATAAAAAAATAAAGAAGAAGAAGACACAAAAAAAAAACGAATATATAATTTATAATAAAAACATGCTCAGCATATACAAAATGATTAGTAAATATATTTATAAATATATAAAATAATAAATCAATGTACAAAAATTATTCTTGCCGTCAAGAATTTATTATTTTATAAATTCTTAATATGACAAAAAAAAAATCGTATAGCTGCTATACAAAAAAAAAAAACATTATTATTCATTTATATAATGATTAAAAAATTATATCTGCGTATGGAAATGAGTTTATGAATATATATGTATATGATTTGATGATTGTTAAAATTATAATCAATTCAAAAATTAAATCACACATTAAAATTAATCCTTTTAAGTCATTTTTCATTTATAAAAAACAATTTTAAAAACATTTAGAAATAAATATATTATTATAATTGAACGAAAAAAAAAAACATTAGTAGCAATTAGTAAAAAAAAAAAACATTAATTCTTTAACCATATTCTAAAATTAGTATATATATAATTATATATTCAAATAAAGAAAAATAAAAAATAATGAAATTCAATCAAATGTATATAATACTTACATTCTGTACCTGGCATATGTTGACCAGACATTTGTAATGTCGGTTGTGATTGATGATAACCATAACCATTTTGTGATCCATATACGGCTGTTTTTTGTTCTTCCAAGGCCAATGCCAAATCCATTGAATGTTCAAGGGCTTTATTTTCTAATCCACTGGCCGGATAATATGGTGGTGGTGCTTGATTTTGTTGGGCAACAATTGATGGTCGTACCGAATCCATTTCATAATCTTTTGCCTGTGCACTTTTCTTTGTTTGCTTTCGTTTACATCGGCAAAACATTAACACCAATATGACTACCAATGCAAATACAACACAAGATACAGCAATGCCGATAATTGTTGGCGTTGCCAATGCCGTTGCTTCCGTTACAAAAGATGAACCAACTAGTGTAAAATAATATAATCAATTATAATTTTAAACAGGACATTAATTTATTTCATTTTAAATTATATCCTTAAATTATTAATATAATTCACTTACTTTCAGCTTCTGTATAATCACCACAATGTTCATGATTTGCCTTCAAACATAATTTAACACGTACCCTTGGATTTAATTCATCTTCGTGAGCCATAAAATTGTCATCGGTAATGCCTAATGATCGTGCACTACTACGTCTAGCCGTTACCAAATGTTCGATAATAATATCTTTGTGCGTTGGTATATTTCCGGATGCTTTTAATGGGACCGTTTCAACGATTTGCCATGCAGCCATTGAACTATCACCATTCACAACGTATTCAACAATTGCAACTAATTGCAGACACGTTGCACCAACATTAATACCTAGCGTACGTGATGTTGGATCGAATGTAACATGTAATGGTGGTGGTATTTTATCAACTTTTGTTACTGTCATAATATCATTTGAATAATCCGATGAACCTTTGGTATTCAATGCTTTTACCTTAAATACATAATTGTGATGTTGTTCCAATGGCATTACTTTACAGGGAACCTCCTGTTGACAATCAAATTCTAACCATTCTGTATTCGCCACTGTATTCAAATAACATTCGGGCATTAATTGTTGTTCATCGTATTGCTGTGGCATTGCTACCTTACGATAGGCAATAAAATATTTTGTTGATGGAATGCCACCATCAAAACCGGGATCCCAATTTAATGTAACATAATCGGAACCAACGTCGGACGCTTGTAAATTCAATGGTTTTTCTGGTTTTCCCTTTAATTGCAATTTAATGGGTGCCCGTAATGTTTCCAATGAATTAGCAACACGACACAAATATTCACCATAATCTTGTGGCACCAAATTATTGATACGTAATACCGATGTATAAATATCATTATTATCGCTGGTGGTGCTAATTTCATAATGACCCTCCGATGACATCGATAATGTTGCCGGATTATTACCGAATTGCCATTGAAATTCTGGTTTTGGATATGCTTGTACTTTACATTTTACTTCAGCATTTTCCCGTACATCGTACGCAACTTTACTATATTGATGTAAAACTATCGGTGGATGTTCGATACGTAAATGCATACTCGAATTTGCCTCATTCACTTCGTTGGAAAACAAACATGTGAACAGACCACGATCACCGGGTATCAATTCATTTTCATGTGGTCGCGATGATCCCCGAAATTTCAATGTACTTTGTATTGTCCACATTCCATTGCCACCATCAACGGGATTCGTTCGGATTTCATATAGATTATTATCTATTGCCGATATATCACGATTATCTTTTTTCCATACAATCGATGGTTTTGGTTTACCTTTGGCGCTACACGTTACCGTATAATCATTATCGCCAATGCGACGTGTCACATGTTGCTGAAGTTTTGCCAAAAATTGTGGTTGTTGATGAACCTCCAATGTTATATTTGCCATCACACTAAAACCCAATTCATTTTCCGCCTGACAATGATATCGACCTTCGTTCATCATATGCGCTTTTGGTATTATATATTGTGGTCCTTGGGCGATTATCGATTTATTAGCCGCATTTGCATCATAGTCTTTAAACCATTGAAAATGTGAACCGGGCCAACCGGCTGGCGTTGCCGAACATGTTAACGTAACGGCATTACCCACATGTACAATTGGTTTACTTGGATTTATGAATGCTTGACCGGGACGATGACGTACCAATAGGGATACCGTTGAATTACCAGAACGATTTATTATTTTACCATTTGATAATTGCATTTCATTTGTTGCCATACATAGATAATTTCCAGCATCTGATGCACGTATATTGTGTAATGTTAATGTATCACCACTACGGAATCGTTCATTTGTACCCTCCTTAAACCATTCAATTAAATTTGGTGGTGGATTTGAGGTTGCATTACACCGAATATTTATTGAACCGTGTTCTTCGGCTTCTTTTGATTTTGCCTCAATTACAACAATCGGTGGATACAACACATCTAATAACAATTCTTGTTCACCGGTATGTCCTAAACCATTATCGGCTGAACATGCATATTTGCCGGCATCTTGAAGGGATACCCGATGTATGGTATGTGATAATGATGCACCAATAAAACGACCGTTACGTGTCCATCGTACATTATTTACCTTTGGTTTTGCATCAACACTACATTCTAATGTTGCCGGTTCATCACGTTCAATGCGTAATGGATTTTCGGGACCAACACTTATACGTGGAAAATCTATGTGAAATAAATAGAAAATAAAATAGAAAATTTAATTTTTGTTTTATTATATAAATGTTTTCTTATAATGAAAATTGTTATGATATTTATAAATAAATACCCTTTTAATTGAAATATAGATCTTTTTTTTTTTTTTTTGATCGAATATTGCATATTTCACTTGAATTTATGCATATAATTTTGAACCAATTTTGCAAATGTTACATTTAATTTCATTTAATGTGTCTAAACAACGAGTTAAAAAAATTTTCTTTTTAAAAGAAATGAAGAAATAATGGTATTATTTGCCAATATCTAAAAGCGGTGATGAATATCAAAATATATATATATATATATATATATAATAGCAATAAGAATCGCAGGCATCTGTTAGTCTTATTTTTAATAAATTTGTTTTTTTTTTCAATATATATTATATTATATATTTATAGAATTTTTGATTTAGCAATTTTATTTCAATCAAACAATAATATATGAATGAATATATATTGATTTTCTATATTTATTTACAATAATGCATATAATAAAATTTTATTGAATATATATTATATATGATATACATATATGATCGCAATAGCATCAGACGAGTAATGTATATTTAATAAAATATGTATTTTTTACACGATATACGATTAAAAATTTAAATATTATAACCACATAGAATAAATATAATATAGAAAAACCAGACATATTTTACATATGAGCAGCTGAATTAAGAATTTAGAATGTAATAAAATGTATATATATATATTTATACAGGGTGAGTTTTTTAACGTGAGACAATGGCATATCTCGGAAACTACACGTTTTTAAGAAAAATGTTTCAGACAAAAGTTGTTCAGTGGCTAGGGGGACATAAGATGGTTGTGTGTTTTGACCTTGAGTCAAGGTCACATAGGAGATATGACGTAAAACATACTTTTTTTAAATGGAAACCCCTATTTATCGATACGGACTCTTATTCTACATCAAAAAATAAGACCATTTTGTATCCGAACATTTTTTGATTAAACCCCAAATTTGGTCGTAAACTTGATTTGAATTTAGTCAAAAAAAAAATTAATTTAATCATTTTAATTAAATATAAATTCATAATATGTCCTGATGTGTTAACATTTAAATATTTAACATTTAAAGGAACATGTTATGCATTATTAAATTAACCGTTATTGGGTTAAATGGTCAAAGTTATTATTAACTAACCGAAAGTTATTATTAACAGGCCGAAATTAAAATTATATCATTATTTGAACCTATATTGGAAGAGATCATGTTAGACACAGCTTTAGATTTTTTTTTATGGGGATACCTCAGAGCAAAGATTTACCAAGAAAGCTCAGAGAAGAGAAACCAGAAAATATGAAGAAGCCCATTAGAAATGCTTGCATTTCTGTAGATCCGGAAACGGTATTACACTCAACTCAATCGATGGTTTCATTATAAGAACAATGAAATGTTTGGAAGTTAATGGTCACCACTTCTTAACATTTATTCCAATAATGGTTAATTTAATAATGCATAACATGTTCCTTTAAATATTAACACATCATGACAAATTATAAATTTATATTTAATTAAAATCATTAAATTAATTTTTATTTTTACTAATGTAGTTTTCTATTGGCACAAAATATCAATCTTTTTTTTATCTATTGTAGATCAATTTTCATTTTTGATTAGGTTAAAAAATCTATGTATTTTTTGATCTTGATGAATTTTATGAAATCCCGATTTTATGAAAGTTTTACCCCTACACTTTTTATCTATAATAGTTGTCAGTTTAGTATTTATTTTTGTTTTGATTTCTTTTATTGTTGAAATTTTTTTTGATTTCTCTTTTTCATGTTCGATTGAAAGGTAAAAATCTGAAATGTCAGATCAGATTAATAAAAGTCAAACGAAAACCAAATAAGTTCAAATCAAGTTTACGACCATATTTGGGATTTAATCAAAAAATGTTCGGATACAAAATGGTCTTATTTTTTGATGTAGAATAAGAATGCGTGTCCATATATAGGGGTTGCCATTTAAAAAAAGTATGTTTTGCGTCATATCTCCTATATGACCTTGAATCAAGGTCAAAACACACAACCATCTTATGTCCCCCTAGCCACTGAACAACTTTTGCCTGAAACATTTTTCTTAAAAACGCGTAGTTTCCGAGATATTCCATTGTCTCACGTTAAAAAACTCACCCTGTATACATAAAAAATATCTGTTTTTATTCAGTATAAATTTGTATCTCTATCGATCATTTATTTAGAGTATATATAGATATACATATATATTGATGAAAATAAACATAAATTTATTGTAAACGATAAAATTATTATATATTTATATATATGTATAATAAAGGAATCATTGATTTCTTAATATATGCATACATATTTGTTATATATACCCGTTTTGTATATATTAAAATATATAAAAATCTGTATTTTTTTTTTGCTACTGTTGCATTTTAAATATGTAATCCTTTTCTATATTAAAAAAAAAAAGAAGAAAATCTGTTTATATTTTTAGAATTTTCTATATTCAGTATATAAGTTCATCATCAACAACAACCGCGCAAAGAAAAAAAATTCACCTTTTAATCAAACTGATTTTTTTTTTTTAAATAAATTAATTTACAATATTCATCTTTTATACTTTGCGGGTATATTATAATTTTAGAATGTATATTTTAGTTATAAACAGATGGTTTATGTTATATACTATTATATGAATAAATTGATAATATGAATTAGTGGATGAATATATATTTGAGATATATATTCAATAATTTATATATGGAAAAATGATCATTTATAATTTATGTATACATGAATCTTTAATTAACATAAAATTTCCATATTAAATTATACGATAATGATTATATTATATATATATGTATTGAATGCAATGTATTTATATATTGATTTTATCTATTTGTAATTTATACACCCAAAAATGTATACTATAATTTCTATATATATTTAATTTAAATGTGATTTGATATTACCAATGTACATTAATTTGAAGTGATGCAATTAAATCATTATATTTAGATATATTATTTTATTTAATTTATGTGATAATAACTATCAAAAACACATCGCACTTTTATGGATATATATATATGGATTTTATTATATATATAAAATTAATGTTAAATAGATATTTATTTTAACGATTTCGCAAATTACGAGATATCGTAATGCATGCATAAACAAATATATACAGTAGAAATATCGATGATGTAGTTCAATGCAACACAGTGCTTGTATAGAAACTTTCAAAAACACTGCAGTACTTCATATTTGAAATTTTATTCCAAACAATATTCACACAGAATCATAGTTTATTTTATTGAATAGTTTATAAATTTATTTGCATCCGAACCAAATCAATGATGATCAGCTCTGATAAACGAGGTTAAACTGTATATCTATATATATGTATATAATAAAACGATATTTCGAAAAAGCATTTTGATGTTTTCCATTTCACAAACAGATAAGCAGAGTATTATTTTATAGTGTAGTAGGTTTTAGTTTCTATACATGTATATATAATATAAATAAAACATAAAACATTATATTATTATTATTATTATTATTATTATTATTACCATCTATTTCAATTAGATAATACTTGATATATTGTATAAATGTTTTTATTTCTATATATATATATATCAATTTAATGATAAAATTTTCAGATAAGAAGAGCTCCTGTATAGAAATAACCAATCATAAAAATCAAGTACATATAATATTTTTCATTTATTTTATAACATGCAATTATATTTTTATATATATATATAGAATTTTTTATACATAGGAAGAAAGAAAGATGCATCCTTTATATAAGGATAATGACCTGCTTGTATATGTATATTAATAAAATCTTGTTAAATGCGATGTCAAATCAAAAAAAAAAAAAAAAAACAAATGTATGAAAAAATTGTACATTAAAAAAGTAATTCATGTAGTAATTATTATTATTGTTATGTTTTAAATGAAGAAAAAAACAATTTGAGTCATGTTCTATATATCTGAACATTTAAAGCTCTCTAACATATCTTCTACTAAAGAATCCAATTAACTTTAATACATAATATATAGATATAAGAACTATTAAATGTTTTATATTATGTTTTTGTATACACAATACAATATATATAAAAACCACACAATCGTATATATATAGACGATAGAGAAATATATCTTCTTCCCTTATCTCAGATCGAATCGATCATAATAATATATAATATTTATAACATAGTGATTCAATTCAATACACGCGGTTCTTGATTTGTGCCATTCAATCATATTCTTTATTATGTGAATTATGCGGCCGATATTGGTTAAGAATCATTCAAGTTTTCGAAGTACCAACGAACGGACTAAATGGAAAGAAATTGAATTAATAAATATATGTTGCCGGATTTTCATGTAATATTTATTTTATTATATATATATATACAAATAGTATATATGTTTTTGTGTTCTTCAAAATATATTATGATAGATCTTAACGTGTGTTCCATTGAACGTTTATATATCTATATTCTATATATATAAATGATAAATATAATAAATAGACTGTTAAAGAGTGTGGACATGTATAGAGCTTATATATATATGCGTATAGTATATATGAAATATTGATGATGAAAAATGATTTTATATAATACAAGCAGTTGGATTGATATGTTTTCTTTGAATGAACACTTTTATGTTATTGACAAAATTGCCAGTATAACGATTAATAAAATATTAGGGTTTGAGAAATCTTCGCATATACTGAATGCGGTAAATTGAAATAAATTTAATTATTATATGGGTCAAATACACAAAAGAACTTTTCAGTCATCCTCTATTGAACCATTTGAAGGTATACATATATTGACCATGTTACAGTATAGATATCAAATAGTATAGATATATGCAACTAATAATTTTTTGTGCAAATAAGTTTTATATATATATATGTATTATATAATAAAATATGTGAATTGATCCTTGTATAAAATATATATAGATAGCGTATATATATGTATATATAATAATCAATATAATAAAATCATAATAATAATAATAACAAACAATTGATATTATATGCGGATATATAACAAAATAAACTTTATATATATATATATATTGAATTGAAACGGAACGTAAGATATTGTTTGTTTGTTTGTATACTTATAGAAATCTCATCTCTCTCTCATTCGAATACAGATTTATACGTTTTCTTATTGTTATACGATTTAAGATAGTTGAAATCTATACACCAATCAGGTGCATATTTATTTATTTTCAATATATAATTAATTGTTTATGAAATAAAAGATTCAAAACTTAACAAAATTAACAAATTATATAAAAGGTTGAATATTTGTTGAATGGTAATTATTATATAAATGAATACGCAATTACGTATTTTTTATAATTTAAATTAAAAATTATAATTAAATATTTATTTATTTTGTTCCTTTATATTATACATGCACACACATGCAATTCCGCCGTTCACTTCAATTAATATAAATTTTATTTTATAAATATCATTTTGAATTTCATTTTATTTTGAAAACATTTATTCATTTTGAAAACATTTTATAATGCCATATGCAGAAAAGCTGTGCCGTGTATATATTAACAAAAAAAAAATAAAATAAAACAATTATTACCAGATGTTTTAATTAGATATGAAAAAAATTCTTAAAAATCTATATATACAATTTTGTAATATTATATTTTATTGTATACTCGCTGTTCTATAAAATTTTGTTTTTTGTGTTTATAAAAATACATTTTATATATATTATTCGATTGAATCTATGTACGTACATGCTGCGGATATCAAAAGAAAATTTCGATTAAATTGTATAACTTTATTTAAAAAAATTTTTTTTTTTTTTTGCACATTCTCATGATATACAAAAATTCATATATATATACATATCTATAACGTTTTTAATTTTAATAAAATATATAAATATATAAAATATTTATGTACTGGGGTATCGCATATATGTGATTTAACAAAATATATTATTTTATATAAATGTATGTATGTATGTTATATGAATAGATAGATAACAAAAATCCAATTTCATTAAAACAAATTAGATATAAATAAAAATATGTATATATACATATATTTAAAAGAGAATTGTTTGTACACTATATATATATATATATATATATATATATATATATATATTGAAAATTTTGGAAATATATGTTTAAAAATATGTATAGGATGTCCAATTTTAATATAAATCATAAAACGATCTGACGATTTGATTGTGAAAAAATGTTTGAAACGGCAAATTTTTTAGAAATTCCAACTTATATAGGATAAGTATTAAAATATCGTTGGCCTGTCCAGGTCCATTAACTATGGTTAAAAAGTTAGCAGTAATTTTTTTTTTAAATTACCATAGAGAATTGAACACCCCTTTGAATAGGCAAATAATATTTTTGTACAACTATCTATCTATATATAATATAATTAAAATATTCACTTCTTTTTTTTTGTTTGTTTATTTTATTTGCTAATGTAATTAAATCTAAAAATTATTCAAGAATGAATGGATAAAATAAACATGCATAATTAAATTTTGTAAATTTTTATATATTTTTATTATTGTACAAAATTGAACACGACACATATATAGAAAGATATATATTTATTGATATTGTGCAGTGCGATATCGTATACGTTGTTGGTAGTTATATTAGTAAAATATTATATAGATTTTTTTTTTTTTAAATAAATGATAATGAATTTATTTTTGTTTTTTTTTTTTTTTCGGCGGATGATAATATCATATTCGAATTTATTATTTGTTGAATACAATAATAATATATTAGTATGTTGTCTATGACTATTTGTATATTACGATGGATCCTTATCCTTTCCCTTAGTTTAATTAATCATTTGAATATTCAATTCTTTTTAGTATTCTATAACAGTCCATCTTTTACTTGAAAAAATATCTCTTTATTCATGGATTTTATATGTAATAAATTATCAACGAATATGAGCAGGTATAATTTGTTTTCATGCCAATAGACGACGTCTGCAAATAACGATCTAACTAACAAATAGATCCCTTATTCACATCAATACACGGGTACACGGTACAAAATGAATGAAATTATAATTAAATCGGTTACGATCAACATGAATGAAATTCAAACGCATTAATAATCATATTCGGCTTTTTGAGAAAACCCATAAAAGTATAAAAAAAAAAATATTTATCCTACAAAAAAAAAAACACATCCTTATTATAATTTATTCTCTATAATCTCTTTTCTATCGCATTTATATCGCATTATTGATAACATTTCTGTATTTTCTATTATTTTTTTATATATATATATATCTGTAAATGAAATCAGTAATCAGATGCATATGTTTTTTGTAAAAAGAAAAAGAAAAAAAAGAAGATATCTATTATCCGATAACAATAGGATGAACAAAAAGGAAAAAAAAAAATATGTCGTATTAATGTGAGATTCTTATGTTTATAATGGTATATTATACGGAACCTATTTTATATTGCATTCCGTTCTTGTGTGGTTTTTTTAATAGATATTGTTGGAAAGAAAAATTCATTTATAATAGAATTGTTTAAAATTTCAGATATATATAAAAATATAACAATCACAGATGAAACTACAAATTTTTGATATGTTAATGGCGAATTACTCTTATAATTTAATAGTTCTTTTGTATTATGTAATTTACGTTTTGTCACATTCACATTTCTATAATTTTTATTAAATATTTCATAAAAATGTAATGAATAATTGATATATATTTATGATCTTATAATACAGGAACAAATATAATTTGCTGTATATTGTAAAAAGCTGCGGTAATATATATATAGTATATATTATGAATACATACTTGATATAATCTCGACATAGTTTATATATTTTTTTTAAAAATGAAAAATGATACAGATACAGATATCTATTTATTTTACATTTTTTAACGAATAATAAAGTATAGGTAATTAAATTTACTCTATTTATATTTATATATAATAAAAATAAAACATATTGTAAAGCCGGTATATATCAGATAAATTTTACATAAACGTGAACATTTTACTCTCCATGTAGCACAATAAAATTAAAAAAAAATTCATTATTATTTGTAGATATATTTCCATAACTATAAATATATATAGAAATATATATACATAAGCAATTATAATCATAAATCTCGTTATATGGAAATATTGAAAAGGAAAAAAGAAAAAAATGCAAAATGAAATCAATTTAATTTAAAATTATTATTATATTATTATTTTGTAATTGGATTATTTTTTTTTTTTATATTTCTTTTGGTTTATGGATTATTATCCGCGTATACATTTGCATTTTAATTCATCGCATATATGGTATGTATATATTATAAAAGTAAAATTAAAAATTATTATATATTGGTTATATATAGAATATATTTATTATATTTATAATGAATGTAGGAAAATAATTTGTATATTATATTATTAATAATGAACGACGACGATTATATAATGTTAAAATTGCAATTTTCTGATTGTACTAATTTTTTTTTTTTTTATTATTTAAAATACATTTTCGATTTTTTAATTAAAGAAAAATGATTTATGGCATTTATAGTATTAGGAAATTATATATATAAATGAAAGTTAAATTATATATATTGAATGCGGCGGTTATGTATTTGTAATATATACACCCATGATTAAGTTTTATGAATTTTAATAAATCCGATGTGATTTTTTTTAATTATGCATTTAATAATTCCATAGAATATCAATTTAAAAGCTTTGATGAAAACGTTTGATTCTTTTTTAGAATTTCAATCGATTCCTATATATGGAATACCGAACAGAAAAATGACAAAATGAATCTCCATACCAAAAAAAAGGAATAAAATTATAAATTTCAATCAATCAATGAAAAGAAACCATTTATTATTTATTATATATACAATGCATCAATATCTAAATACATATTTATAATTTTTATATATACATATTTATCGCATCGATATACTAAATTTTATATAAATAAAATTTTAATTGACATCTAAATTTATATACATATATATTCTTCATATTCATTTATGTTGTTGTTGCTGATGCTGATGTTGTTCAAATAGAAAAAAAAAATGTCATCTTAATATTTATTTAAAAATCTTTATATTCTATAAAGCACTTAAAAATTTAGTGTATATATCAAGTTATGGATGGATGTATATTATACAAATATAAAAAAAAAATTGACAAAAAATCAATATATTATAAGTGATTTTGAACTTGTATTGTTGCATTATGTATTTATATACATAAATTGAAAAGAATACAATATAGTTAATATAAAAAAAAAAAAATTAAATATGCCTTGTTTTATTGATTATATTGAAATATCTATATATATAGAGATATGATTTTTTTTAAATATATATATAAGATGCAGACATTACAATATGTATATATATATATAATAAGAAACTTCCATCTTTCATTATCATTACAATTTCTATACATATATTTATTATAAAATTAACTATATATATATAAAAAAAACTTATTGAATTGATTATATAGTCGTCGTAGCCATTTTTTAATCTTCTACCTATAAAAAAATGTATATATACCTTTGTATAAATAATACAATAAAAGAAATTTCCAGTTAACATATTAATTTTCTTTTGTCTCTTGAAAGGTATAATAAATCTGTGTATAATATAACATCTTTATATATATATACGTACGTATAGCATCTGAATATACAATTAAATATATATACATAAACTCATAGTTAACGTATTTTAAAGGTAAAAAAAAAAAACTATGTATATATACCTACAGCATAAAAATTCTGTATATAATCGTATATTATATTATTATTATTATTGATATAATACACATACACGTGGCAACTGGAATGACCACATTTGACATCATCAACGATATATTATAAATGTTAATTTAATATACTAATAATAATAATAATCATATAATCATGATGCTGGGTATTCATATATGTATAAATATATATAAATAAAAGATGCTCAAATAGAAAACATAATATTTCGTTTCAGGTTTTTATTAGCCATACCTTATAGCTTTAGTCTTAATTGATATATGAACATTCAGAATTTTCATTCGATTTGCAAAGACCGTACAAACAATTCAGATGAGCTTTAGGCATTAGGCAACCGTCAAAAATGATAGTATTAATTATAATTCAACCAAATATAATGTTTATAGTTAAAATTGACCATTGAAGATTCTTTTTTATTTAATTTAACCGGGTATATCCAATAAAAAAATTTAGAAAGTCAACGTAATATAAATAAAAAAGGAATTCTGTATAATGTATAAGCCTATAATGAAATGATCAGAATATCAAATTTTCGAATATATTAACCATATACATTTTTTTTTGACATTATAGTGCCTTTTATATATATAAATACGCTGATAATGATGAATATATTATTAATATTATTATGATGGTTTTTTTTTTTATTTTTATAGCTTTTTCTTAATAAAACGTAAAAATATATATAAGAATAATATATATTTATATGGGCAACAAACTTTAATAACAACAAAGAATATATATATATATACAAGAAGCAAGCGAACAACATTAACCAACTCCATATATACATATTTATATTTATAACAAGTTCTTAAACAACATATATATATATTAATACGGCAAACTAAGCAGATTTCTTATATATATATATATATGGGAGTGCAATGAACTGAAACTGACAAAGTTGGTTTAACTCTTTAGTTTTTTTTTTTTTTTTGTTATTATTATTGTATTTTATTCTTGTTAATTTTTTTTTATGTTTTCAATGTTGCTTATATTAAATATATGTATTCGTATTCGAATTTTATTATGTGAATGGACACATTTGCGTACATTTCTATATATTTAATAACTCTAAAATCATTAGATCAATTTTTTATTTCTTATTTTTTTTCTGTAGATATAATAAAAAAAAAGTATTTATTTACATATATGTATAAAAAAATGTAGAGAGAAAAAAAAAACAACGTACATATTTTTCAATGGTCAAACTATCGCATATCAAAAAAAAATTTATCGTCTAAGTTCGAGACTGCAAATTGGGGATGGAAATGGAGACTGCAAAACATAATATTATTTTTACGTCATTTAATATAATAAAACTTTTTTGGATTTAACTAACAATCAAATTTATTATATTTTAGGAGTTGTGATGTAAGAAACGAATGACAAAATTTATTAAAGTTACTATATTATAAATTTTGATTTCTTCTATATATATAAAATGGGATTTTTTCTATATAAATATAAATATTAAATACTGAAAACCAATATTATAATTATATTTTTATTTTTTTTTTTTTGAAGCATAAGTTTATTTTCTAAGATGTAACCGGCCTCCTCTCCTCATTAAAGAAATAATATGTTAATTTTCTATTTTACATAAAATTATAATATTTTACATTAGATGCGTTAGATGCTTTTTTTTTCTACTTTTACATGTATAGGAGAGGATGTAATTTTGTATTTGAATGATGTTAAATTTGAAAGTTAATCACGCAGTCAACAAAATGAAGTATAAAAAAAATTAATTTATACAATCACTATATATGAAAACATATAATGAAACTTGATGATTATATAAACTGAATAATATAAGTTGGATTAAAATTTAAAACATGTTTTACGATAAATATTTTTTTAAATTCGTTATAGATCGATTGATGATGCGATTCAAAACCTCTTCATTATTATTATATATTTTGTATATAATCAACTTTAAAATTAAAACATCTTTTGGAGGAGATTCATTTTTTATTATTATTCAACATATAAATATAGATAATATATATATATATATAGGAATTTAATTAAATTGTCACAAAAAGAAATGGATAGAGGATTTGTGTAGCATATTTGAATGTGTATATATATTCAAATACTGTTTGTATAAATTATAAGGTCCATATCGTATATATGTTTAAATTAATAGTATAATATATAGTTAACTAAATTATTCATTTATTATATAACAAAAAAATATATGATGTATATATAAAAATTTTGATTTTATTTGACTGATAAGATGATATGGAATGCAATTTAATATATGAAAAATTTTATTATTATACATAAAAACCTATTTCATATAATAGAATTTTGAATATATATAAATGTATATAGATGCTGGTTTAACCTTTTTTTTGTTCAATTTGTTTATAACTTATGAAATAATCAAGATAAAAATTATTATTATTATTATTATTATTGTTATTGTTAAAATTAATTTAAATTTACCTTTTCTATCTTTTTGTCTATATACATATTTATAATAAATAACGTAAGTTAGTAGAGTACTATTATGGTAATACAGATATATACGCAAAGTAAAAGAGGCATTTATATATTTTTGTATTGTTTGTATATTCAAATCATATACTATATTTTCTATATATTTAAATATAGGCAGTAAATTTGAATATTTGTGGTAGCTCGTTTATTAGTGCAAAAGGATAATTATATGTACATATATAAATTCTTTGTTTATATTATATACAAATTGTATGAATATCTATATATATATATATATATGAGTTGTCGCAAAGTCATTTTGTTGAGTTTTTTTAATATAAAACCTCTTGTTCATATATATGCATAATTGTATAATGATGATTTTTATACAAAAATATATATATATAGGCATAGCCGATGTATATAATATACAAAAATTACATATATATTTATTTTATATAATATACGAGTAATATATATATGAAAGAAGTCATCGTTACATTCATATTTTTGAAATTTTATTATTCATATTTTTGGTTCATTTACATTAATTTATATTCCCTCTGATTTCTGAATTTATATATATAAAATTAAAATGAAAATATAAAACTGATAAAATTACTATATATATATACAATAAATATATATGTAAATATACATACTTGAAAAACCTCGCTTTCGCTTTATATATATATAAAATATTATTCTATTATATATATATAGAAAAATACCCGTTTTTATAATTTTCATATATATAGTCCTTCAGTTTTCCAATATATACTTCATTTCACTATATATATATACATGTAAAATTATTATATATAAATACGTATTTATATTGCACGTATTCTGCATATTAAAGTAATCTATTAATTTTTGAGTACCTCGCTACTATATTGCTATTATATATATGTATATATAAATAAGATGTAATTTTACATTGTGTACTATATATTCAACTCTATATGTATAATTATATGCATATTTTACTTTTTATGTATATATATAAATTAGATTATATAAATATAGACGCAGAGAAAATGCCTATAGGGTTTTTCTAGTGGGTTCATAATTTTATTATACATTGTAATTTACTCGCTGAAAAATTATACCATCATATAAAATGGTACCTAATGAAGATATCTCTATAATAAATAACCTCCTATTTATATATACGAATACACATTTTACGTATATATAAAAAGCACACAATTTAAGATTCCATCTTGTATATATATATATACCATATATATAAATATTCAAGTCGCAGTTAAAATTTTTTGGAAATATATATATATATATAGTAATTTTTGTATATAACAACATATAAATTTGAATAAATTTAACACCATACCATATATAAGATTAATTTTGAACCATCATTTTTATATATATTAAAACCAAAACCCATACGTATTTGAATTTTTTTACTTTTCTGTTTAATCTATACACATTTTTAAGTTCATTTTTATTACTTTATTATTATTATTATTATTATTATTGCTATTATGATATACTTTATAGTTTTTCAGGTATTTGTGAAAATTATTCGTATGGAAATATAGTGTATTTATATATTAAATATATAACATGATATATATATATATATAATAATAATAAATCAACAATGATAATAAATCTTTGTAAACATTAATTTTATATACTTATGTGTATATATATTATGAATTTAAATGGATTATAAATATAGTTATAATCTGTATAAAAAAAAATATATATATAGATAATTGAATATTATACATTTATATATTTACGACATAAAGAAAATTCTTTTAGTTTGAATCACAGCAGAATGTTCTTCGTCAAGTCTTTCAAGTCCTATATATATATATATATTGCATATTGATGTGATGTGATTCATAAAATTTTGAAAAATATTAATGATATTAAATGTATTCAACGCACTCGATGAATTATGTTTGATTCAACATAAAATTTTTAAATGAAAAAATAATTTATTAAATTCAGTAAAAAAAATAAAAAAAAAACAATTTATTAATTATATACCTACATTAACAATTTTACAAATTATTTACTATATCGAATTATTTATTAGTCGATAATTTGAATACTTTTTTTTTTGTTTTGTGATATATAAAATTAATCAATATATAAGTATATGTTTATGTATCTATACATATCTATATATGGAATCAAGTTTAATTGTTTTTTTTTCTATATATATCATAAACACATATATAATTAAATATATATATATGAGCATACATGCATATATATAATTAATTTTTAATGATCATTAAAAATTAAAACAATATATAGGTTTATTTATGGAAACAATTTCATTTGCCAACACACAACACACACACTCAGCACTCACATACAGTTCACAAACACATACACATGAAATAAAAACCAATAATTTAATTAAATTTCAATGTGTTTTATAATGATGAATAAAACAGGGAATGTCTTAGACCTCTCAAATGAACGTTTATATATCATATGGATATTTTCGGGTTGAGTTTAGTTTAGAAAATTAAAAACTATTTAGACGTTTTTTTATATAGGTTAATGGTTTATGATTTATGATTCCCAAACAATATTTGTATTCATAAATGTATATCATCGGCAGTGCATGTAAATAATTACCTATATATAATTACCTATGCATATAGAAAACCAAAACTAAATCACTTTGGTTAAATTTCCTATTTATACATATTGAAAACACCAAATTGCAATCCTTTGAGTAAACCCTACCCTATATATATATATATATATATATTTATTTGTGACCATAAGACCACATCATATACAAATAGCCATAATATATTGTTAATTTATAAATTTATATATGTATATATTAAATCAATCGAAACTGAATATTAAATACATTGCGTAAATATTAATAAATTATCGATAAAATATATATATATATATATATATCTAGATAGAAATCCATAAAAAATATAAAGATGTGAATTTTATCAATAACCTATAAAGATGACAGTTAATGAAAATTGAATATAAATTATCGCTCACGCTTGAAGTTTTTGCAAAAAAGTTTTTAAATTATAATTTTGTCATCATTATATAAACAATCGCAATCAATCACAATTGCATGTATATGAAAATGTCAACGGATAGAGATAAAATATCTGCAATATAGCTGGAAAAAACTTCCAAAGACAACATTTTGATATATACAAAATATTATTGACATAAAAATAATTACTTATTAATAAACATATATGTATGTATGTATAGTATGTATATGATTTTGATCGAAATAATAACATATGTATATATATATATATATAATTAAATTGTTTTCCTATTTAAGTCTATATTAATATATAGAATAATATTGATAGTTTATATGTTTTTGTGTATAGATACATATATTGATATATAGAAAAGATTGATATATATGTGACATGATGAAATAGTATAATATTAATTATTTCTATAAATATAATTAAAGGTTATTAATCTTAATTAAAGATTAACCCTTATACATATATATATATCTTGATTAGTTTTCCACATTTAATGTATACATTTGAATGTGTATTTTATTTGATTATAGAAATGTATAAATCTTCTTATAAATAATAAATATATATATGTATAAAGCTCATCATCATCAATACAAAATGTATGCTAAACATGGAAATTGATATATGTATACAAATGAAATGCTATTATGGATACTGAAATTCTATTATGAGTATTATATATATATAATGAATATATTCTTATAATCCCGGTCCTTTGGAAAAGTTCAGTATTCTATACAGTTTCGGGTATAGAATGAGATATTGGGTTTATTACCTATACAAAATCAGAGAAATATTCTATATTATAATAAATTAATTTTCCCCGTAATAACCGCATCATTATCTATAATATATAGATTATTCTTTAACATATATATATATATCAATTATTCTATATATCAATAGAGTAATATATTCATTAAGTGGTAATTATAAGAGCAAATTATATGTATTTTTGGAACCTTTAATGCACAATAATATTTTATATTGAAAAACTTTTAATTATATTTATTTATATTTGTTTTCTATTTTATTTTTAATATATTTTGGCCGTGTGTTTTTGTTGTTTTAATTCTTTGTTTTATTTCTTTTCTCTTGTTTTGTCTAATTAATAAAATGTATCTATAGGACAAATGAATGATATATACGTAGACAAAAAGTTTATTCTAAAAATATGTCTAATTTAAAAGATTATATATTGTGTGCATAGAATTATACATGTTTTGATGGAAGTGGATAAGAAGAAGAAAATATTTTGGGTTTTTTTTTTTATAAAATTGTTTTTAATTCTTTTCTAAACGAATACAACTTAGCATCTTATCATCTATATAGCCGTGTATTAAAAATTAAATAATAATAACAAAAGTAAAAAAAAATAAAACACAAACAATATAATTTAGGAAATCAAAAAAAAAAACACACAGATATTGTTAAAGGATATATACATATATTTTTAAATCATTTATATATATAAAAGTAAATATGTAAAGAATATAATAAAATCTATAGGATAATATCGTCCGTCGTCTTAGCCATTTAAAGAGTTAAAAATTTATTTTTTTTATATCCTAAATAAATAATGTGTTTATATATGTATTTTAAAAAATACACACCACACTAACGATAAACCATCACAGATTCACAGATATACTATATATATAACAATATATTTTATGATGAACAAATATTTTAAGCTTTTTGATTTATATTTTCAATTTATATCTATGGTATATATATATATATATATATATATATATATAATAATAACCATATTCTTTATTTATTGTTTATATAAATGTATTATTACACATATATCTAAATGATACACATAGGAATATGCCTATAATACAGGAAATATAAGTGGCAAATATCCTTATCATATAATTTAATATTATTTATTTATAGAACAAAAAAAAATACTGCAAAAATACCTTATATTTGAGTTTAACTTTCAGAGGGATATTGTTTTGGGGGTTTATTTTATTTTTCTTTTAATATCACATTTAATAAGCTTTATATACAATATATAAAGGTTTAAATATTATAGTTTAAATATAAAAGCAGTGTTTGTGGATATTAAAAGTAAATAAATATATTTTATTTGTCTAAAATATTTGGTTGTCCTATACAAGTACCGGTCAATTCATATACGACAATGTTTCATACATTATAGGTGTAGGTGCGTAGGTGCGTATACCATTGAAAAAGTTCATTTAAAACTATAGATAAATTTGTGAGTATAAATCCAATTACATAACCATAGAAAATTTCTATAAACTTGTATACCTATATCTATATAAATATAGTTTCTCGTTTATTCACACAAAGCAAAGGATATAAATATACGGTATATTAATATATCTATATGATTGATGTATTTTTATTTAACTTTATTTTAGATGTATGACATATTTTAACAATAAAATACATATATTTTTATTCTATTGTATATTTCATCATTTACTCGTATACAATAATTTAAGGGCTCATATCATATAGTATGTTGCGTAAAAGAAAAGATTTTAAAGGATACAAGACGGTTCAATTTTTTGTTTTTGTATATGACGGACGATGATGAAAATGTTTTTCACATAATGGAATATTTATATATATGGATGGATGGATGGATATATTATTTATAAGTTTGATTTTGAAATATTGAATATATATATGTATATAAATATGTTTTTATATATACATAAAGTTTATTTGCCCTATAATCATAAATTGTATAAAAAGGGTTGTTGTGTATGTATTATAGTATTATTATTATTATTATACAATATATACATATATGTGATTTATTAATATTAAACAATATACTCGTATAAAACAGGGATATAAATTTTATATATATATACATAGCAAATACAGAAGATGAATATTAATAATAATATTAAAGTGTATTAAATATATACAAAAATATGTATAATATATAAACTTAGGAATTATTTAAGAATAAATAATATTTGGACATTATTTATGTATATATATACAGCTTTTATAAATTGAATCAATTAATTAATATTAAATATATATAATATATATACGTATAATAAAAATAATAATAATAGCAATTTTAAAAAGCTTAAATATTTGAATATTTACTATTTCAATATATAATATATTTAAATGATTGATGTGATAATACAATTTTTTATGGTTTAAAAGAAAAATCAACTTTTGATATATAAATAATTTAAATTTTGGATTTGCTGATTTTATGGTGGGATTATTCGTTTCAAAATGGATTCTTTTGACTTAAAATATCATTTCCTAAAACTCTAATTATGTACGATCCTGTAGTTTTTCTTTAACCTGAATGTGTTAAGAGACTTCTTTTTTCATAAAATCAATTAAACATTTAAATAGAAATCAAATATCAATATATTCAAATTCAAAATTGTATTCTCGGGAATTATAATAATGATATCCGCAACCGTCTAACAATAATAAGTATATACTATATATACAAAAAGGATAAAAAAAAACCCTTTTACAATATTCACATTCACAAAGAGAGATTGTTGAAATCCAATTATTATTTGTATATTTTATTCAATTTTATAAAGGCAAAAATATATATTATTTATATATATTTATAATTAAAAACACTTCTGCGTATTTATAAGAGGTGTTTGGCTTAAATTTAAAATTCCGCAATAATGAAATGCGTTCTATCCTATATTTTTGAATAGAAGTTATATAGATTATTTTATGATATAAATATTATTGATAAACATTTATATATATATATTGAAATACATCATATCCATATGATAATAACAATATAAAGGCATATGCTTTCATTTTATTAATATTTATTTTTATTTGGATATAAAAAAAGGTATTTTAATTAAAAAAAAAAATAGTATTTATACTTAACATGAATGATATAGATAAATAAAATATGAATAAATATATGTTATAATTTACAATATTTGTATATGTCTATCACTTCAACTTTATTGTTGTTCTTGTTAAATATTATTTTTATTATTATTATTTTTATTTTGTTGTTTTGAATTCACATCGTATTATATAATAATATATTTATGTGAAAAAGGATATATTATATATATAAAGAGTGGTTCAATGGTGTATGTGGTATAAACTATATCTACAGAGTGTGTATTACAAATATACAAAAAGGCAATATATAATGATTTAATTTTGTTTGTTGTGTTGCGTTTTGCATCATTCATATATCTATATCTATATCTATATATATGGATGTACTATTTATATATATATATATATATCAGTATAGTGAAAATTCAATTCTGAAAACCCTTTTCACAAAACCAACCACAATCTTCATATATAAATTACAAGCAATATGTTTTTGAAAATGTTTATTTATTTTTTGTTTTCAGTTCAGTTATATATATATTATATTTATACACATATATAGAATTTATTTATTTATACAATAAATTTTGTATATTTATACATCAGTGGGTGTGTGTGTTAGGGTATTTTGAATAATTTAAATAACAAAAAAAAAAACAAAAACAAAAACAGAAAAATATAACATGAATAAAAAAAAAAAAAACTATTGGATATATACACCAAAGTACATGTGGTGGTACTTTTTTGTTCAGTATTTGATGTGTGTTTGGAAACGTTAATGTGGTTTATATATATATATTTTGTATATATCTCACTCAGTATAATCATCATATATATATATATATATATATACGCAGATGAAAATATATATATATATATATTATTATTAGATCCTTTCAAATATTAAAATCTCAATAATTTATGTTTTATATATACATCCATATGTTTTAAAAAGTTTTATAAATAGGTGGTAATTCTTATGCTATAAGGATATACATATCATCATCATGTATATATATTGGCAAATAAATAATGCATCTAAAATAATATGATAAAAACTTATATTTTGTACATTTAGTTCAACTGTTCAACAACATATATATACATTTTTTTAAATATATATATAACATATGCGATTTATGTTTTGTTATAATACGATTACAAATAAAATTAATGTAAAAATTTCATATAGTTAAATAAAATGATAAAATGCAATTGAAATTGAAAATATATTTGCATTTGTCTTAATACATTTTCATATCTATTTAATTAGAGCAATTCTCGAAAAAGTGTATTTTAATTTATACAACCATAATTTTTCGTATTCTTAGAATACGTTTATAAATCAAGATACATTTTATAAATAACAAAGAAAATATTTGATCGCACCGCAAACAGAATTTACTATTAAATTTAAACAAGTTCATAAAATGTTTTATGATTTTAAACTATATCCTTATATAAAATAAAATTGTGCGAAATTTTCTTATTCTCAATAATTTATACGAATATTTTGTAATCCACCAGCAGAATATATAAGTTCGTTAATATCTATATAAGAGATATAACAGATAAAATTTGTTTAAAAACTTCAACAACTTTATATTATATTATTTTATATCATTTTATATATATATATATATTATTTATATATCTTATGGCAAATCTTTTAAAATAACTATATATTTATATAAAAAAAAAGTTTGATTTGTTAATAAATAAATATTGAAAATATTTACAATACAGATTTTTAATATATTCAGTTTTCAGTATATAAGATTTTGATGATGTATGCGACTGAATAAAAATGAATACTGACAGAATCTAAATTCAATACTCAATAGTACAAAATGTTGTTAAAGTCTCTTTTTGTTTTAGATCATTTTCCACTACACGTAAAAATGCAAAAATGTACATCAAACATCAATTTATATATACATTTTAGAACAAAATTAATTCATTTAAGTTTGTCAATTACACTTTTAAAAGAATGTATTATCATGTTAAATAAAATCCAAAAAAAAAAAAAATTAAATAAATTGAGATTATATTATAGCTATATAGCATTTTTTTTTTTTTTTTTGAATAAATCATATATAAATAAGTGAAGTTTTATCCATTACAATTAAAATAAAATTTTAAAATAGATTCATTATTTGGAAAAAGTATAAAGTTATACACCACATATTTGGTTTGTTTTTTAGGTAAAGGTAAATATATATATATACACTTTAAAAGAGTTTATTATGCACATATTCAAATATGTTATGTACATTTTATATATATCTGTATACCATATAAAACGTTTTTTGGTTTTGGTATATCTTTCTTTTATATATAGTAATTAAAATTATATACTTTATATCTTGAAATATTTATATAAAATGAAAATTAAAAAATGGATATGAAAATTCGCATCATGATGATCCATCAATAATCATTATAAAATATATTTATTTCCTTTTTGTATTTTAATATTAATTACTCTGTTTTTTTTTTTGATTTTTTTCCAATAATCATTCAAAGGCGAAAAATATTATTCTGGGAATTTTGTGAATTTTAACAAGAGAACATAAATTTAAATAAAGTTTATCAATCATTTTAATTATACCTATATATTATTTTATTCTATAATAATAAAAATAATCAATATATTGCAATTTAATTACACATTTTAAATATATCATAATTTCATCATATACAATTATATACCATAGACATATAGATATTTATTTAATTATTTTCAAATTTAATTTAATTTTATACGTTTATATGTTTTCAATGCAACAATATATATAGATAATAAATTTTACATTTATATAGTTATGATTTTATGTACATTAAATGTAATATATTTACTTATATAAATATAATAATAAAATAATTGATGCTAATAAATAGATATTATAAAATATCGATACTATATATGAACTAAAATCATCAGTATTTGTAAATATATAAAATTTAATTACATTGCATTCATATATACGTGTATATGTATTTAAATTTACCATAAATAATGATATTATGAATGTTAAAAGGAAGCATTATAATATAATTTTATATGTAAATGTAAAATAAAATGGATCAAATGGAAATAGAAAAGAAAATATATAAAGGTAAAAAAAATTAAATTTAATTACATATAAAAATGCAATAGACAATTTTCCAAAAAAAAAAAAATTTATATAAAATATATCGTGAAAAATTAATAATGTATTTTATAGATATTTATTTTAATATAATAGTTGAATTAAAATGTGATACATAATTAATTTGTATATGCATTAAAAGAAGCATTAAAAACAAAAAAAGGGTTTTTGTATATATAATTTATCAATACGTGAAATATGTGAAATATTCTATTTAATGCAACTTGACGAGTGTATATATAAAATTAATTTAATACTATTATCATATATGCATATACCATATATACGATATGGTAGGGTATAGCTATATATAATGAATAAATGAACATTGAAAGCATTCTTGATTTGCCGCATATATGCCATATATATTTTCAATAATAAATTTCAAAAACATATAATGTATATATGTAATGCACGTGCATATATAAATTAAAGCATTCCATATATACAGCAATTAGTTATATTTTGATATCCTCTTGATTTTACTTTACATATGAATTACATTTGTATATATCTATACTTATATATATATATATGCACATTTAGACTTTATATACTCGTAATTTTATGTAATATTTCCCTTGAAATATTAGTAGCTCTATACATGAATAAATTGGGGTTTTATAAATTTTTATATGAATACGAACTAAAACATATCGATATTAATCGAAATTTCCTCTGACCTTTAATTTGATGTTTAATTTAAAACTATATATTGATTTATTCGAGTTTATTAACAAATTAATTTTTACGATATTTTTAAAGATTCGAAAACGATATATTTGAACAATTCTGATAAATAATGATTTTGAACTTATTTGAAAATATTCAATTTATTATATATATGATGCGATATCCCGAGAAATCCAGACGAATAAGATACAGAATATGTAATAAGAAAACGAAAAAAAAAAAAAAAACACACAAACTATAGAACAATTTATACCGCCCTATATTTATTTATTTTTATACCCATTTATAATATACCTCCCAAATTACATTAATTTTATTATATGCTATATCATTTATATTAATGTTTAGTACACTTATTATTATTATTATTATTATATGTAATGGATATAAGAGATATTCGCAAATTCACATCATAAAATAAAGGTTATACATATATATATATATATATATACGTATTCATATAGAGTATAGAGCAAATCACTTACATATACATAGTATTTGTTGGGTAAGATTCAACAAATATTTATGTAATATATTAGGGTGATTTTTTTTGGGAAACGATATCTTACTATTAACCACAAAATGTAATACATCGATTCAAAGGAATTATGATTTCTATCAATCTACCATTCAGATTGTACTGTACTTGTAAATTTGTATTTTTGAAAGTTATAATATGGAAATTCCTTACAATTTGAGGGTTTTCATGAAAATTCTATGAGTAGATTTTTAGAAAAAACGACCATATAATGGGATCTGATCATAATGATATATATATTCTTATTGAACATATTTCAACAAAAAAAATCCAAAATATATATAGGAACCCTAACATATAAAATATACATAACATGATTTGTTTACATTCAAATAAAGCAAATGTGTATACATATATATAAATGAGATACTATGCATTCATACATATAATATATATATGCGATTTGGAAATTGAATTGCTGTAATAAAAGTAGGTATTATTATACATATTTAATTTATCTAAATAATACTTCAACACACAATATATAATGTGTATTATATATGTATAGAGAAAAAAAAATATATTATGTACTTTAAGTGAATTCTGAAGTGTATTTTTAGTGAATATTTTTCTAATATTCCATCTTAATTATATAAACGTATTGTATATATATATATAAAACCTCGTCGGACTCGTCCTTTGTTCTAGACCTATTTAATTTTTATATATATATTATTCCTTCTTTAGAGAGATGTACGAATGTGATTAAAATATATATGTTATTTTAATATATATATATATAGCAATATCAAGTTATCAAAAATGGTATCTTTAAAGTATATATATATATTGTATTTATATTTATTTAAAACTTGAAAACGAACAAAAAGAAAAATAAATTACTTGATTTTTTTATTTTTTTTTTAGATTATTTAAGTCATATATGTTTATACACACAATCATAAATCAAGATAAGCAAACACACACACAAACAGTTTTATAAATTTTATATTCTCATTATTTACATGAATACTATATATATATATGAATACACATGACAGCAAGGAAACATTAAGAAAAGATTGAAGTAAAAATAAGAGAAAAAAAAAATAAATAAATAGGTTAGCTTAAGATTTACTTCATATATATGGTTCATTTTTTCTTTTTTGCTGTATATCAACTGAAAGACTTATTATACATACAAATAACCACCAAAGGTTATATGTATAATGATAACGACGACGACGAAGAGAATGAAATGAATGCATAAAGTCACGTCTCAATGGGTTTTTTTTCTTTGCGTTCCATATATATATATCCATATATACATATTGTTTTTGTTTTATCGTCCTTTTCAATATATGTATTTTTATATATTATATAAAGAGCCCATCGTCGATACATATATTTTACTAAATAAAAAAACATAAATATTATAGACATAAATATCCCATATATGTATATATATATAGTTAAATATTATACATGCATAAGCCTAATGATGGCGTTGACAAAAATGTATTTATAATGTTATATATGATGATTGTGGGTGAAATGTTAATTTCATTTATATTTTCCATATTTTTTTGGTACAATTTCAAGTTTATTTATAATTTAATATTGTATATATACAATAAATAATATTTAATTTTTACATAAATTTTCCATCAAATTATTTGAATACTTTAAAAATAAAAAAACATTATTTATTGATTTTCCCGCATAATTTTAATGATTTCATAAACGTTTTTTTTTTTTTTGTGATATACCAATACCATAAACATTAATGAATCGATCAAACGAAATAACTGATATAATTTATATATTTTCGCAATGTTATTATGCTATAATATATAGGTAAAAAATATTTTTATATAAATATAAAGTGAATCAATTCAAAAAATAAAAAAAAAAAAAAACATGATGGAAAAACAATGTATTTTTTTTTATATTATATTAAAAGTTATACAAATCTATATATATATATAGTATAAGAGAGATTTGATGTATATAAGAAGTAAGCAAAAAAAAAAAAATATAATAAAATAATATTCTTATAATATTTATACACACATAACAATCAATTTTATTTTTATATTCTACTTTGATACTTCATAACTTCACACAATTTGTATATAAAAAAAAATATAATATAAATTGAACAGCAAATAGATTTCGTTATGCATACAAATGATATATAATATAACTTTTAGTATTTTATATATATATATATATATATATATATATATATATATATGTATATGAAACGAAAAATGCGAGCCTTAAGTTTTATTTAATTTTTTTTTTTTTTTTTAAAGAGAACCAACATAAGAATTGATTGTTTTTCCAATGGAAAATATAAAAAAGAGGGTGTACAGAATTTTATTTTATTATATACATAAGACTTTTAAAAATAATTTTTTTATTACTTTATGTTTATAAATATATATATATCGGCAGATACAAAATATTATAATAAACAATTTAATCTTGTGCGAAAAATATATTCATGGATAAATATATATATGTATATCCTGAAATATTTGTATATAACGAACGCATAGAGACTTACAAATTGACTATTAAATAACATAATAAAAATTGAAAACAAAAAAAGAGAATTTTCAAATCAATACAATTTTTTTTTTTGAAAAACTTTTATGGTGTTTGTATGTATATTATATCAATCAATAAAGGCGAATATTAAAAATTTACAAATTTTTATATATATATATATAGATATTGGAAAATTTATTTATACAAAATATTCATATATAGATAGCTATTATATCCATATACCTACATCATCATATCTCATATATTGTAAAAAAAAAAAAAGAATTTATTTGAATATTTTTTGGCATACGTTTTATTAAACATAAGATCTATCTGCGGATATATAAATAAGTATATATATATTTAGCAATAAAAAAAAAATATATTAGATAAAATATATATCAAGAAAAAAATTGAAAAAAAAAATGGATAAATTCAAATTTAATAAAATATAATCCTTATAAATTTATATACATTGTAAAATACACATTCCAGATAAGCTTTATAATAAATTAAAACATATATTGGCGATATATTGGACGATTATCTCTTTCATATATGGAAATATATATTATATATGATTACACAAGAACATATATAGCTATATAGATATAGATAGATTATTATATATATGAACAACAATTGATCCTTTTTTCATTATCCTTTTTTTTGGTTTTTCTTTATAAAACAAAGGGTCATTACCATCAATATATATACAGTATATATTGTATGCTTGCCTATTCCAAAGTCTATTTAGCATAATATCTAAAATTTAATATTAAATGAAAATAAACAACGCTTGAATTTCAACTTAACGAAGAAATAATGTATTCAATATTTTTATTTTGAAGAATATAATCTCTCATCAAGGATATTTTTCATAATGATGTAAAAATATTAAACTATATATATAATATGAACATGTTCTTTATATACATATCAATGAAAATATGCGATAAAACATTTTTAAATTGTTATATAAATTTAGTTTTTGCATGATTCACATGTAATAATGTATATATTAATTAAAGTCACATTAAAGCAAAATTATAAATAAAATAATCTTATATCAAAAAAATATTCCGTAACAAATTGGAAAGAATTTATCTATTGTGAAAGAAATGAAAATTCCTTTATATTTTATTAGTGAAATGATTCTTTTGAATTTTAATTTTACATTTCAAAATATTGGTAAACATTTATTCTTTGGTGTTATTGTTTAGAATATTTGGCACAATATATTTTTTTTTTCAGACAATTAATTATTAATAATGTTAAAAAAAATTTGTTACAAAATGCGATTAAATAAGAATTCAAATTTATATACGAAATATTTGAAATTAAAGTAATAAAAACCCAAGAACATATACACATTTAATGTATGCTTAAACATTCTTTAAGATTAAATATATACGTATATATAAGAAGATGCGTTACAAAATTCAATTAAAGAAAATTTTATAAAAATACATTTCTTAACCACAGAAAAAAAAACACAGAAAAAATACAAAAAAGAAATAAATATTTATACATTTTTGAGTAATAAATCACTATATTGTAAATCCAATATATATTTATTTATATATATCTAATACCCACATTATCTGTATATAAAATTTCATTAAATATACATATAAAAAAAATATATATATATATATATTTAAGCGCATTATTGCAACATATAGCCCAGTTTTATATATAAAGTATTAGAAATCATTTGAATTAATTTGAATTTTTTTTTTTTGTGGATATATGTTTTTATTGAAGCGAAGTATATATATCTATAGTATATAAAAGATACAAATTTAAAATGAATTAAAATATCTTTGGTTTTCCTGATCTTTACAAAAAAAATATAAAGCAAAATAAAAAATAGAAAACAACAAAATATAAAAAAAAATATTCAAATTACTCTATCTATATATAATATATACTAAATAAAATAAAAAGAATCTCTTGAATTTTTATAAATTATATATATATATATATATTTAAAGAATTTTTATTTACTGTTTATATGGTACTATATATACATATATAAAAACGATACGATACAACGAATAATATCACAATTTAATTACATCATATAAATAGTATATATATAGATACACTTTGTGAATATATACTCTAGTGGTTTATTCTGTTTTACGAAATTTTATTGTAATGATATTGTATAAAATAACGAGATCTCTAAGCATTTGTAAATGTTGTCATTTTCCATATTTAAAATAAGATAATATATATATATTGAAGATTTACTTAATTTTGTCGTTTTCTTTAGATCTTTTCTTTTTATATTTTCTCTATACCAATTAATGATAAAATGAAAAGTATATCTTGTTTTATATGTGTATAGGTACTGTACGAATTAGATTTAATTTTATTATAATGAATGTGATATTTTCTATATTGAATTATTCCATTATCCATATATGTATACAAATGAGGTAAATTATGTAATAGATGAACTTCAGCTATATAAAATATATAGAAGTTCTGTGAATACAGAAAACTTTGCTGACCGTAAGAATGATAAATTCTGAGTTATATGTAAATGATACCAAAATTATAATTACGCTTTTTTTTCTCTAACTATATATATAGAGTGCTAGTTAATAATATATTGAAGCATATATAAAAACAGTGTGTGTTGTTTGAACATCCCTGTCTGTATGTCTATCTATATCTATATATATATGGTATATACACATATACAAAATATACACTAAATAAAAAGGATAAACGAATTAGTATGTATCACATTGAAGATTTATGATTTTTTATTTTATTTATTTTTATATATGTTTTATCTCAAATTCACTATATATATACGTATGGATTTACACAATAACCTCATATATTTGGATATGCCACAAACTGTTTTATATCCATATATATATATATATACATTTTATATATTGTATTGTATAGTTAATAACAAATTCTATCTGATAAGATCAAACAACACCAACACAAAAAAAAAAATGAAAATAATATACAGAAATAAGGAAATATAGGTTCATATTCATATATTTGGATATATATACGTATAAAATATGTAGAAATGTCGCATATATTCGATTTTTTTTTCTATATTTTTTTCTTTCCATATTTATCGTTAAATATAGGATATTTTGTGTTCATCCTTTATTATATATCTTTGCGTGTTCCATATATATATTATACATTTCATTTTCATCATAATAATATGTCAAATATCTTGTTTGATAACAAACAAAAATATTGCCTGAAAAAAAAATTACATTAGTTTTTCATCTATAAACTCTATATATATATATATATATATATATATATAATGTATACGAAAACAATACGAAAATGTTTTCCACCATATAACAATTTTGGTATATGTCAGTCGGTATAGGTAAATCATATATATATATTTGTATATAAAAGACCGCATATACAAATATTTAGAATAAAACAAGGATAATATACATATTTAGAAAAACGATGATGGTAAAAATATATGTATTGTATAGGATAAACCCAAATACAAGGACATTCAAAAATAAATGTATTTAAAAAAAAAACTATATATATATATATATATACTGTTATTTTTGTATATGGAATATACGCAAATAAACTAAATTGTATATGAGAAAAAATTTCCATTTATATGTAAAAGAAAGGAAATTACAAATCATAATATAGATAGAGTGAAAAAAAAAAATTGGAAAATATCGTTTTTCTTTTAGTTAATTATAGATAGTGAATCCTTTAATGCTGTATATTTCCTGATCTTTATTATATTAGATGTGGATTTAATTAACACTACTTGAACATTTTTCTTATATTCGTTGCAGAATACACGAATGTTTACAAGTCCCAAGCAGAAATCTCAATATCGCTGCGAAGAATTCAATATACAGAGAATTTATAATTATAATCGTTTGTAAAAAATACATTATGCATTTAAAAGGTATTAAAAAAATCGTCACTATATGTCACTATTTAATAACAAAATGTTGTATATAAACGTTAAAATTATCACACATAATTTTAATACATTATTAATTTAAAAAATTCTTTTTTTAACGATCAGTTCCATTTATAATAAATAAACTATATGTATGAAAAAAAAAAAACTAAATGGAATTATTTTATTTTTTTTTTTTGATTAGCAATTGTCAATTAAATTATTTAAATTAAACAGAAATAAAAAAAAAAAAAGAATGAAAATTCTCAAATCTATTTTATTATATATATGAATATTTAATTATGTATAGTTTTATTCATTTCGGTTTTTTTTTTATTTTACAAATAAATTATTCAAATTAAAATAAATTTTTTTATTTAAATAGTTTTGTTTTTTGTTATATATATTTAGATATAATTTCTTGTATATAGATAGATAAAGGTATACATCTATTGCATATATATATTTATGTATATATATAGAATACAGATTATAACTTAAATTGATGATGGAATATTTTATCTCCGTAAAAAGCCGGTTTATCATCAATAATCTTTCATAATATTTTTCCTATATATATATAATTTATCCGTAAATAAAAAAAAATTAGCAGATTAATATTTAAATTTGAATATTGTATTTATTATTTTGCTTTCAAAACAATTTTTTTAGCTTGTATTCACAACGTACGATTTAAAAATGTATATATATAATATATATTTTAAAATTTAGAATCAAATTCGTTATGGACATTATATTTTATTTAAATTTTTACCGCATATAGAAAATATTTATAATAAAAATTCGTTTATCTATATATAAAATTTGTCAATTTCTATATAGTATACTTTTCACATAATACAAAAATAATGAATACATTAATAATATTAAACCAAAAAAAAAAAAATAATCGATATTAAATTTAAATTTTATGTTAAAAAAAATATTTCTTGATTTTTTTATACCACAATCGGCCATTTCAATCATATATAATCGTTTAAATTATTTATATTTTTAATAACAATACCGAAATTATTTGGTTTCCAAAAACAAAAATCTGTTTGTAACATTAAATAATGGTCGAGATAAGAAACAAAGAAAAAGTTTATGTTAAAAAAAAAAAAAGTAATCATAAAAATATTCATATAAATACATTTTGAATGACATTTGCTGTAATGTATAAAAACATACATTTATTTATATATAAAACACGCATGAAAATGTGAGTTGATTTCAACATTTAGAATTTCCATAGAGATTTCATAACAATATACAACATACATACATATATGTGAGATAATATTTCAAAAATATAAATTTTACAAAAAACAAAAAAAAAATACTAATAACTTCTATCTATATATGCACATATACCACATATAATAATGCTTTACTTGACTTGAATTTAAAATTTTGTATATTTTTTATGTTTTGTTTTGGTTGATATGCATCCATATATATATATATATATATATATATATATGTATAAAAATACGAATTGAAATGTATGTATATAAATATTCTCTAGTTATTTACCAATATCTAATCGTGTATAATATCATGATTTTTGAAATTGATATTTTTTTATTTTTTATGGATATATTCCATATGAATATAAATTTTTTATGTTAAAGAAAATATATATATAGTTTATATATACGCGTAAAACCAAAACCTCTATAGCAAAAACAAAAAAAAAATCCAATCTTTAAAATATTAATTTTTATGGGTTTTTTTCTCTTATGTATATAGTATATAAATAAATATTGAATATCACTATATGGTTAATATCTAAAAAAACATATATAATATATTACAAAACATGAATTTATAATCATGTGTAGTAAACAACGAGCTTAAAATGTATAAACAATAATTTTGGATATTATATATATAAATCATTAGTATATATATATGATTTAAAAATATTAATTTTTGTTTATAAGATAAACAAAAAACCATATAGGATAATGAAATGTATGATAATATACAACAGAATTAGTACTTAATATTCATATAATAACAACTATATATGGTATATAAACTATACCAATTTCAATTTATCTGTGATAATCAATAACATATATATGGAATATTTACGATATATATATATATAGAAGCATGATTTATCATTGAATTTTGTATTGCTTTATATGTACAATATTTCTGTAAAAAAATCAATATCTCCAGAAAAATACATTAAATTCAGTCAGTGTTAAAGCCGCAGACATTTATAAAATATATTGCTTTTTTACGTGTGTTTTCACTGCACGCATAACGTTACATATTTTATATAGCATATATTATAATAACAAATCCAGAAACAGAAATTTAATAGAATATATAACAATTGTATTTATAATGAATCCTTTATTTTAATTTAAATAAAAAAAAAACATATTACAATGGCATAATATATTAATTATAATTAGAAACAATTTAAAAGAAAATATTGCAATAAAAAAATAAACAACATTTTCTTAGCATAATAAATAATAAAAAAATAATTATATAGGAAAAAAATAATAGAAATAATTATAATAATTTTTCTACTATAAATTGCAATTGCAAATAAATTATATACAATTGCATTTCATTAACATTCATTATATTTATTTAAATATATATATATATATATATAATCATTTCTTTTTATATATACATAAAGTTAAATTCAAATTATATTTAATTTTTTTAAATGATCAAAAAAAAGAAAAAAACAATATTTCAACTGCGTGTGAATCAACGAAGATAGTTTTTTTCTTCTTCTGTATTTCACTGACATACACATGAAATGTGTTAAAGAAAAAGGTGCATTTTTTTAAAACCATAAAATATGTTTTAAAATACATTATGCATTTATAAATGGAATAATTATTTATACTAATTTTGTGTAGCATATAGATAATTTTTAAAAATTATTTTGTTTATATTATTTATATTTTATGAAAATAGATGTATGTCTGTACTGTATATATATAAGAGATAAAATAAAAAATATAGTAAATGATGATGTACATTGAGAAAATTATTTTCGTAATCTATAACAAGATAATAACTATGATGGTGCTGCTGCTGGTGCTGCTGCTGCTACATGTGCTATAGATACATATATTTATGAATAAAATGAAATACACATAATATTTTATTTTTTTTAATTTTCATTTTATATAGAAAATTTTCTTTTATGGAAAATCTTTAAACAGACAAATTTTAATCCATATACTAACGATAGTAATATCGTCTTCTTCATATCTCATCATTATTATATCATATAGATATTTTATATATAAACAGTCGTTTTTCTAACGAAAAAAAAAATATATATTTAATAATAATAAATATAAACTGATGGAAAATTACATCTATACTAAAAAAGCATTACATCAAACTGTATACTATAATAAAGAGAAAAAAATATATAAAAATTGAAAGGAATATGTTGAAGATGAAAAACGTTCCAAAGTAAAAAAAAAAAAAAAAAAACATTGTATATATAAAATTTTGTTCACTTCTTTTATCTTATTATATATATATATATCTTTTTTTGAAAAATTGTTTTTTTTAATAACAAAAAGTATAAATAGAAAATGCATACACAGATATTTATGATGTAAACAAATACAAATTAATTTTGTTTATACAATCATTAAAAATGAATAAAATTCCATTTGTTATACTTGATATGAATGTAATTATTTATTTATATTATATATTGCAATGCAACAGAAAGTTGGTATATACATTTTTTATTTGTCTAATAAATGCGTAAAATTCATAATTAATGTCATTATTATTTCTTATATCGTATATGCAATGAATGTATTTTTGATATAAGTATAATTATTGAAAATGTCAGTCAAGTATTTTCTCTATATATTATAAAATACATTATTTTTTATATGTATATATTATTTAGCCGCACTTTCGATTGCAATGCGGTTATAGCTATATATATGTATTTATATACATATATATATAATATCGTATGGATATCAAACAATGAATGAAATGGTATAGTTTATTTATTTGTGAATAATAAATTACATTGAATTTTTTTTTTTTATTTTTTGTGTTTTACTTATCATATAGTTAGTTTTTTTTTATTATGTGTAATTTATTGTCTGTATATTTGAAAAAATATATAATGGTAAAAAATTTCCACTTGGCATTTATAATATACATATATATATATTGTTTATTATATTTATGTACAATTTATGAATGTTTTTTTTTCACTTATCTATTTATCATTTATGTAATTTATTGTATTAGTATAAGAATTTTTAATTTTAAAATTAAAATAGGACCTTTTTTCTCATTGTTTATGAACCTTAAAAATATTTTTAAGTGGATTTATAAATCCCTTATATACTTGACAAAAAATTTGTAAATAAAAATCGTGAGATTTAAAATTTTCTCAAATCAAAAAAATCCATTAATTTATTAAACACAATGATTTATATAAGATGGTAAAAGTAACTTAATTAAATGGGAGGATTCCGTTATATTTTAACTATATAGTAAATCTTTTCTTTTAACATTCAAAACACATTTTGTAATATTCATATATTTGAATCTACTTCAGAATACATTCAAATAGAAATAACATCGTAATAACACGACAGGTATATATGAATTATTTTTTCAAAGACAAGTTTAATGGCAAATATTCATAAATGTTCATCTAAATATAATTTAGCTTATACATAGAAGAAGCAACTATACATATATACACGCATGTTAACCTTTAAATTAATTACTTTTTTAAAGTGACCTTGCACATAATATGATATTTGAATAACTATAACTTTGAAAAAAAAAAATCAATTATTACAACAATATATAAGAAAACAAAAAATATAATTATAAAAATTCTATTACCATATTTTGTATATTAAACAAAACAAATCTAATCATTTATCAATATATAGCAAAAATATATTATATTTATTTATGCTCCTTTTATTATAAAAATAATAGATAATTAATCTATAAAAAAAAAATTTGTTTTTTGATATTATTTTTTCATCTAAATATAAATTCACATTCCAAATGATATAGCAAAAAATAAAATAACTTAAACAAAATTTTTTATATTGTATATATATATATATGAGATTTTCAATTAATCATTGCCATCTCAATATGTCAAATATCATTATCAAAATATGAAATGTATATAAAATGTTTTCTGTATATAAAAGCGAATGAATAATGTGTACCAAAATTCAAATATACAATCTACGCTTAAAAAATAATTTTGTGGTCATTTTATGATAAACGCAAAGTGGAAATTATTGAATGACTTTTTTATAGGACCTCTAATTCTGAGGCAATTATAGAATAACCATCGGTACCTTTTAAAGCACATTAAAAATGAAATCATGTAACATTTTTTGTGATAATCCTTCAAAATAATGTTTGAAAATTTTTTGAATTCTTTATCCGTTGTATATTAAAATGAATTGATGAGTAATATTCATCGAATGAAATTGTGCGCTTTGTGAGGAGACATATCTTAAGAAATAAGTAAAATAAATATGTGATTTCTATTTATTTAATATACAAATACGTAAAAGAAAAAATTATGTATATAATAGACAATTTTATGTACATATTTATTCGTAAATAAACCATTTCATATATTTATATATACATCATATGAAATATATACCATCATCATTCAAATATATATATATATATATAGATATAACCTATATATTATGGTTTATTTATATACCTTAGTATATATAGATATTATTTTTTTATAATCTATTGCGAGTAAATAAAATTTTAAGATGAAAAAATTGAAACAAAAATGACGAAAAGAAAACATAACAAACAAAAAAAAACCATATAATAATATTTAATACTGTTATTTAATTTTAAATAAGTGGTTTTTCATTTCATCAAAATTAATATAAAAAAAGAAACAGAATACATATAGCTTAATTTAATTTTATTTTTTATTTTTTTTTTATACAGACCTTTATATATTGAATAAATAACCTCTTATTCAATTTAATGTAATCAAATATATTTTTATTTTCCATATATATTAACATCATATATATAAAAAAAAAAATGTAACTTTTATGGATGCTCTTCATCGTCGTCATCATCGATTTATTTAAAAAAAAAAAAATTTTAATTAATTAAACTAAATTTTATAAGGTTTGGTTTACCTTTTTATATATATGATACTTTTTATGTAAATATAATCTTTTATTTATTATATAAATAAGAATGATGGATAAAAAAAAAAATCTGTAATAAACCAAAATCAAATAATAAAAAAATAAAAATATACACATAATATTAATAAGCATCATCACAGGCATATATACTTAATATATATATATATCTATATATAGATAGGTGTATATTAGGTGTATATATTTAGATTATATTACTTTTGGTATATAACTTAATAATATTTCATCTATATTTGATGAAAAAATGATGAATCATCAAATAAAAACATACCTACATTAATATAAGTACTATAATATTATTATATTATAGAGATATTATATTTAAGTTAAGTTAAAATAATATATATAGTTATAAATAAGCGTGTTATTTATTTATTTAAGAGTAAAATTTTTATTATTTCAAACCGAATTGTATATTTATATTATATTTCAAAACGATGAAAGAATCATGCATTTTTATATAAGTGTTATTTAAAGGTGATATCTTTCACAATTTATACTTTTTTATTTATTCTCCACATTTATATATATAAAACACCTCTTCCATACCGCATTTATTTATATTTAATTTCACTTTTTTTTCTTTTCTCTAATTTTTTTATTGTATATTTATTTTATTTTTTTTTAACAAAACGATATACAATGAATAATTTTTCTTTTCTATATATATATTTTCAGTTATATTTATATTATAGAATTATATTATCATTGCTTTTGTTATAAATATTAGATGTATATGTATATATTATTATATAAATACGTTTAAGAATAGATTTCTATATAGAATAATCTTTTTTGTCTTATATATATATTATAATATATGTAACAAATTTAAAAATGCATTCAAATACACTATTATTATACAAACATATTTATTTATACAAAAATATATAAAAGACTGTGTGTGTTTGGTAAATTTTCTTATAATCAAATAAATTCATGCACGTACCATCTATTTATTTGTATATTATATACTCTTCTATACTGTATTGTATGTTATATATATAATTTATGTATTATATCACGTTTTCTTGATCTAGTCTAAATATATTTATAATAGATCTCTACTATAATATGTACAATATAGTCTACCACCATAACTTTATATTATATAAATACAGTACAAAAATAAAAACAGAATATATATAACATATAGTCTATATTTAAGTCTGGAAAAATGAAAAAAAAAATAAAAAAAAATAAATACAAATTGATGTAAGTAATATCGTAATAGTATAGAATGAACGACGAATGTACTTTTATTATTTATTCTATATGGTAGTTTATTTTTCTCTATATACCAACTTATTTCAATTTAATTCTTCGATGTAGGTAATTTTTTTAATTTTTTTATTTAAACAAATGTTTATCTATCTGTCTAAATTGTGTTTGGTTTGCCAATTCATGCAAAAGAATCACAAAATTTAAAGAATTTATAATTTAAAATGATTTTGACGATGATGGAGGAAATTTTATAGGAAAAAATAAAAAAAAAACATATTGTGTATATTACAATATACAATTCATAGTTTGATTGAATATGTATTTAACCTTTCTGTTGTATATTATATACGATTTTACATTTTTCGTTATATAAATGCAATATTTATAAGACAGATTTGCAGAAAACAGATTTTAAAATCATAAATAGATAGTAAAATAGTAAAATCTCATATTTCATATAAATTATTTAATTAAATGTTGTAAACTTTTTATATTTGTTTATAGATATCTTCATAAAAACGGGGGTAATTTCATTATACATGAAATATAACAAAATTATGTATAAATGAAATATGATCAAATCTAATCAAAATATAAAATAGACATATCCGATTTATTTGCACTTGCTATCCTTGCTATATATGGAATATATCCATCCGTGCATATCCTTTTCCTTTATACGCATATTCACTCATTCAATAAATTTATTGAAAATATATTCAATTAAAATAAAAAAAAAAATTGATCTATGTTTTTTTTTTCATAAATTAAAAATCAAAGAATTAATTAAATTTTATACAACGAAACCAACACAAAAAATAAAAAATAATTTCCAATTCATAATCAATATATAGAAGAGAAAAAAAACTATACACAACTCATCACTCGTATGGATGAAAAAATAAAATAATAATTTACACAATATATATACAAATACATATATGTTTTAATTTATCCTCATTGTTTTATAGTACATATAGATGAATGCATGTATAGTGATATGAAGTATATAGTGTCATGTATATATGTTTTTTTTTCTATAAAATTCAACTACAAAGGCTATATATAGATATATATAGATATTATAGATATTGTTTACCATGTGTAGGAAGGTATTATCTATATGAAAAACATAACAAATAATAATAATAATAAAAAAAAAATAAATATCATATACATTTATGTATATAGGTAATGATAATAAACAAGGTATATATATGGTATATACTTTTATTTATAAAGATAAAATGCATTATTCGCTGTATATATATATATATATATACCTACACTGGAATATGTATTCATCACATGCATTGGCACATGAGAAAATGGTGATATTGCAAAAGAGAAATGTTAAAAGAAGTAATTTAGCAACAGCTATAATAATAATAATAACAATACAATACAATAGACTTTTGTTGTTTATTATTTTTTTGGTTATAAAATATAAAAAAAATATATTGTTTTTTACATACACAGAATTGTTGTTTGGTTATAGTGTGTAAAAATGCATAATACAAATTATTGGGAATTCTATATATATATATATATATATATATATAAATATGATATCCATATATAATAATACATTATTAAAATATCACTATATATATATATATATCGATACCTATATATTCATATAATACCGTGTGTTTATACATGCTGATGATGAACAACCTGATGGAAACTTCACAAATCCATTAATTTTATGTTTGCATTAATAATAATGCTTTTTGATATATGCATATATATACTATATATGGATATATATATATGATTTATTTTTAATTTTTTTTCATATACATAAATTATAAAATCTTATATATAGATTTTTTTTTTGTTTATATACACATATTGAGATTGTTCACGTATATGTGAAAGTATACATTCATTAATTTTTTAACAGTATATATATATATATATTGGATACCTTGAATGCAGCTGCGGTAATTTACTCTTGTGTTTCTTGTGTTTCATTTTAATTTTTATTCATGTTCATATATTTTATGTATATAGATTAATAATAATAAAAAATAAAAAAAAAATAACACAACCGGTTATTTTAAATTTAAGAGAAGAAATATATACAGATTGTTTATGATACATATACAACTTTTCATTATAATAAATATACCTCTGTGTATATATTTATTTATATATTGTGAATATAGTATATGTGCTAACTAAAGTATAAATATTTTCTATTACAAAATATCTTCTGTATATATATGGTAGAAATATAAAGGTATGAAAACCATATTATTTTCTATATATATATTATATTTATACAACATACATATGGCTGCATATACAAAGTGTTCCATTGATATATATATATATACATAATATAAGTTAAATATATAATTGACACCCAACGACTAGAAGAAAAGGTAAAAATAAACTTTGTATCCGATTTAACTATATATGTGATAATGGATAGTAAAAACAATATTATTAATTTAACAATTTTAAGAGGTATAACATATACCAATTGTCATATAAATTCGATTGATATTGAACCACCTTGTTTAGAATTATAACGAACTATATATATATAAATATAACAATAATATAATAAATGGAGATACGATAAAGGAGTGTACACTAAATATGTATATATAACGATATAACTCTAAAATGGACTAATAATAATGAAACAAATGCACATAAACATCTGTATATATATATATATAAATATGTATTACACATATTGTTATTATTATTATTATTATAAAATATATATATATATATATATATAGTAAACTTATATGGTCCAGATATATATATATATATATGAAAATGAATGCACATTTGTTTATACTATATATAAAATATAAAGCGATTGTTATTATAACATTTTCTTTATTCAATACAATATCTATCTGTATTGTATATATATATTTTTTGATATACATCGCACATTTATTTATTATAAATATCATATAACCTTATATACCTCTATATAATATTTATAATATTAATAATAATAATAATAATAATAATACTATATCAATGATATAGAATACAAAAAAAAAAAACATTTTGAAGTTTAAAATTATTGAGCTAGAAATAATCGTTTTTCAAATTTTTGAACTATATCCACAATATTCAAGTATTCACATAAAGGTATAATATTAATATAATCTAAAATTCTATCCATTCTTCTTATATTTTCTCTGATAAATAACTATATATAATTTTCATTTATTATATATATCTCGATTATATATATATTAATGTGGTCATCCTTTATTTATATATGATATAATATTTTTGTTTAGTTTCCAGTATTATAAATTTTGAAATTCATATATAACTTAATTTATGTGAAATGCAAAATTTGTAACTATTAACATTTTAAATATTTCTCTCTGTATATATATATACTTATTATACTTAAGTTTCAGGTCTGTTAAAAGTTCGATAAACAAACTAAAAAAATAGTTTATATTTCAAATAATATCAGCACTAATTATAATAAGAAGAAAATGATAAAAATCTACTTTTGTTTTTCTTTTAAATAATTATATAAAACAATTTAAATTACAATATAAACAAAAAAATTTAATAAATTACTATATATATATATATATATATATATATATATAACTACTTTTAACTAACTACAATTCAATAAGGAAAATCTTAGATATGTAATCAAAACCTCGTGTTAATTTGTTTTCTTTTTTTTCTTTCTTTATTTATCATTTCCTATTAACACTTACATAAAGTATATAAAAATAATAAGAGATCTATTTTTACTTATGTAGTTCTAATTTGTTTTTCTTTCTTCCTTTTCTATTTTTTCTTTTTCTTTTTGTATTTAAACAAAAAAGAATTTTACCAATTACATTCAGCATGTATATATTTACAACAGAAATTGCAAAAAGATTAATATAATTATGTTTTAAAGAGTATATATATATATATAAAATTTTTAAAGATAAGCAATTTAAAGTTTAAAATGATTTAAGAGTACATATAATATACTATATAGAAATATATATAAAAAAAAAAAAACTTTAATGGAAAATAAATATCTACAACAATACACATCTCTATTTATTAAGTTTACATATATAGATAGATCTATATATATATTATTGTAAATTGTATTGTTATTGTTAAAAACTTTTTCTGCATTTATATATAAATCGTATGTATATATATGGAAAAAATTGCCATGAAATTACTTTTCATGTCAATTAGATATATAAAAAATATACAATTAAAAAAAAAATTATAAATATATAATTTATTTTTAATTATAATCATATATAATTTTTAAATTAAAGTTTTTTTTTTATCTATATATATATAAATTTAATATACACAAACAGTAATATATAGAGTTAATAATATAAATATAATATTCTTCCATATTATTAAATTTGAAAAAAAAAATATTGTCCATATAACTTCTGCCTTATCGCATTTTCATTCCGTTTTTTTTTTATATCGCTTTAGGTTAAACAAAAATTTAAAAATCACATATCATAAAGTATGTAGTATATATAAATAGAAATCAACCATCCTTTTATCACTACATATATATATATACACTGATATCTATTTTGTTGTATATATATATATAAACTACCCTAATATATAAATAAAGACATGTTTTACAGAAAAACTTTAAATTTAAAAAGTTTTCGTATATATATAGAGAAACTTTTTTTTTGTTTTTTAGTTTTTTCATTATATTTAAAGAAAATGTGCAGTAAAGTAATTACAGTGCATTCACAACATAAATTTCATTCATATCTATACTACTTTTCCAGTTTAATACAAACAATCATATAATAAAAAGAAAATCATGTATAGAATATTTAGAAAATAATTTATCATTTCTTCTCTTTCGTCTCGTATACAGATATACGAAAAAAAAAAGAAGCGATTCCTCAATAAATGCATGTATAATAAACAATGATTTTCTTTTTATATATTTTCATTTATTTTATTGTATACAGTTGTAATATTTCAAAATCATGTAAAAAAAAAAACTTAAAGACAAATATAATAACAATTACAATATAGTATTATATAGTATATAAAATAAAATATATACATGAAACATTTTCTAAGAAAAAAAAAACTCTCTATATACTAACTGCAAACAAACAATGTACATATATATATACAAATAATATAGAAGTTTTATTTTCTTATAAAAAAAAAACATTCACTATATTATATTGTATAGATATTCGTATATAAGAAGGTGTATGTATAAATATATACACAATTTATAAGTAATTTTGTCTTGTATTTGTAAAGTAAAAGGTATATTTTATTTCATATATACAACAAAAATAAAATAGACAATATTATAAAACTATATAACATGAATAGAGGAAAATAAAAAAATAAATATATAAAAATCTAAAGTGAAATATGACAAAACCAAATATTTAAGCGTGTTGTTCAAATTGTATATAAAGTAAATGTATATTATTTATATATATATGTATATATATGGATATGGATAAGTAACATAAAATCAGTATCTTTTTAAAAAGTCATAATTCATATTTAAGGTACAATTGGTATAACAACGACAAATAGATTAAATTTAATATTTACCTTTACAATATAATATATGTATGAAGTTAAAATAATATTATTTTTTTATTTTGTTCGTTATAAAAATACATATATAATATATATATGTATGTCATAAAGCTTTTTATGATTTAAATTGTGATTTGTTTTTATTTATTTATTTATTTTTTTTTTTTTGTGATATCCTTTAGGTATAGTTTTAATGCTTTAATATTTTTTATTGTGCTTATCCAAATTACATTTTTAAATCTAAAGTTTATGATGGAAATGTATCCTTATATTAATCTATATTATATAAGTAAATAATCATAAATGATACAATCTTTTTTTTTTTTTTTGAACAAATAAACCAATTTTCAAATTTTCTTCAATAAAATATCACAAAATTTTAGTTGAATTTTCAGATTATGGCAAAAGACATATAAATAAAATTAAAGCAAATTGAATCGGGCTGTAACGCAGAATTTGTTTACAATTTATAATTGGTTTTACAAAATAAGTATAATATTTTATGGTGGTTAAATTTTAAACCGCACGCTCTATAATTATATAAATTTCTTAATCTTATTATAAACATAAAAAAAAAAATTGTTTGTCTATTGTTAAATACGTATATAATTGATCGTAATTATAATAAATAGTGAATGTCAACGTAATTATTGATTATAATAATAAAATATGCATATAATGAAACAAATTAAACCAAATTAATTGGTATAAACGCATAATAGATTTGAATAAATAAGTTCTTTTCTTCTTGTTATATTGCCAAACAATATATATTTATATATATAATTACCAATATATTATTTACAAGGGCAAAAATATCAATTTAATATCTATATATATATATGTAAATTGATTGACAAAATATAAATATAAAAAAAAACACATATCATAACATTACCAATATTCATATCACGACCAAACTAATCAATGAAAATATATTTTTTGAAAGCTATATATATATATATATTTTGATATCGGTATTCCATCAAAATTGTGTGTGTCTGAATATGTATATGATCTTTTATATCTATTTAACAAGAAAAAAACTTATAGAGGCACATTTAACTTTAAAAAAAAAACATTTTTTACATTCCAAAAACCTATATATATATAGATAAATATTTTATAATGAAAAATAAGTATATCAAAAATCAAGGTAATCAAGATTTGAATCTTTTATTATTTATAAATATATAATTTTTTTATTTACGCAATTCAATATTCATATACTTTTAGTTTGTAAATTATATATACCCATTACAAAACTATGGTATATATATAATTAACTATATATATTAAATTCTTGGTCTTGTTATATGATCATTTTTTTTTTATCTTGTGTAAAAGCCTCAAAAGAATCATTTCATATATGTATATTTTATATATAGAAAATTTTTTACAATCCAAACGGACAGGTATATATTGTGAAGACGCCATTTTATATTACAATATAAAATCTATACATGTTTTTACATAAAATATAAATAAATTTGTATTTTAAAAAACATTTATAAATGGAAAGAATTTAACATAAAAAAAAAATAAACTATTTGAAATGCGTAAATAAATATGCAAATAATACATTTATAAATAAATATATGTAGTAAATTGTTATTCAATCATTATCAATTTAATGGTGTATGTAAATTTGTTAAAAAATTAAATGTTTCAGCTTCTTTCTATATATACATATATCTATTTATACTATACTATATGAAAAGCAATTTAATGTACACATTTTTTTCATATATTTAAAGGTAAATAAAAGAAAAAAAAATTGTTTACCTTCCTTCGAACCAAATGTTTTATATATATATACTTACATTATAATAATTATTTCTTTTTTATTTTATATAAATTTATTTATAATATATATATTAAGATGTGATAATAGTCTCTATTATATGATTATATTGATTATATATATAGCGTATTTGAATAGATTATTTATTTTATTTTATTTTTTTTTTGTTTCTTCACAATATTCAGATTGTTTTTCTTGGCTGATTGTTGTTTAGTTTTATACAGTTGAAATGTGTGTATATATATCTAGTGTTAATTTTTTCACATTCACATCATCATTCATTCAAAACATCACCGTGTTCAGTATTTGTATAATAATAATAATAATAATAAGAAAATACAAAAAAAACGAAACGAACGAACCAAACATTGTTTTTCTGCGATATTTATTTTATTTTTTCGTCATTGTATTTTACTATATAAAAATTCAAGATATTTACAAGACTATAGAGGAAGGTATTATATATATAGTAAAGAATAAAGTTTATATATATATATATACATATATAATAATATTACTAAATATTTATTTATTTATTTCTTACACGTATACATTTATTTCTTTTTCTTATTCGTAATTTTGTTTTTTTTTTACTTTGAATAAAAGTGTTGTAATGTTAAATAAAAAAAAATTGTATATATATATATATAGAATACATTTGACGTACATATAAGCAAAACATTATATTATGAGTTTATGTATAATATCGCCGCAAAATATAATATAGTATATACATATATATTTAACGGAAAAATACTGATAATATATATACAACTCTTTTGTATACAACAATTTTTTGTTTTACAATATAAAAAATGTATTTTACATTATGCGGAAAAAAAATTGTTCTATACATATCAATTTATAATGACTTTGTTTTTTTTTATTGTTGTATATAAAATAAAATATAGACTTACACACCTGGTTGAATGGATATTACACATATAATAAATTAACGAATTAAATATAATCGATTATTTTTGTTTTTTGATTAAAGCAATAATATAATAACAATATATAAATGCTATATAATATATTATAATATGTATTAAATTCATTTAATTGTTAAAAAAAAATTTTTTGTTTTCGTAAATCTTTAATTGTATATTTATTTTTTTTAATTTATAACAACAATATGGAATGATAAAGTCATGATAAATATTCAGTATTGTAATTTAAAGACATCTTAAATTACAGGATAATCATAACCAAGGATATAAGAAACGATATCGTAATACAGTAAATGTCAAAAAAGCTGAAAGAAGCTAAAGAAAAATTAAATAAATTATATTAAATTTTAAATACTAATAATATGGATAAAATATTTTCTATATAAAAACGTTTTAAATGAGATTATTTTCTGACTTAAGGTAAAAATCATTTTCAATATCGCGTTTAAATGAATTAATACATCGAAATAATAATTAAAAGTAATTCATTGAAGACCTTCGGTAACTGTAACTAACACTTCGTTCAATAATGTGTGTGACTAATTAATTAAAACACATTTTTTTGCCAAAATTCGTTTTTATTCATCAAGATAGTCCCCTTTTAGGGAGATACAATCATTCCAACGCTTTTCCAATCTTTCGATACCGCCTTTGTAAAACGATTTTTCTTTGCCTTCAAAATAGGCGTTAGTTTCGGCGATTACTTCATCATTTGAGCCAAATCTCTTACCACGGAGCATCCTTTTGAGGTCTGCGAAGAGCCAGTAGTCGCTGGGGGCTAAATCTGGAGAATACGGTGGATGGGGAAGCAATTCAAAGCCCAATTCGTTCAATTTTGCCATCGTTTTCATTGATTTGTGACACGGTGCATTGTCTTGGTGGAACAACACTTTTTTCTTCGCCATATGAGGCCGTTTCTTTGCGATTTCGACTTTCAAACGCTCCAATAACGCTATATAATAGTCGCTGTTGATGGTCTGCCCCTTCTGGAGATAGTCGATGAATATTATTCCATGCGCATCCCAAAATACAGACGCCATAACCTTGCCAGCCAACTGCTGCGTCTTTGGTCGCTTTGGGCGGCTTTCGCCGGCTGCATGCCACTCAGCAGACTGCCGATTTGACTCTGGAGTGAAATGGTGGATCCATGTTTCATCCATTGTGATGTACCGTCGCAAAAACTCCGACTTATTGCGCGTAAACATGTCCAAACAGCTCTTTGAATCATCGGTTCGTTGTTGTTTTTGCTCCGGTGTGAGCAAACGCGGCACCCATTTGGAACACACCTTTTTCATACCCAAATGTTCGTGTATTATGGTTTGTACACTGCCTGCTGATATCTTCAGAATGTCAGCAATCTCCCTCACTTTCACTTTACGGTTGGACATAATGATTTTCAGTGTTTTTTCAACGTTTTCCGGAATAACAGCGTCATTTGGCCTTCCAGTAGATGGAATGTCATCGGTGTCTGTACGACCACGTTTGAATTCGGCATACCAATAACAAATGCTTCTTTTTGATGGAGCAGAGTCCGAGTAATGTTTTTCAAGCCATTCCTGGCATTGAACAGTATTTTTTTTCATTAAAAAACAATGATAAATCAGCACACGGAATTGCTTTGAATTCATTTTTTTTTAAAACACAAAAATAGCGTCACTTATAGCACTGTAACTTGTAAACAAATGATCTGATTAACATATGATGTTGACAGTAAGCCTAAAAAGGTTGCCAAATGCGAAAAAAAATATTGATTTAGTTCTAGGGACGCCATCTATGTGTCAGTCACACACATTATTGAACGAAGTGTTATATATATATATGAAAAGAAATTAAGGAAACTCATTAGGTATATATATATATATATCTATTTCCAAAATTAAACCAATAAATTTTCATTCACTAAAATATTGAACAACAAAATATACATGAATTAAAGTACATTAAAAGAAAATGATCATCATGATTGAATCGATACAAAATGAACTTCACATATATTATGTATATAAAGTAATTCCAAAATAATCTATAATAAATTTCTCATCTATTTGTATATATCGATTACTCTATATACATAAATATAAATATATAAAAGAGTATCGCAAGAAAATTAATTCTTTTACATTGCTTTCATTTTGATTACAAAATATTTATGCATTAACAATGATAAAATTTTATTTATGTATATGTATATATATAGATATACACATAAATTCATCAAGCTTATTAACATTAACAATATACAATATGTATATATATATATAAACTATGTATGGTATACATATAACAAAACAATACGGCAATACTTTACTATATTAATGCTGCTAATACGGTTATATATACTTTAATATATATACGTATATATTAATCTTCTTTATTTTTATAAATATATATATATATATATATACATAAATAAATATACAAGTATAATATAATAGATATAGTATATATTTTGTTCTCGACAAAATAAATTGTACCATATAACAACATACATATATATATACGAATAGAAAAAAATAAAATATAATAATAATAAAAATAAGTTAAAAAGTTAATCGTATACACACAATACACAACTCTTATCAGTAAACAATATCGCTTTTTGTCCTTATGGTGGTGGTGGTGGTGGTGGTAGGTAGGTATAGTCGTCACCCTATATATAAATATAAATTTATACAATTATATACCCGTAAATAAATGTATTATATACTTATTGTGTATTTTTTTTTCTTGTTATATACTTCCATATATATAAATATATATATATATATTATATTTAGTGTATAATATTGTATAAATGCGACCTAGTTACTTTTTCAATTTTCTAATTTTTACATGTGTTACTATATACTAAATGTATACTATATATAAATATAACAAATGAATTTATATGTGTGTGCATATAAATAGTATAATATGAATTATGGAAATAATATAACAAATATATATATATATATACAACTTAGGTATATAACAAAAAGATTACTATCTTTTGTATATAATCATGACGACGAAAATTATATAAATTTATATACAACAAACGAATAGTATACTATTTATAATATATACATACATATATATCTGAATAGGTATAGTTTATCATCAGGCTGTCGCTATTTGTATATATATAAATATATATACACATGAAAAGGTTTATAATTTATATATATATACAGGGTATTATATATATTTATAATCGTAAAATATATATGATGCGTGCAAATATATACTTGCGGTGAAATATTTATTGTTAAACTTTTAATTTGATTTAGAGTTTGAATCAAATTACAAAAAAAAAAAAAAGAATTTGTATTATAAATAAACAAATTTTTCAAATTATTATTATTATTATTATTGTTTCTATATGTAACTTTTTTCTTATTAATTTACCTATTTATATAATAAATTAAATTAAATAATATGCACAAGGATATGTGATGTGTGCGTAACTCTTTCTTGCTTGCATATATATTAATTATAATATTTTGTATATATATTTTTCTATATTATTTTATTTTTTGAATCTTATTAGTGAAAAATTGGCAAATAGAGAAACTTAAACTCAAATGTGCAACGTATTTTTCATTTATCAATGCTATACATTGCATGTTTTATAATATTATAATGGAATGATGAATTCCATTGAAAATTTTAGCGATCACTGTAAAAGATTTTCTAATAGAGATATTGACTAATTTGATTATCTATATGTGTAAGCAAATCTAATTGAATTTTTAACTATTAAGAAGATCTGTTGTGATTTTCGAATATTCATCATAATATTTCAAATATACTATTCAAATTCTATTCCATACAACCTGTACTTTTTGTCATTATTCGATAACATATATTTATAAATATAGACGATAGAAGATATAAAGCAAAATTCAGCATATACGAAAAAATTAATAATATTAATAATAACAATAATTTTCATCTATATAATTATATTTAACTTATATGACTACACATACACACATACATAATCATATATATATATATATATATATATAATATATATTAATCAATTTGTGGTGTAACATTGGGTGATTTTATTTATGTTTATATATATATATATTTTTGATATACGATATATATATAGATATACACAATCCTTACATTATGTATATATCTATATTGAGCGTTAAACCTAAATATTATCGTATATATTGAATTGACAGATGAATAAAATATTATTGTATATATGGAATTAATTTTTATTTGTATATATTATCATTATATTATATATGAATTTAGTTTTGTGGCGTTTTCATACTTAATGAAAAATCTAATTAATTAATTTTATTTTTTTTTGTTTTTTGGAAAATAATTAACAATAAAATTCATAATAATTATATTTATATATTTGTTTAAAAATGTATTTGAATTGTATAAAATTTATAATAATATTTGTTTTATATATGAATTTGAATTTGGCGTTATCATTCGAATGATATAATCTATATATAAAATTTATTTATTTTATTTATTAATTAATAGAAAATACGAGTATATATGGGATGATGTTAAACGTATTAAAGTCTAGACTCTTTTACCAATGGGTGGGTATTTACATTTTTGGTAAATTTAAAGGCCAGTCGTTTAACAAAATCAATCCATTAATGAAATTTCACAGCACCAATACAACTATAGAATTCAAATTGATTATGAATCATATTAAAAATATCTTTATTTCTGTAATATACAAAACAAAAATGAATGATTAAGATTAAAAACCATAATGTTTTATGTGTTATTTAGAAAACCAATTGAATATCTATACGTTTTTGTTTAATCAAAAGCCAGCAGCCTTTTACATAAATGTTATAATATTTATGTATGAATAAATGTAATTTAGTTAATTTTTTAATCATATATGTATGTATACGGGATTTTTGTTCTGGCATAAAAATTTCATTATATACAAATATAAATTTAATTGATATTTATAACAATAAACTATTTATATGTAAATTTTTTATATATTTTATTTTTTACATTTTTTTAAATAAATAATATAATAAATATTTAATGCTTTAAAAATTTTAATAGTATTAAAATATATATATATATATATAATATTAAAATTATTTATTTGTATCATATTGTATTTCGAAATATATATAACATATAGATATTGTCTGTATATACCTTATTCCATATATGTGTGTATATATATATATAAATATATAGAATACATATGGTTTAGTTATATCGTTTGTATACCAGAAATAAAAGTAAATAAATCTTGATTTAATTTGTTGCAATAATATTAACAACAGCTTCAGCTTATATGTATAAACAGAAATAATATATATATAGGATATAGTAGACTATATATAGTGAAATTTATGTATAGTAAAAGCAGCATATGTCCAGCATATTCATTCTACATAAATGGATAAATGTCTATAAATATGCATATATTTTATATATATATATATATTTATATAACGTTGTTATCTATTAGTACTCGTATAAAGTATATATATATATCCATATAAATTTAAAATTTAATACATGTATTTCGTGTATACGTTGCTATTCGGCTATATCTAAATATATATAGTATACTATATATAACGATATATGTATATATTTAATTAATTTATATTTATGTAGGTACATATATAAAGCAAAAATTGATATAGTTTCTATTTAATTTCCTTTATTATTAAACTATATATATATATTGTACATATATATTTATAGAAGAAATCTGTTTTATGTCTGTAAATGCAATAAAAGAGAAATAGAATAAGAGCGAACAAAAAAGCAATATTATATAATATATAAATATTTTTCTTTCTTTTATATCTACATTTACGTAAATATTATTTCTTTAACATATGCATTTGAAAATATTTTAGATAAAAAATTTATAAATATATATAAAAACATTATGAAATTGGATTTTTTATGAATACAAATTTTAAATAAATGAATTGAATTTAAAAAAAAAAAAATATACATATATAAAAACAGATTTATTTCATACATTATATACTTTCACAATGCAACACAATTCATTATAATTATATTATTATAAAACTAATTTTATAATTTATTATTTTTAATTTGACATTATGATTTATTATTGAAAATGATGAATTTTCCAGATATGTATATATACAAAAATAAAATCGTATTTGAAAAACCATTTGAAAAAATTAAATATAATTTCATATATGCGGATTGTGACTGACTAATGACTAAAAATATAATATGAATGCATATTAATTTGAAATTTTTTTATAAGATAAACATCAACAAAAGTTATTCATATTTTTTTTTTTTTTGTATCTTCTTCATTTAAAAAACATAACCTTTTCGTTTTTATTTTGATTTGAATACAAGTAAAGTATCCCTCATTCGTATATGTGTATAGAAAATTATTATATTTAGTCTCTTATGAATATATATTTTTTACAACTAAATTAAATCATAAAAAAATGTGTATATATTCTTTTTCTACCCATATGTATATATTATATATGAAACATAAATTTAAAAAATATAAATGCGTGTAAAAAAAAATACTGTATTTTAACATATCCTGTGTATAAAAAAAAATATTATATATATATTTTTATGATTCAAACCCGTAAAGTGCATCCATATGTAGTGTAAAGTGGAAAATGTATTTCATATATATATATATACATATATGAGTATGATATGGCGGACGCATGGGTTATATAAATTTATATATGTAAACTTTATGAAAAATTCAGAATATAGGATAAAAGGATATTTTTTTTTTTTATTTCTTCCAATTTTTTATATTCAGTTATTTTTTATATATATATATAAATATGAATTTTCTACACAAATAAAATGGTTAAATGAAACAATATATAAATAAAATGCATATATATATATATATATATATAGCGAATATAAACATTTATAAAATTAAAAAAAATAAAAATAAAAACATACACCACCCAAAACACAAACATAATCTTTGTGCCAAATTAATTTGTTTTTCTCTCCTCTTCTAAATAATAATCTACAAATTGGATTATGTATTATGTATATATATAGGAATAAAAATGTTTATATAGAAATGAATAATGCGAGTGCTTTATTTTATTTTGTTAAATAAAATGTTTAATTTATTTTTATATATATTTTTTTTTTTTCATTTTAAAATAAAGTAAATGCACTTAAAATTAAATTTATTATTTGGCTAAATATATAAATGGATTTAAATTTTTTTTTTTATATAAAGAAATGGTGTAAATATAATATATATATATATAAATAAGAATTGAATTTAATAAAGTTTTATAACAAATTCATATTTTTATGTATACTAAAATTGAACTGGAATTATTAAGGGTTTTTTTTTCTTTTAAAACTCTTGATTGTTATTTGAAAAGGATACACTTTACTTTATAACCAACTTATTAGGTCGGTAATTAGTCGTACTATCACAACCACATGTAAATATGCAAATTCAGATTCGAAAATAACCGAAAATTTCGGTATAGGATTCGAAGCAACGACCAAAAATATAATGTCAGGATTTTAAGTTTTAAAATGTTTTATATATACTAAAAGCTAAATCATAAAGCCTCATCTTAACCTTTTATTTTTTAATTTATACAAATGATTATTTTTATTTTTTGCAAACTCAATCTCAATATAATCGTATACAAGTTAGTATACATATATATTTATAATTGATTATTATACACAAATTAAACAAATTATTTATAAATGTCATTTAATTACCCGGTGTATATTTTATTTTAATTGGTTTCAATATATACGATATAAAATTATAATTATTTTATCATCATAAAACATTTTTATTAATTGAATAATATTAATTTTAAATGACATATATTTAACATGGAAAATCTGTTCTGTGGATTTCATCAACATTCATATATATATAAAAAAAAACTTATTATATGTTAATTTGTATGTTTTTATTTTTTATAATTATTAAAATAAAATACCATATACTATATATAAGAATTCTATTTATTTCAAGGATTGTGATTTTTTTTTTTTTCATTTAAATAAATGAATTTTGCAAAAAAAAAACAAATCAATGACATCTTCAACAATTTGATATAAAATATTTATTTATATAATATAAATTAAATAAAATAAATAAAAACATCATTCATAATGGCTTAAAATTATCATATAAAAATAGATTCAAATCGATGTCAAATCAACATTTTTTTAAAAAATTTCATTATGGAATTTTTAATATTCATATATGTATTTAAAATATATCTTGATTAGTTAAAATTAATTTATGATTAAATAACTTTTAATAATGTTCTTATTCTTACAGAAAAAATATTCATATTTATAATTAATCTTAAGATATTTATTTTTTATTTATCCATATATGAATAAATTTAATATATCGTATACTATATTTTAATTTAAATTTATTAAAAAAAAATGTTATGTGAAAAGAATTTATATTTATATATATTGTACTTAATCACATTAATTTTTTGTTTAAAGAAAAATAAAAGGATCAATTTAAAACATTAATATACAAACCATACGATCATTTTAAAAGCGTGTATATTTTAAAAAGACTTTTGCCTTGGCGGGCACAATTTCAATTTTTATTAGATAACATAATTTTCTGCATATTCGCATACATATATCTATAAATCTATATATATATTGTATGGGGATAAATATATTTAATATATGGTGTATGTATATATATAAAGATATATAGAAAAAAGGTTTTATCACATAAATTTTCATAGAAGTAATATAAATCTTTTTTTTTTTGCATCCATGAATATATGTATATATGTACGCATGAGAATATAAATATATGTTTGTAAATCTATATTTAAAGAACTTTATAACTTGTTGTTTTTTTTTTTTTATTTTTTCAAAAACAATAATTCAATTAATTTTCAAATTTCCTTTACTCATATAATATCATTTATATATATACTGCTATATAAATATACTATATGGTATATTTATATAAATAAAACATTTAAATATTTTATGTTTATGAACACATTCAGTTTAAGATTTAATGGTTCGTTATTATATTTATGTATATATATATATTATTATATACAATTTTATGGATACGTATATATAAACATTGAATATATATTTTAGAATTTCGCATTTACAATATATAAATCAATTCGGGAAATATATGCGGGAAAATTTAATCTATAAAATATGGGAAATTTATTATAACACTTTTCACTTTCATAATATATACAAGAAAAAATTATATATACTTATATATGTGTATAAAAAGGAGTTTGCCAGGTCATATACTTTACTATATATGTTTATTATTTTAAATTTGTATATATACATCTCGATTTTTATTCAAATTTTATTATAATTACCATTTGAAATATATTTATATAAATATTATATGTTTATATAATAAATTTATGCCGATTTTCTTGTATAATTGAATTTTTATTTTCATTTCACCAACCGATTAAATTATATTTAAATTACCATATAGTGAGTGAAGAAATAATATATATGCTTATGTTGAATACTAATTCAAACATATATGATTTTTTTCTTTCTTATATTATATATATATATTTTGTTATACATTTCGTCACGTACAAAAACAATTATTTAAGAATGGTCACATTATTATATATAAATTATTTACGATTTTTGTATGTATTATTTATTTGTAAATAAAAAAACAACAATTGTACTTATTTATATATTATATAGTATAGAGTATTACATTGTTTATAAAATATATATTGTATATATACAAAAAAAACTTTATATACCATGTATATAACATATGTGCAACAAAATATATCAACAAATCAAAGCTGAATAAATAAAAATTAAAAATAAAAAAAAAAATACTCATTTTTTATATACAATTTTTTATATATTTTATATTTGTATTTTTGTATTGGAAAATTGAATGTGGTCGATATTAATATTATATGCATACAATTTATTATATATTCATTTCATATGTTATTATGCATACGAATAAAATAATGGATATGGAACCCAATAAGCAATTCAATGTATAAAATGGGAAGTTTTCAATATTAAAATAGCAAAAAGGTATTAAAATAAAATAGTAAAATAAATAATAAATATATTAAAAATTCGAATGAATTACAAAGGTTATGTTTAAGAAAATTAATTCTTTTGCACTACAAAAAATACCACTTTATCATTTATAAATAACCGAAAAAGTCAATCCACGACAATATTTATTCGTTCGACAATATGATACACGATTTTTTCACATTTGCATACAGGGTATAATAATAACACTACTATATATTCATATATATGTATATATATAAAATTAGAGTGTTCAAATATATCACATATTTTATTGTGTATATATAAACAACAAATAATTATTTAAATAAATGTGGTTACCCATTAAAATAAAGCCGGTTTTGTATTATTTTATTATAACTATTTGTTAACCGAAAAAAATATAATACTTTTATTTAATTGATATAAACATTTAATTTAAATAAATATATATAACTAACAAACTCTATATGTGTAATATAATTTATGTATATATAAAATATATATACATAAATTCGATTTGTTGTTTGTTTAGTATGAGTTTTGGATTTTGTTCGTTATATTTGTATAAATAATATATATATATATATATATATATATGAAGTTGTACAACACCCACCTACATAAAAAAAACAAAAAAGTGTATATGTACTCATACACCCAATATAATACGTATATTATAATTATATTATATAAATTACACTTTTATAATAGTGCTAGGAAAAAAAAAATATGTAGAAATTTTTTATAATAATAATTATAATAACTACATTTGGTATACAGTATATATTATTAATCGTGTATATATAAAAATAATTAAATTCATTATCAGAGGTAATGCAATATTAATATATATATTTTAATAATAATAATATAATATTGGAAAGTAAAATAAACAAATATTATTTATATATGTATCGTATATGTGTGTATATATATTAATAAAAACCCACCCATATATAAATTCATTATTGAAAAATGAAAAAAAAAGTTTTACTTTTTTATTTTGTATATTTTATTATTATTATTATAATTTTAATTAATTTTAAATGTTGCATATTTTGCTGTTTGTATATATAATTAAAAATGAAATAAATTCATTAAAAAAATTAAAAAAAAAAACACCAGAAATTTACATCATCATAATGACCATAAAGTTTATGTATAGTATATATTAAAATATGATCATAACTTTTTATTATATACTTTTAATATTTCTAAAATATTGTGAAAGTTTTTTTAATTTTATTATAACATTTTAAGTTAAAGCGGCATATGTATGAAAGAAAAGAAAAACAACGTAAAATACATCAAAAAGATTGATTTGGTTCATTTTTGTTTTTGTTTTTGTTTTTTGATTAATTCTATAACGATGGTGGTTCTATTATTTAGCAAATTTAATTAGGATACAATTTTCCAAGAAGAAATTTTTTTAAATAATTTCAATTAATTTTAAATTGAAAGAATAAAATTAATATTATTAAAAAAAAAACCCTCTCATGTATGGATGGAAGTTTAAAAATATAATACAGTATATATACAATGAAAATACAAACATTTGCAATTTTTATTCAACGAATATTATTGTTTTTTTTTTTTTTTTTTTTTGTATTGCATTACAAATGATTTAGTAAATAAATTATACTAGTAATAATATAAATATATATTCAATATATGAATACATACGATACGATATTACATAAACATTTTAATACGTATAGAATTCAATTTTATTTCTTTGTATATACGTTTGTATTCATGGTTTAAAAAAAAATGGTAACTGCTACTATACACATTCATAATCGTACGTAGGTGTAAAAATTACCTTTATTATAAATGTCGATGTATATTTTTTCATACATAAACGATAATTTATTATTGAAAGAAGTTTTGTTGTAAAACAAACCGTACAAATATTCTCAGAATAAATGTTTTTATTTGTTTTGATTCAATGGTTGGAAAAATATACAAATTATTATACACATTTCATTCATTTTATTAAAATAATTCTTTTATTGGTAATATCGAAACGGGTCTTAAATACATTGTTCTTAGCATGGTGATAAACTCCATGTATTAATAACATTTGAAATTAAAATTGAACACCGATGAATTAATGACAGTAATTGCCTGATGTAAACATTCACGGCAAAACTAATACGTCATAAGTATCACAACAAAAACTTAATTCATAACTTATAACAATCATATGATCTTTTCTATATATATTCAATAACATATTTCCTTAAATTACGAATCAAAAGGTTAAAAAACCATTAATTAAGGTAACACAATCGCAGACAATATAGATAAATTATATAGACAAATTTGAGGTGCGTTTTGATTTCCATGTACAAAAAAAACAAAATACAATAAGGTATATATCAAATAGTTTACAATAAAAACAAAAATATTATTCCTCATTTATATATTAACGATTAATATTCACTTTGCACAATATTATATACAAATCGATGTATGAATAATTTAAATATGTATATATAAAAAAAAAAAAAAATACATTAAATATACGATACGAGTTATAAAAGAATATGCATACAATATTATTTATAATTTATGTGATTAAATATAAATAAAAATTATTATATTTATATAATTCTGCATTTGATTATATATATATAGAAATTATTAACTATATACAGAAATATATAAAAATTATCATATAAATGTTATTTGAATATATTAATATTTAATTCTATTTGTATTTTTATTTTTTTTTTTTATTACACCTTGACATTATTTTATTATTTTTTTTTCAAAACATCATATTTATAGCTGAATTAGTAAATGCTTGAATGAATAAAAAAAATCTATCTACCTATATATGAGAATAATAATAATAATATGAATATAATTATCTTAACGCGTAATAATTCCGTTGAGACAAAAAATGAAAAAAAAATAAAAAAAATACACCTTTTAAATTTTTTTAAAGTGATGTAAATATTATTAAAGTGCTTATTATAGCAAATAAAACTCATAAATATATTAAATAAAAAAAAATGGACAAAATTAAATTTTAAAATGTGTGAAAATTGAAAATACTATTATGGTATAGACTAATATATATGATTTTTTATTTGTAATTATTATTATATTGTTTTTTTTTTAAATCCATTTTAGTAAATTTTTTAGGAAATACAAATAATATAAATGTAATCTATTTAATAACCAAATTTTATAATACATATTTGGTTTTATTATATGACATAATTCAATAATGGTATAATGGTTGCGATCTTCTTCCGGATTTTTTCTTAATTCAGATATTATTATGAAATATATCAATATCAACTTATATAAAATTTATTTGAATCGTTTCATTCAAATATGTAATATATTTAATTTGATTTTTATGTAAATTTTTGCTATATATAGAAGATTTGAAGACTCCAAATTTTTGTTAGATTTTTGTTTCCTTATAACTATATATGTTGTAATCACTAAATATAAGGTTATATTTGCGAGTTAAACATTTGGTTGAACTATACGTAAATGAAATATCTTATAACTATACTAAATTTTTTAATGGTAATGGATACAAAATTTGTCCATATAGCAAAAAGAAATTAAAGAATGAACGAACATCTATAATAAGCGATCAAATTTATTACTATATATGCAATAAATATGTATATAAATAAAAGAAAAATTCTATACATTCATTTATAATTGTAAATTTTTTTTTATTGTAGTAATACTTATATTTATTTATTTTTATTTTTGTAATACTGTACTTTTGTTTTTTTAATGTGGAATATACAGAAATGTTTATATACAATATTCAAAAAGATGCAATGTAATTACAATTTAATCGTTTTTTTTTGTTTCGAATACATAAATGCAATTAAATGATTGGGTACAATAATAAATAAATAAATACGATATTATAAGTATATATGAATATAAAAAAAATATATATATAGTATTGTATAATGTTAAGGTCATTGATCAATAAACAGTGTGTGTATAAGAAGAAATGAATAAGAAAAGACGTATAAAAATGACTGAAAAAAAATGATTATATTACATTACAGCTACGTATAGAACGTATAGGAACATTTTTTTTAACATATATTAATGTTTATAATTTTGCAAAAAATTATATGATATGCATTTTTTTTTTGAATAACTTTTCTTTGTTGTTGTTAGGTTAACAATTTCTCAAAGACGCGAATTTTGATAGGAACAAATTAATATTTTTCTTTTATATACATATATTAATAAAGAGTTTAAATTTTGCTGCTTAAGGTTAAGGTGGTGGATCTTTTTTATATAATGATTAAAAAAAACGTATAAAAGAACTTTAAAAATAATCATATAATCAAAAAAAAAAGTGAGTTGCTGATCAATTACAAATTAAAAATTAACAAAGATTCAATATATAAAGATTATGATGAACAAGTTAAATAATTAATATCTCATAAATGTTATTCAGTCAATTTATATACCATATATAAAAAAACAATATATTGACATTTACAAATTGCTTTTCAACAGGCATTTATCAAATACAAAAAAAAAAAAAAAAGTGTATTTTATATAAAAATATATTTATACAGTTTGCGAGACAACATCGCACAATAAATATTTTTTTACGTTACGTGTAAAAATGCGTATACCTAGGTATTTTATATTCTCAATATATACACAAAACAACAAATATACATGTATAAATAATAATTTATATATTGATTGAAATTAAGGAAAAATAAACATATTTTTATTTTCAGTTATTACCATATAATTGTGTTTATAAAATATTAACCGCGTGTAATTAAAAATTCTATAAACATATTTATTTATTTTTTTTTTTTTTCACATTATCATATAGGTATATACATATATAGTTCGCATATATTAAAATATTGATAACAACAATTTATTTTTTATGTGTATGTATCAGATGCAGCGCATATTTAATATTTTTATTATTATTTTATTAATTTGTTTGTTGTGTTTTTTTTTTTATTATAAATATTTCATTTGTCCGTTCATCATCATCATCATCATAACATATATATATATATTTTCATATAAAATATTTATTAAAATAATATTAAAAGTTTTGTATAATTTTTGTTTTTTATCTATATAACTATATATGCATAAATTCAAAATTTACATATATTTATAATAAATTTTTACTAAAAAAAAAAAAAAATATTGGTAAACTTTTTCATATATATACAAATGATATATTTATATGCGGATAATAATAATAATAATTAGATTATACCATTATATAGATATAGATACCTCTATAAATTTGTTTATTCATACAATTTAATATTTGGATAAAATGTTTGACATAAATATGTTTTAAATAAATATTGAGCAAACATATAATATTAATATAAAACATTTATATATATACTGACTGTGACTGGAATTATGTATTTAGGGATATAGGTCTGATATTTATATACAACAACATATATAATATATTAATTTTATTTATTAAATTTAAAATATATGGACATTTCATATATAGAGTGAAGTGGAAAATTGTTGTAATTTTAATTAGAATAGTATAAAATTTATATTTGTTATAAGGTAATAAACAAAATTCCATATAACAGAATTAAAATTCGTGATAAAATTTACTGTATATATTCAAAATAATTCAACATTACTTTATATTATATACAGAAAAAAATTATCTCTGCAATTTAATTCAATTCTAAAAAGTAACCAAAAATAAACCGAAACATCACTCTGTATAAAAATCAACCGAAAATCTCATCTAACCGATTTATGTTTAAATATATCCACAGTATACATTTTACATTTTATATATGAATATTTGCATAAATAAATAATTTTAATATGTACGTACAATTGATGATGGAAATCTAAATGGAAATGGATATACTACATAAATATATATATATATATATATATATATATATATATATATATATATATACCATATATAGTGAAAATTTATACAAAACAAATATACAATTTACATTAGTGCATAGAACCAATAGTAAAAAAAAAAAAAAAAAAAAAAAAATTTAAAAATATTATACATAGTATACAGAAATTTTATTCATATATATAATTAAATATTTATTTAATCTAATTTACACAAAATATTATTTTAATTTAAATTTTAAATATAATTTTGGAATATAAAATAAATGAAACAAAAATTCGCATATGTTTATATTCACATATATATATATATATAAATTTATTTTCCAAAAAATTATTTTTTATTATCATTTGTTTTTTGTTTTTTTTTTTTGAATCAGTTTATATAGTTTTTTTTTTTTTTTTAATATGGTAATATTAATCCAAATACATTTTTCAACCCCAAAAAAACAAAAAAAAATATAATAATGCTCGTCGTTATATATTGTTGCGAGGTGAGTGGTCAATCAATAATAATTACGTTTTTTTTTATAAATGAAAAATCATAATTGAATATTTTTGAGGTTTATATTTTATGAGTTTATAACAAAAACAAAAAAAAAAAAAATATGCAATTTAAATTTATAATCTTTTTACAATTTTTTTTTTGACAAAATTATTATGCATATAGAGTTTTTACAATTGCATAATAACATTATTTTTTTTTTTATCATCGCGTATGTATTTAATGAAAATAAATGATTTTATTTTGATTTAATTTAATTTAAAAATTTTTTATATATATATATATATTTTGGGTTGCCACCCCAATAAAATATTTCCATTAATTTTGATACCAAATGCATAGTTTTTATGTAAATATCAAAAAAAAAAAAAAAAATAAATAATAATATATTTTTATATTAGAGAAAAAAACACCCATATTATATTTATTTAATGGTAGAAAATTCAATCAACAAATCTATATTTATGTATATATATAGTTAAAATGTGTAATTTAACAAAATAATAATATTTTATATATTCAATTGCTAATGGATATTTATTTTATATACTATAAATAATATATATATATATATATATTTATTTATAATAGCCATAGCCACATATATAAATATTATATATATATATATATATATGGTTGATTTCATTTACAAATTATATATAAACTATACTATTTAAGTAAAATGGTATAATATATGTAAAATGGAAAACAAACACATTCATTTACAAAACGATTTATAATCGAAAACCCATTGAAATAACATATATATATATAATAAATAAAATGCATTTTTAGAGTAAATATTTATATTATAATATACACACTGCACCACACATACAATTTATAATATAATGATATAGAAATTATATTCTATACCTCGAACATAATATAAAAACAATATGAAATATAAAATTGAACAAGTGAAATTTGTAAATATAATTGATAATAATAAGTATATATAGATGTGTATTATGTAAATAAATAGATGAAGGATTTGAGGATACCAATTTCTTTAACAATGTTTATATATACTATCAGGAAAATTATATATACAAATGATTTTATAATATATTTATATATGAAATGATTGGAAAAAAATAAAGCAAAGTCAAATAATAAATGATTTAAAAGGATTTTTGATTCAATCAGCATATAGATATAATGTTAAAAATGTACACCCTTTATTGATCCTGATGAATTCAAGACATATTAAATTGGATTTTCATCTTAGAAAATTATCTGACCGCATTGGAAATCTACGAAAGGAGATATAATATAAAAAAAATTTCCTGTCCTGTAAAAATAAAGTCCTTTACAAAAATAAAAAAGAACTGAATTTGTTAACGTACATATATACGTACATTTTACGAAGAACTCGTAAACACTCTATATATATAGTATAACTTAACAAAAAACCATAATCTGCTGTATATAATGAGAGTTTACAATATACCATTTGCTGCAATTTTATACAATATATTCATATTCCAATGAAAACACGATATAAATTTCATTGTATGCCATCAGATTCATTTTTCCTGGAATATTTTAAAATATACAATAAACAAAACAAATTGTATATCCTGAAACGATTAGCAATGAAAAACGAATCACAATTATATTATTCTTTTTGTCATAAATAAATCACAGAATAATATAAAATCTATATATACATGGAAAATAAAAAGAAATGGAATTTTTTTTTATATATATATAGTGGAACCTGCGATAATATGGTCCGAAACTTTTTTTTTGTAATGAAAAGAAAAGTACTATATGGAAAAGAATTCGTTCATTTAATGTTTTTATGTTTAAATTCTCACAAATTTGTATTCATAATCCAAATTACAGTATTGTGAAGTTTGAATTATCATATGGTATATGAATATTATCAAAAAACAATTTAAACTTGAATTATGTCTCAAAATAGTAAATCTTTAAATGTATGTTTGTGATTGTACAATCAGTACAACTGTATGTAATGTAACATATGCGGATTTATAGCAAATTTTATGCACTTTTTCACATATTTATATATATATATAGTGCATAAATACGTAATTAATCTTTTTATTTTATTCAAATGTAATGTACCAACAAAAAATATATTTATATAACATATATACATTATACAGTTGATGTCGTTCAAATAGAAAATTTATACGATATAAACATTACAGCATTTACATTCACATAAATTCATCATTAAGGGCAAATAAAAAAAAAATTAAAACAAAAATAATTCTACATAATTGTAAATTTCAATATATATTTTTCCTGTTTATTTTACTTTCTCTATGATAATATACTGCACACTCGTAAGTATATATACGTAAGTATATATGTATAGTGAACAGATATTTATTCCATTCAAAAACTAAACTGAACTACACACATTTATTATATATATATTTATAGTATACATTAGGCTATATGTAGATACAGATGAAATTTGTTTATAAATAGTGTATGTTTATAGTAATATAACATTTACCAAGAACACACATTGTATGATAAACTATATAAACTACTAAACTAAACTACTAATACTACAGAGAAAATATTTACTATTCGCTATGGGCTCTCTATTATAAAGATAAACATAAATACTGTAATTAATACAATTAAGAATTTTTAAATGAAAATTGAATTTAAAAAAATTCAACATTCAAATCAACATACGATACAAGTATTTATAAATACATGAAAGCAAGCAATTTTTTAGAATCCTTTTTTTATGTGTAAAACAAAAACCATTTTATATGCTTGCAAACACACAAAAATATACAGATTGAAATTACTTTTATAAATAAATCTCATATTATAAAATTGTAAAAATTAGTAACAAAAAAAAAAGGAAAAACACAAATTAAAATTAAAATGAATATATGAATAGAATTATGTTAACCATATATATATATATATCTATAAATATGTATATATATAAATAAATTACCTCCCTGGCAATGGGTTATTTATAAAATTTATACATGTATGAAATATTTAAAAATAAATTCATTTTAATTCAATTCGACTTTATATATTTATTTATATACCATTATTTATTCATATATTATACTATAAACAATTAAACATAACTATTTATATTTTATGAAATTCCATTTGAAAAGCAAATAATAACAAATTTAAATATAGATAAATTCTGAGTTGATTTTCAAATAATGATCTATTTACATATTTATAATAAATTTTTGCCAATTATAACAAATAAATCCATTTAATATATACATAAATTTCACATTCATTACAATTAATATTAATATTTAATGTACAAAAAAATTATTTTATTTGTAATTCCTTCAAATTTCCATTATTTAAACTCTACTCATTTTAATTATACATATGATTTTAGTAATTGGAAATTGATATCTAATTACTGATATTTTAATTACTTATCAATAATGATAATAATAATAAATGGTTCAATGATGATACGAGCCAATAAAATTTAACTTTTAATAATTCAAAACAATGTTCAAGATAACAAGTTTCCGATCAATAAATATATTTCAATTAAATTGGGTATAACAATAATAAAATTAAAAAAAAAAAAAGTTCTACTTACAATTAACACTAAGCTCAAGGGTAGCTTCAAGTCGTTGTCCTTCAGACATTGCACGATTCCAGACAATACAATGAAATCTTGTACCATCATCTTCACGTTGTGCTGTCATTGTTAATGTACTAACGGTACGATGTTCTGATGTTACTTTTGTCACCATTGCCGGTAATGGATCTTTATTACCTTCACGAAACCATCTATTTATATAAAAATATTTATATTCAAAATAAAATTCAATTTAATTCCAAATTGATTAGAATTTATCAATCAATCAATATACAACACTTACGTAATTGTTGGATCTGGTGATCCACCGATGCTCGTACACGTCAAAGATAATACTTTTTTTTCCGTTGCAACTGTAACGGAACCGGGTGCAATTGTTGGTGGTTGTGGTTGTGTTAATACGGTTAAATTGTAATAATCTTGATGTACATCGGCACCGGTACCAACCGCTTTAACACGACATTCAAATCGTCCATTATCACGACTATATGAAGCATTTTTTATTTGTAAATCGTATATACCATTTTCAGGTCGAAAATCAAGTCTATATAGTTTTAATAATTTTAATATAGAGAAAAATAAAACATTATATTTTTTATATAGTATTTTCAAATAAATGTTTATCAACTAAATGTTATATATTGAGGTGTTATTATTTTATATATATAAAGGGAGAAAATTACACATTTATAATGTTGAATGGGTATTTTTCTATATATATATATGGTTCTTTTCATATATTGTACTACATAAATATACAAAACGTTTATAAAGTAATATAATACAATTACAAAAATTAAATATAATATATAAATATACGTTTGGTGCATTTATTGTGTGGATATATATTATAAATATATATACTATACATGTGATGATAAAAGGAAATCCTGCGGTAATTAATTGGTAAATATAAAGCCTCACCTCTATAATTTATAAATATATATTATACATTTATGGTGCATTTATTTTTATCCATTCCCCATTATATATAATATATATATATATGCATATAGTGGATTTTAGATTTAGATATTATTCATAGATTATATAAATTAATGTCATGGGAGCGCGACAGAGAAAAATTAATTTATTGATATAATTATTATTATTATATTACATTTTCTTTTTTTGTTTTCCATTTTTTTCTGTTCATTTATATTTTATTAAACCAGATATTTATATGAAGAAATCCATACATATATATATAAATAGATATAAGTACTTTAATTTTTATAGATTGGATGTGAATATAAAAGAATTTATAAGGTTACATATTATAAGATTTCAATTTATATGTAAATGACAGTTATAAACTTATATTAATAAATAAGAAAAAGAAGAAAATACAGCTAAAACTATTAAAAAAAAAATGTCATTACATGTGTAGTATATATAGATATGAATGGAAAAAAATGAATTCATAAATTATAATTATCTGTATTTATATACCAATGATTTCTCTTTTGCATAAATATCTCCATATAAAATCGCATATGCATATAATATATAAAATGCAATATTCATTCGGTTTTTTTTTTCTTCATAAATATAAGTGTTGTCGATCATAAAATATTATTATTTTTATATGTATATATATTATAAAATATAATATAGAAATTATACCTGTCAATTTGAATTGATATTTAATATTTAGATCATTAAACATTTCTCTATATCTTGATTGTATATTATATATACGAATTTATAGATACATAACATAACCGGATGTTTTAAATCATATAATTAGGTTTGTGTTTTCTATTTATACACGCAAAATATATTATATAAAGGTTTAAATTATTTTAATTAATTTTTTTCTTACTATTTAGAAAATTAACTTATGATATATTTTGAACATATATTATAATGAACGGAAGGATATCTCTTTCAATAAATAAGTATTTTTTAAAAGCGATCGAAACAATGGAATTGATTTTTTAGGGCAATATAGGCTTTTTATAATAATAATTAGTAAATGTTTACTATTTGATTGACATTTGCAAGCCGTACATTTTACATACTTAACAAAATTTTATTTTATATTCCCTATATAATATATATGTATATTTATGATTGTTTAATAATTTACATATAAATAAATATATATATATATATATATAAAATAATTTTTTAGCAAAATAAAATAAATATATGAAACTAGGTCATTTAAAATTGATTATATAGAAATATGAATACACTGAATATATGTAATTTAAATATAAAATAAATATACGCAAATGTTAATCTATATATTATATAGTATATAAAAATATTGTATTCATTTTATTGTTACTTTTTACCCTTTATTATTGTATCATATATATATATGAATTATCCTTCATTCCTGATGAACACTTATATAGTTATATAGGTTTATGTACTTATGTATATATATATACATTCTATATTGATAAATGTTTGTGTATTGCATATTTTATTTTATTTTATACAGAGATGATATAACGTATCGATCGTTAAAGAAACTTAATTTATATTTATATGACTATAGTACAGGATGTTTTATTACTAAAAGGTAACACGTCAGGTATAATGATTTTTTTTTTAATTTGACTAAAAAGCACATTGAATAAAATCCGTTTTTTTAATTATCTAATAGTTAAAGACCAGTATTCCAGGTGATGTATCTCGGAATGAGATGAGAATGAGATGTCACCAGTATTCCAGGTGACGTATCTCGGAATAGATCAAGGCTATAAGACCATAGAGTAATTAACTAATATAAAATTAACTTTTAATATAAAATTAACTACCGATTCAACGACTGTTACCTTTTAAATTATATACTCTGTATTTAATAATATTTGAATTTTAATTACAGGAATTATATATAGTATTTTCATTTAATTTTCAAATACAATATTGAAAAACTATATATATATGTTATATATATATATATATATACGGATATAAATTGAAATTCTATACATCATATACAATATGTAATATGTATATGATTTATCTTTAACAATAATTTATTATATATACATTTATTGTACTTATATATATCTATCTATATATATTATTGTCATACAATATTTATAGAAAAATAATGAAGAGAATAAAAATAAAAAAAAAAAAAAAACAAGTCAATTCATTTCTTGATATACTATTATTTCGTTTGTATATAAACCATTGATCTGTTTCATCAACGAAGAAATTGATTTCAATTGTATATCAAAATGTATAAAGTTTCAATTACTTTTTTTTTTTTATTTTTAATTACTCTTGTATTTATTATAAATGCATATATATACCAAACAGTATTGTAAAAATTCGATAACAATTTATGGGATATCTATATCTGTTACAATGGAAATGCATGTATATTAAATCCAATAGGTGCATATATATATATTATTTTTATATATAGATAGAGTTATCAATATACTATATATGAGAAAGTGATAAAGAGTAAAAATCATTAACATTGTAAATCTATATATATATATATATATATTGGTGAATTTACGGATATGTATTGTATTTTATATACATATACAAAATGATGATGAAATAAAATTGAATAGTTTTTGTATAAATTCAACAAAAGTAGAAAAATAAAGAATCACAAAGAGGGAAAAAAAGGGAAAAAAATAAATAAAACACAAAAACACTGGAAAACTTTATCCAAACTTTTAGATTACAAAATTGCTTTTTATTCCTGTTGTTAAATTCACATACATATATATTGTTTTGTTATATGTATACAATATACATACATAAACAGCATAACATACATATTTGACCAACAAAAATTGAAAAGAGGTAATGTATTTGAAAACTATGTACTGTATATGTTATATGTTTGGAAAATGGAACTATTAAAATGGAAATAAAAGAAAACTGTAAGAGTTTTCTCTAAACATTTATATATATATATATATATATATATATAATATTTATTTATACATAATACAGAAAATTTTGGTTTTTCTTTTCCGAATTGAAATTAGATAAATAAAAATGTTATATTAGAAAAATATATAAATATATATATATGTTTATACTGCGGTATAATATGTTAATCTTCTTAACCTACATTTGCTCATATATGGATGCTGTAGTGAATGTGAATATGTATATATAAGAATTATGTATATTTAATTTACTATATATTTTTTTCGTTCATTTCATTTTGCTTTTTGGACTATATATTTTTATATAGACATTCACATTTATTACATTCACACATAATACAATATAATGTATGGTGGTTTTTATTTTTGTTCCTTTATATATATAATTATATATATATATAACACATATGAGTTTTACTTGAATGAGGTGTAGCCAAACTTTTTTAATGTAACCGCATATTCATTTTTTGTTTTAAAACAAAATCTATAACAATACTGTTTTGGTTAAAGTTTAAGTGTCATATCATAAAACAAAATAATATATCCATTTAGTTGATTACGGAAACTCAACTATAATTGATATCAAAAATCAAATTAATGTTATGATTTCATAATATTAAACATATTTTTAAATAGTTTTTATTATTTATTTAACTAATTTTTTTTTTTAATTAATATATCAGAAGATTTGTTAAACCATTATTTAAAATTATAAATATACTGTAATTGATCGTATATAAGTTTTAATCCGTTGGTTTCAATACATTTTTTTTTTTACATTTACAAATGTAAAACAAAAAAAACGTATAACTTTTCAAAACACTTTTATTATACAAAGTATATTTTATTTTACAATGTTTCTATATATATAACATATATATAGTGTCCTATATATAGATGAAATGTTTAATCAATACTATGTATATATATATGGAAAAGTATTTATAAGAATTTGTCCAAAAAAAAAAAAAAATTATACGTTTCAAATGTCTTATATATGTTTTTAATTCAAGTTTTTGCTTAAGCAACGATATCTCTATATATATACATATTTGTATTTTATGTATATAAAACTTTAGGGAGTTTCTTCTACGTCTTATTATTATATTTTTCTTTAAAATAATTCATGTTAACTTTTCATTTATATATTTTACTATATCCTATCATCCACAATGTACATATTTGCTATCTTTTTTTATGATAATATTTTTAAGCAAAGTTTTTTTTTGCTTTTATATTTAAACATTTTCATTTTATTCATTTCATTTTATTTTTAAATATATATGTATATTGATATATTATCACCAAATATCCAAATCATTTATAGAATAGATATATATATATTTGAACAAAAAAAAACTTATAGATATAATGTAAATATAGATTTTAAATTAATATAATGATATGATACCAAATGCTAATATATATACCAAAAACATTCATGCACCGTTTTCGAGAGTTCAAGCATATATTATTCTATATATACGAAGCGATAATAAGAAAAATCGATGTGTTATGTGAGATATAACAAACAATTGTTCAAGACAAAATTAAAGAAAAAGATATAAGAACAATATATATAAAATGAAAAGAAAGAATAAGAAAAACTTTAATTGTATATGTATATAAGCGATTTTTCTATCAATTTCTGAACAAAAACAAAAAAAAAGGTAATATTTTCGACATATTCTATTTTTTTTTTCATTAAAATTTTTGTTTTTCTTCAACTTCTAATTTCTTTCCTTTAAATCCATAAGTTATTATTGTATTAAAGATTACATTTATTTAGGCATTACGTATGTACGTTCTTTTATATTGTCAGTATATATACAAAATGGTAATACAAACAATGTTCTATATGGATATATAACAAAACCATCATTCAACGTAAAAAAAAAAAAAAAAAAAAAAAAAGACAGTCTTTAATTCTTTTTTTTTTTTTTTGTTCTTTTACGATTGTGTTATAAATAATTTTCAGTGTAACAAATTGGTGTTTACTGAAACGAATGTTTATTTATACAACATATATAACATATATATATATACGGATATATTTAAAAAGCGAAGGCACGCGGTATTTGACTTCATATTGCTATAAAGTAATAGGTATTCAATTCGTATATACATATATAGTTATATAAAAAATATACGTGAATGATGCTCCATAGCAATTTATATAGATATCTATATATATATATATATATAGTAAACTTTACGAAGAACCAACATCATCTCATGCACAGCGTATATAAAAAATATATATATATACACAAAAATTGGTAGCTAATTTAAAATTGAATTTAATGTTGAGGGTGGATGAATAAAAATAAAAAAAAAAAAAAACAACGTGTATTAAAATGATTTTCATTCTTATATAGGTAGGTATATAAAACTTTGGTTATTTTTTATTATAATGTACATTTTAAATATATTATTATACGGTATAACGAATATATACCTATGATGTGATGTGCACTTAAATTAAAATGAAAATAAGAAGAAGTAGAAAAAAAACAGTATTATTATTATTATTATTATTACCTTACTTTAGGAATTTCCTCTATATAGGTTTTTTTTTCTGTGTTGTTGTTTTATTGGATTAGATTCATACTCATTCGTCTGAACAAATCATATACACAAGATATAGCTATATATAGGTTTAATTTTTTTTTTTTTGTATTTTCGTTTAGCAGCAATGATCAAGTCAAATGAATTTCATTAAAAGCTTTATAATGAAATGATTTTTTGTTTTATTGTTATTTTTATATATCTATATATGTATATAATTTGAAATACATTATTCATTTTAATGGAAATAATTATACCGCAGATATATACAATTTGTGTTTTTTTTTGTTTTAATTTTTATATAAATATATATATAGTAATTTATTTTCTTAATAATTCATACAAAATAATATTTGTTTTTTTTTTGTTCATTCGATTGAAATATTATTTGTATATGTATATATAGTATAAATATAATATTTTACTCTTTTACACGCTTAATTGTGTATAATAATATTTCTCTAATGGTCAAAAAAAAAACAAAACGAAACGAAAATAAATATGTTTTGAAATTAAAAAACAAAAAGCATCAAATCATAACAAATTTGATTTATTACTTATAAGTAATTAATCTTATTTTTTTTTATTGTTTTTTCAAAAATTTTTTTTTTTCAATATTGAATAAAAAAATTTGTTTTTTTAATATTTTTATATATAAAAAGAATAAGTCATTTGATAACACAGAGAAATAACAATAATAATAATTATGAAGAAAAAAAAAACCACCAAACATTTACTGGTTATAATTTATAAAATAAAAGACGCGGTGAAAATTTACTTATAAATAAATTAGTAGGAGGTCATATATTTATTATATATAAATTAAAAAAAAATTATTATTTGTTGTGTGTTACATCGCCGCCGAAATAAAAAAAACTAAATCTAAAAATACACCTGCAGGTTTATTTAATCAGAAAATTCTATTATTCCAATTTGTACGTGTAAAGTATTAATTTATTTATAATTTTTATTTTAGCACTTATTAATGTTTAACGCTAACGAACGTATATTTCAATTTTTGATTTTTTTTTGTTTTTTGATTCGTGTGCGAGTTTAATAATAAAATTGATTGTATTATAATTAATTTTATTATTTTGGCAAGTACCCACACACACACACACACACACACATAATAATTAAATTTAAATAAAGAGAAAATTACATTTTAATATTCAGATTAATTTGATATATTGGTGATAATGTGTTTTAATATATATATATATAATATATAAACATCCATTAATGTTTAATGGGTGTGCGATTATTTTAAATATACATTGAAAAATGTAAAAAAAAAAAAAATAAATAAAAACCACAATTACCTGTAATTTGTGTTTAATGGAACTTCACCAATTGCAACATTTTCATATTTTGTACCCGTTGCACGTGCCCAATAATATAAAAATTCATTTGTTGAATGTTGTTCATTAAATCGACAACGTAACGCTAAATCTTCACCTTCTCGTGTATCCAATAATTCTTGTGTATTTACATTTAGGAATAGATTTATTGAAATTGCTATTTATAGAGAAATAAAATAAAAATAAAAAAAAATTAATTAATTAATAAAAATATTGATTTTGTCTATGATGATCTATCTAGTATATACAAAAATTCTTTTCTGGTATATTAAAAGCTATTTTAAAAGATGATAATGAAATATTAATTTTCCATTTAAAATAGAATTTTATTTATAATTTTGTTTTCTCATTATTAATAAAAATTTATGTTAAATCAAATTGAGTAATACAATATAATATAATTAAAATAAACTCTTCGTTGTCGTTGTAATCGTAATGATAAACAAACCAAATTAAATTCTTTTAGTTATGAAAATGTTGATGAGATATTTACAAGTTATTGCGTGTGATGCGATGTGATATATTATTATGATTTTCACAATATAATTTTTACAAAAAAAAAATTACTTCACTTTTATTAGAGTGTGTATATATGGAAAAAATTATGTTCATGAGAAAATGACATAAAAATGAAATTATGTATGATTAACATAAAGATTCATAAAATTATAATCATCATCATATATATACAATGCAATAATAATAATAATAATAATAATAAAGGTAATACATATATTTTTTTAACTCTGCGTACAGTTAAATGAAAATTATTATATTGTTTTTCTTTTTCGTAATATCTATACTCTATTCATGTGTGTTTGTTGAACACAAAATATAATAATAATAATAATATACAAACAATATAACATATAAAATATTATTTATTTTTTATTACATCGTTGAAAAATATGAATAATAAAATATATATACATTTTTATTGTTTTTATTACATGTATATTGTATATATATATATGGCATCAATGTAGGTAGATGGTATAACATGCTATATATAGTTATATTACATTTTGAATATTATAAAAATAAATATACAATATATAAACTGTGATTGGTTTGATAATGGTTTGTATTTTGTTTTTTATTGTTTTATGTACTATATATACAAAGCTCGAAGCATATATTATAAAATGCGAAACGATTATGTAATGTAAAAAATTTCCTTTACATTGTGTGTTTGTGTGTTTGTGTGTGCGTATTTCAAATAATACAGAAAATTCTTTATACTATCACATGTATAGGAATAAACAAAGTTTTTCCTTCTTATTTCAAATGTTTGATCATTTGCAAAAATGTATAACATTTTCTATTTATATATTTATGATACATATTGTTTTATTTTCATTATATATGTAAATTCATATATAATCGCGTATGTGTATTTATGTGTATGTGATATGCGAAGCCATATATAAATTAATCCCCCTTTTTTTTTTCTTATTGCTATATTTCATTCATCTTCGTTTAAATATTTATACGATGTATATATAATATATGGAATACATGAGATGCGATGAAAATTATTTTAATATTTTACATCTAATTATATTTTGTATATATTGTAACATTTATTTTATATAATATATATATAGAAAATTGAAACTAATATAATAATAATAAATTTGACGATATACAAAGATACAACAAAGATTATATTGTTTTTTTTTTTTTGTAATTTTTGTAATATTTATTAAAATTTCACTTATAATTTATTATTTAATTATGGATGCTATCAAGGGAGCTATTAAATAATGTTAATGGTTTTCTTATTTTAAAATTTGATATAGATGTATAGAATCGCTGCTTTTTTGTTATATGCTTATAAAATATTTTAATATTCTTTATATATATATTCTATTATGTGATGTTTTTTTTTTAAACTCTGTATTGTATATCTATATATATGTTACGTTTGAGATGAGGTTTGAAAATATAAAAACTTTTAAATGAAAAATTTTAATAGAAAATAACTTAATCAAAGTATCAAAAAAAAAATAATATTATATACATGATAAATTATCGTAATTGTGTAAATTATTTCTATATGACATTATGGTGTTTTAATTTTGTTCGTGAAAGAATACAGTTAATTATTTATTCTCGTATAATCGTTATTCGCACTTTTCTAGGGGAATTATTTCATATAAAGGATCCCTATTAGAGGTATATGATTCAACTATTCAATCATATTTTAATATTTATGGGTATAAACGAAATAGATTACACATTTCTAATAACCATTAAATGGAGAGCATAATACCTTATGACTAATATACATCGATTATTAAAATCATTTTATACATTTATTTTATTTTTTAGATTTCACACATATCAAAAAAAAAAGAACATGTTAAACTTTAACATTTGTGGTTTACAAAGTTTAAATCAATCCTAAACATAAAATGGTTATATTTATTGATCACGCAGTATTTATAAACTATAGAACAAATTTTTTTTTATCGATATATATAAACAAATACATAAAACAGCGATTTACCAACGAAGAATCTCAAACAATATTATGTATATGCAAATGGATACTTAAACGTATAAATTTATATGCTTAAACAAAGTTATAAGAATCTAATAAGAATGTTCTATATACATATATACGAACAAAAAAAAACCTCACACATTATATTAAAAAACAAACAAAAAATTTGTGAAACTTTAAAAACAAATCTTATATGTGTATAATAATATTTTTTTACGTTTTTACCACGGTTAACCATATAAATATATCTATATAAACTCCTATTGAATGCGTTCTTGATATTCTTTTTACTGATGTTGTATATGTATATTTTTTTGTATATATAGCGAATTCAAATATAATATGAAATCCATTGAAATAACCCATTCACATTTTACAATTTGCACATATTATATTTACAAAAATGATCAAAAAATATTGTCTAAATTCAATATTTAAAATTCATAGGTAAATTTTGTGTAAGCGGTATTAGACTAATTTGGTTTTTTATATTTGGTTAACATTGTCAAATTTTCAATAAAAATCGACGGGGTCACTGTTGATTATATACCAAAAATTGTGTTCCATAGGGCATTCATCGGGTATTTTTTGATCATATCGTAGAATATGATGTGAAAACGTAAAAAAATACAAATGTGATATTCAATCCGCAATAATCATTGTGTCATTGTGTATAGCTTTTTATTTTTATATACGTGTGTAATGTGTGTGTTTATTATCATATATGTATAATAACATTTTATTTTAAATATTAAATTTCCATTTCCATTTTTATTGCTCATTAAAATTTTAAGTTATGGAAAATAAAATTTTATGTATATTATTATTCACTATATTTTTACATGGCATATATAATATAAGGAAAATAACATTTCAGCAGCAGCAACGGAGCAATATTAAACAGCAACTCTAAATTGCAATTGCCATACAATGTCATATTTATATATGATATTATACAAAATTGTTGTTAACATTTGATTATTATTATCATTATTATTATTATTATTATTATTATTACATTATCAATATCATAACATTTTTTTTTATATATGTGTTATATATATACAAAAAAAAAGAGATAACCAATCAACAATAGATATATGTATATGAAAATATTTTATTGATACTTGCATTGTTTTTAATATTATATTTATTTTTTTACAAAATAATAAAAATAAAACTTGATACATAAATTGTGCATTTCTTTATTTGTGTTTGTGTTCCCAATAATATATAGCTGAAGACTATATACGTGAAGCCAAATGAAGCCTTTTATTTTATATACATATAATGTTTGATATGAATATTTTTCATATCAGTATAATACATTTTATTTTATAAATACTATAGCACAATGGGGGATTTTGTTTTTGTTTATAATAATAAAAATTGCATCATAAGAAAACTATTGCTACTATAGTAGATATATTATATTGCAGTTTTTCGTTCATTCATCGATATATATATATACCTAAACATATATGAAATTCAATATTTGAATTTCTATTTTATATTATATATATATTAGTATATATTGATACATACCTATGTATAAATAACATGTATATATAGTATAATAAAATATCTATACCTATATGTATATATATATTACATTTATAGATTCTGTATATAAACCTTAGCAGAAAAAATCTATATATAGATACCAAAGTAAATCATATATACTTATGACAATATATATTGACAATATTCAACAATAACAACACAATATTTTCTTATTGGATGAAAAACACGAAGTATAAAAATAAAATATAAATATAAACTTAATATAACGAATTCAAAAAAGAATAATATAAATAATGCTTGTGGATTGTGTCTATAAATGGCATACATTTCATGAATATCAGTTTTTTCAGTATTCTAACAATTCTGCATATATAGATAAATTTATGATATATATATATATATATAAAAATAAATTTAATACTACATATATCGTATGCAATAAAACATATATTTATGCAAAACATCTATGTATAATATATAAAAGGTATAGTAATATGTAATATCATATATTTAAATTGAGAAAATATTTTTAGAAAGATTTGCAGAAAATCTTTTATAATGCATATGTATATGATATACATTTATATATGATGAAATAATAAAAAATCTCGCAGACGACGTGAAAAAAAAAACCCAAGAAATTTGCCTGAAGAAAAACTATTTATTCGTATCATTCAAGATAATAAAAATCTTTGTATACAAAATGATCCATCGCATATAAATAGGATATATATATATATAAATAATACATAAAATTTATAGTAAAATTTTGCTCTTCGAAATCGAACTTCATATAGATAAGTATATGTATTATGATAGATTTTTTAGATCTATATGCATTTGGTCAATATTTCCATCCAACCATAATCTAATATTTATTCATATATTAAAAACCAAAAACAAAAACCATACAAACTAAAAATAACAATATAAGAAATCGGTCGATATAATAAATAGTAAAATAAAATAAAATATAAATAAATCAATATATATTTTTCATATATATTGACAATATGATCGTTAAAATGAAAAAAAAAAACAAAAATAGTTAGATATACTTCTTCTACAATAATTTTTTCATATGACTTTATATTAAAAATGATTTATACACAAAATTTCCAACCCGCTACAGCATATGTACTTTAATATGCTGCGGGTTGGAAAATCATTTTTGGAAAATTGAATTATAACAACAATTTTGAATATTTTTTTTTTTTCAATATATTTATAAATGATTTGATTGTTTTAAAATCGTTTAGTTGGATTAATTTTTTCTGTTAAATTGTACTATATCTATATTACGTTCCACTATATTGATTAAAATACAAATCTTAAATTATAGATGTCAAATTAATTTTTCTTTTATCTATAGATCAGTTTTCTTTTATTTTTGGTCAATGGAAAATGACATTTATCAATCACAGTTTAAATTAAACATATATTATACATCAATTCGATCCATTATTTTTTGCATTATAAAAAAATTTTGGGAATAAAACAAAGTTACGTTATGTGGAATACATCACTACGTACATCACACAATGATATTGCGAAAAAAAAAACAGAATCAATTATTTTTAATAATAAAATTTTTACGATTTTTATTTTCTATTAACAAAATGTCTTTATAATATAATAATCGTTTTATCAATATTGCATCGATTTAACAACACAATCACAATCGTTTAATACTTTAAATCAAAATTTAATGATAATATTAAAAAAAAAAAAAAAATGTTAACCAATAATTCAATTTCTATCTGTATCACTTGAATACAAATATACCACCATAGTATATATCAATTTGTATCTAGATAAAAATACATTTCGATATCGAATATATATATATATATATATATATATAGAGTTTGAATTGATGCAAAAAAAAAAAAAGAAAAAAAAAATACCAAAAAAAGTCAAAGTTTTTCAGATTAGTATAAAAAAAAAATATTTCCTATTTTTTACATTTACAAAAAAATAAACGTTTTATTTTTATATATTTTGTTATACCATCAACTTGTTTCGTTGTTTGTTTTTTTTTTTATTTATTTATTTCTGTTCGCTTTTCACAAGCAATAAATATTCAATGTTTTTTTTTTTTTATTTTTGTATATATTTTGAATATCTATATTTTTTTTTTTATTTTAACATTCTGAATAACTAAAAAACAAGAATACAAAATTTTTCTTTATCTATTTTTCAAAAAGGATTTTCATTGTTACTAAAAAAAAATTTTTTTTTCTATTTCTTTATTTATCTATACAGTTGTTATCATTTTGGTGACTTATTATGTAACTACAACAAATGTATGTATACTATTAAAAAGTTGGTTATATTACACAGGTATTTATGGTATATATATCTATCCTAGCTCTATATATTTAGAAAATAAAAATATCAAGCAATTTTTTAAAAGATATACGAAATAAATGCAAAAAAAAAAAAAAAAAAAGGCAATATATATTATTGTCTACTATAATATATTTTAGTATAGTTATAAGTATATATACATTATTTGTGTGTATGTGTTATTTTTGTTATTCCATTCATGATGTTGTTTTATTTATGGATAATATTAACATTATAATAAATTATTGTGTTAAATAGTATTTCAATTTATCAATTTCACACCCTTTTTTTTCTTTTTTTTTTTTTTGTTTTTTGTCATACAATACAATACAATAAATGGAAAGGAAAAAAAAGACCTTCATGTTTTTGTAGATGATACCCGATGATAACAATGTAAAAGGAAATGTTTGCAAAAAATAAAAAATTTACAAAATAAAATAATTAAATTAAATTTTCAATATTTATAAATAAATATGTATTTATATTTTTATTTTTTTGTATAAAACACCCTCATTTTCATATCGACGCGGATAATGGCTGCGTTAATATGTATATATACAACATCTATATAGAAAAAAAAAAAAAATTGCATCAATATATGCATAAATAATTGCATACATTACAATTTAATTAAATTATCAGCAATGCGTGTACGTGTAAAAATAAAATTTACTCTATGCATATATATGATGATGTGAAACTTTTAATATTTAATCGTTTAATTTTTTTGTATTTATCAAACATGTACACATAATTTAAATGATAATGGTAATTGTTTGTATATAAAAATAAAAAAAAAAACTTTTCATACATATTTTAAGGTATGAAAAAATTTATAAAATATTGAAAAATAAATAATGTTAATAATGCGTGAATAAATACAATGTCAATATAAACATTATATATATATTCATTCTGCTATATGTATATTAATTTTAAAAATTTATTTACAATTTTTTTTTTTTGCTATGGTCATCACCATTCATTCTAGCCATTCATCGATTTTAAATATAATCAATATAATTGATAAATTGAAAATTTTATATGTATTAATAAATTGTAAAATTGAAAACAAAATCCCCTTCACAAAAAAAAAAAATAATATATGTTAATAAAATTTATTTTAAACTTGAAGTAAAAAATGCAATTTTTAATCAATTAATAAATAATAAACAGCAGCTGAAATTTACGTTCATTCAAAGTATTTATGTTAAAATATCAAAATAAACTGAAATTATTAATACATTTCTAATATAGAAAAGAAAAATAAATGGCATTTTTTTTTATATAAAATGGTAATACCTAGGTGTATTATAAATAAATCGTATATTAAATCAAGTATTTATTATATTTATAAATGACAAATAAAAAAAAAAAATATAGAAATAATTAAGTTAGTTTTAATAAAAGATTTTCTATTCTTTATCTTTTATTTATTTTTTTTTTCAATAATAAGGTAAATCAATATCATATATATACAACAAGGTATTCTACGATAAATTGTGCATTTTGATGGAATCATTTATGAAAAAATAAAATCAATTTATATTCTTTTATGCACTATACATATATAGAAAACTTTCAAAAACATCTTTAATCTTAAAATACTATAACTTTAAATTTCCGAACTGTCTGTCTGTGCGAAAATGTGTCAGGAAAACAAATGGATTATGTACACAAAAAAAAAAATAAAAATAAATATAAAGATAATACCTTATATAAACATTTTCATTTTTTTTATTTTGCCTTCGTTTACTAAATTATTTTCAAGTTTATTTTTACTGCATTTTATATACTATATATATATATTCTTTTCATTCCGATATTTCTATCTGTATATATTGTGTACGGATACAATAATAAATAATCAATATAATAGATAATATATAGAAATAATAAATAAATAGAATCTTTCTTTTTTTTTTTTTTTTACCCATTTCAACTGTATACAGATACAAACACACAGGTATAATTTAATCATCAACTAATCAGTTCATTTACAACTCAATTATATTGATTTTATTATATAGTCATTTATTACTAAATGTTAAATGAGTGTTTATTAAATTATTTATCCATATAAGTGGACAATATATAAAATTGTACAAAATTCTGATTATTGTTATTTTATTATATCATACACTATATATATATATATTTATATATATATATTGTATGTATAAATAATATGGTAAATGATGGTAAATGGTATATATAAAATTGAGCTTACATTGCAGTACGTGAATATTTTTCAATGTATATTGATATATGTATTTATATAGGAATTAATGTTATTATATAAGCATTTACTGCTATTTATTTGTTTCAATTGAATTTATGCACATAGGATAAATTGAAAATTGACACAATTAGAGTACCAAAACAAAACAAAAAAATGTAGGCTAAATTTTCATCTATATACAAAAAATCTGTGATAATAAAATCATTATATAGCTAAAATTGTATATACAAAGGCCAAAGAACAATGAGAACTGAATGATTTTAGTAAACTAATCAGTGATAATGTTATAATATTATACTAAAATTGTATGGATTAAATATATTTTAATCAATCGCAGTTGAGAATTGGCAAATAAGAACTGTTTTATTTGTAATCATTCACAGATTGAAAAAATTCCTTGTATTTTAATTTTGGAAATTTAAATACAGTTTTATAACTAAACGTCTGTACAACTACAACAGTTTTGTAACAAAACAAAAATCAATATAATAGATTGAATTGCAAACTATTTTCTAATTTGCTTTTATATCTCAAAAATTCTCAAAAAGAAAAAAAAAATAGAAAATAATTTTATTGTAAAAGTAATATTATAAAATATTTTATTTATACATTTATATTTTTAATTTTAAAATTAATTATTCAAAAATTTAACATTTACATATACATATCGTTTGTATGTATATATTTTAAAAATTAAACATTAATATATATTCCTTTTTAAGCTGGCTCATATATATATATAGTATATATGTTATGTTTGCGGTGGTTTGCGGGAGTTTTTCTACATATACATTGTACTGCTATATCTAATAAATGTATAAAGAAACCATATATATATAATGAAATATTTTATAAAATATTTATATATATAAATTATTTTATATGATAAACTTTATACAACGAGTATATGGAAAACTCGCAGAATATTTATGTTTGTAATATGGGATGTAATATTTGAATAATGTATGATAGAAAATTCCATAGAAAAAAAATTATCCATATATAGAGATATTCCTTGGGAATATAACAAACTATATATAAATACAGTATATTCATATAAATTATTTGTTGAAAAGACAACCCATCAATTCCACAATTGCATTGTGCATAATGTGTATATGTAACAAAATAGTTTTCTACACGATTATAATAGTATTATATAAACACAAATATATATATATATATATATATATTTATTGCAAATTCAATATTCAAATGCATTTGATTGACATTGATGTTTTACCGAAAATTTAACATTGATATTCTTCTATATCTATCTATTCTATATTATAGTACTTTATATATACGCGACGCATATATATTAACAACTTTTCTACCTCATACAGGACCAAATGTTTTATATAACATTTTATATGGATTTATACTTTGATATCATCATCATCATCAAACTCGTACTTAAATGTGTATCACTATCTCGATATATTCATTTAGGATTTAATTCATATATACATATGAATGTATATTTGAATAATATTCATTCCTATATATGTACTATCCTATGTATCTATACAAACAACAAACATAAATAAATATGTATATGATGTATATTATATGGTGGATGGATATATGATATATGATAAATATATATCGGTAGGTATATTTATATATATTTTATATTTTGTTATGAAAAACTTTTCCTATTAAATTGTAACGTCAAAGTTTCAAAGTCTTGAGAGAATATTATTCATGTTGATCACATTTGATATTCCATCCATATATACATACATATATAAATGTACATAAATATTCGTTCGTGTGTATACATGTTACTATATAATGTTTTCTAAATACATGGTACTCTAAACCGTATTAAAATTTAATGATGAGTTATTAGATTGGACTCAATATAAATTGAATTTAAAGAATTTCTATGGAAGTCCAACATTTATTAATTTATGCTCTATACAATATAAGAATATCTTTAGATATTTCTTTGAATTTCATAGCTTTGAGAATCATCATACTCATACGTTTTTACCAACAACATATTCAAACACCCTTTAAATATTAAATACGTATTTACAAAACGTTTGTATAAAGTATAATAATATACATTTAATGTAATACATATAGATAAAATATATGTATTATTATATATTTATATTTGTATATGGATGTGTTTTTACAAATAAATATAACATTTATTGTATAAAATCACATTGATAATGAATAAGAAAAAATTTTAAAATATATATATGATACATTATAAATATGATACACAGGATACATATACATAAATTATATTATCTAAATATATGAATATACTTGAAGTATCTATAAACAGAATCTTTGATGTCACACAGTAATATATATTGTATATAGAACAGAAAATAAAAAAAATATTATCAAGTGATGATTGTTCGTAAAGCAAAATGATGACGAACAAGCAATGGAATATATTTTATTTTAGATATGGTAAAAGTAATATAGTTTATAAAAAGTTTAACTTCCTCAACTAAACTATATTAGTATATATTTTCTATGAATTCACAAAATAGATTCAGTTTTATACTTCATATATATATATAGATACTATTTTTTTCAATTTTATGCATTTCATAGATAATAAGGATACAAGTATCATTTATAAATAATGTAATGTAACCTATGCGAAAAGTATGTGTATATCCAATATAAGTATAAAGTAAAACGTACTATTGAAAATTCATTGATATATTGTATTTCCTTTCCGGTATAATATACATATAGATATTTTATATATATGCTGGTAATTAACAAAATGTATATATGATATATAATTTATTCATAAAATCATATGCGTATATATAAATAAAATGAATATATCGAATTTCGTTTAATACATCTATAGGTATTTGTATAATATCATATACATATACGTAAGGATAGAGTATAAGGATGTTATTTGAAATAGTTTTACTTCTATAATAATTCATTTGTGTATTTGATACATACACCAATTTATATGCACTTATTAATTTATTGAATATGTATATACACATAGAAGATATACAGATACAGATCGTCTATATATTTCCTGTATTTATATTTGACTATATAGGTAGGTATATAATATATATATATGCGTTTCTGATTAAAAATGGATTAAGTAAAAAAAAAAAAAAGAAACTTTGATTACGTTAAATAACTATAATGAATTCCTTAAATTACATATAGCAAATTTATATATGTATCTACTTTATTTAATTGATATACGAGTATATATGTTTTGGTTACACGCATTCATTTCAGGAAATTATAATTTAATTATAAAGTATAACAACTATATATACATATAAATAAATTATAGAGGAATTAATATCTTTGATGTATACAACATCGTCGTTAAATCATAAAGCTTTTTCCATATAAACATTTATATATATATACATAATATATATTTAAGCAATTTTAAACCATATATAAAAGTATGTATATAGTTGTATACATATATACAAAACACAGGCATTTATATATTATAATATAAATTTTAAAACCGCATTTATATATACTTAATACTTTATCCTTATTTTCAACATCATTCAATTCGTTAATATAATATATTATGTTTTATATAAGAAAAAACTTAAAAAACTGTTTCCTTTTCCCCACAAAAAAAAAAAAAAAGAAAAAGAAAAAAAGAAAAACAACAAAAACAAAAAGATATTATAAACTATGGTGTATATACATATGAATTTAATACTTTTATGTGAACATTTATCTTTACCATATACTGTAATATATTATATATATATGGTATGTAATACGATAAATGTTTAACTTATGAAAACTTTTCTGATAATCCAGTTGAATAAGTACATAAATATACAAAATCTATATACATTTAAATATATATATATATATGTGTACTTATGTATTTGAGAATAAAGTTATTTTACACCCTGTAATGATGATTCTATATGATATTTTGCATGCATTTTCAAAAACCTACACACTCGTTGTATTATATTGGATTTTATAAAATCTAATATAGATATATATTTAATATTGTTATTATTTTAGTAGATATGTAAAATTGTTAAGATATACAAAAATATTACAATAATTTTAATTTTTTTTTTTTTTTAAATATATTACATTATATATTTGGCAACAATAATAACATTTATATATTATTTTATTAATTCAAAATTATAATATATTTTATATAAAATTAAACCGCATAATTAAATTTATTTATAAATATTTTATTTATATTCTTTCATTTAAAATCAAAATTTTTCAGATTTTCATTAAGCAGGATATTCATTTCGTATATATTGAATTTATGTATTGAACATTTTTAATAATATATAACTGGCTGGAAAGAGTTTATTAAAAACTGAATACTTGGTAATTTAACAAACGCGGGCTGCGCTTTACCTTGTTTATGGACGAAGTTATATTGCTAAAATGTTATAATGGAACAAGAGAACGAACATTTCGAATGTATATATACAATATTTCAAATATATATGAATGATGAATCCTTTTAATATAATATGATGAATCCTTTTAATAATAATAATTTTTTTTTTAATAATAATCTTAACTATATATACATAAATATCATATGAATATAATACACAAATGTTAATTCGTCATTTACATTATCTGTATATACATAAATATATTTAATACGTGAATTATATACAATAAAAGAATTACGTTTATTTTTTTGTATGTACGTCTTGTTTGAAATTGTAACATATTTTATGCAAAAAAAAGAAAATGAGAAAATCCCCTATTTATAAAATTAAAAAATATATATAAGCATATACCTATACATGAAACTTTTCTATACTTAAATATATTTTTACCATATTTCTTTATTTTTTGTATCTTCTGTAAATGTATCTATATACGTATATGCATATATTACATATAAATATATAACGAAAGACAAAGAAAATGATTTCCAGTGAATAAATATTTACTTTTTCGAGAATATATAACTTTGTTCAAGATACAATTACTTGTACTAACTATATAGCGGTAACATATATATATTTTGTGTATCTTATATATATTTATTTATATATGTATATGGATGGGTGTATTAAATACATCCTTTAAATTTATGTACTTATCTTCCTTTTTATTTTTTTTAATAAATACAAATATATATATATATATTTATATAATACCACTCAAAAGATATATAACTATATATATAAAATATAAATATATCTATATATAGATATAGAACAGCGATACATATTCATTTTAATGTATTTTACATTTATTTATATTATAATATAATGTGATGTAACAATTGACTACCACAAAATAATGTTAAAAAATATGTTAAAATATATATATTTATATATAGATAGGTATATTATGTTAGGTATATGTGTATATATAAATTGTATTATACATATATTAATACAATAATATATATTGTGTATATGCCAGCCAGCCAGCATCTAATACGTATAATATATTGTACTTTTAATAATAAAAGACAATAATATTATGTGCATATATACAATACAATCTTGTTTTGTTGTAATATAATATATTTAATATACAGGAAATCTTTTTAATATTCGATCAATTATTTAATCATATTATGAGTAATGTTAAAAAAAAATCTGTACTTATATCATTTATTATGAATTATTGTCCAGATTTCCTTGGAAAGACTAGAAAAATGGTATATGAGCAAATATCCCCAATTAGAAAACATCATCTATATAAGAAATTCTCTTTAAAAATGACAATTTTTCCCAAAACGTGATAGTTAAAAAATTCCAACGGACATTCTGTTACGCATTTATCTGTATATAAATACATCATATATATTTATATTTTATTCTACATATTCGAAAAGTATATATACAAATATAGAATGTATATACAAAAAACCAAAAAAAAAAATGAAATAAAATAAAGAAAAAAAAATGTAAAACAAGAACCAAAAACGTGGAAAAAAAAAAGAAGTTTAATTCTTTACAAAATTATATATATAAAGAAAAACAAACAACGGAAATATGCATGAATGAATTTGACTTCATCATATTAAATATTTTATTTATTTGTAATGTAAAATATATATATTATAAATTACATATTATTATTATTATATATTCGTGTATAAAATGTAGGTTTTATTTCATTTTTTTAAGGAAAAAACAAAAATATATATATACATATTTATTTACATTCATATATAGGAATTGTACACGTATTAGGAGCCAAAAAAAAAATTGTATTATTATTCACCAAAGTTTATATGTAATATAAATAGACATTTAATAATTGAAAATGTTTTACTCCCAAAAGGATATGTTGTCATAAGCAATGTATTTCGTATTGTATATTTAACAGAATGTCTTATGTCATCATTGAATAATAATTAATTATAAAAACTATCTATAAAAAGTGTTGAGAAAAACGCCTATAAAAAAAAAAAATTGCATATTATATTGTGTGAAACAAAACCATAACATAAAAATAAAATCATTGTGCAATGCAAAACATCTCACGGTATATTATTTGAAAAATATAATAATTTTATTCATTTATTATAATGAAAAAAAAATAAAAATAATATCCTATCATCATTATATATGCGTTTATATTCTTCACTTTTCTTTTAGATTTCTACATTTCGTTTTTTTTTTTTTTTTAATAATGGATCTTTTAAGATTTTATGCAAAACGAAATATCTGCATATATACACAAAATTATCCTGGACAATTTTTATTCGCATATATATATATATATAATAAATGCATATACAATATTTTTCTTGCGAATGTCCTTTTAATTATTCTATTATATAAAGATCTTTAAAAAAAATTTCATTTAACTTCTCTATATATAATTCATATTTTATAATACCAGATTCAATTACAATCTTAACAGAACAGATTTTTATAGACGCGATAACCATGCCGTGTATAAAACAAAAATTTTCCCAAATGTATAATTTATTATTATTGTATATGTGAATTTAAAACAAAAAAAAATTCAATCTTATTTTCACAAATGATTTTTTTATTATTATTATGATTATTATATAAAATTTATAAAGAAAAAAAAAACATTAATTAATTAATGTTTATATATACAATTAAAATAATTACGTATTAGCAGGTATATACTTATATGTAGATCTTTGTTTTTTTTTTCTTTTTTAATTTTATATATGTGTATATTTATGATGTGTGTGAAAAATATTTCAATGTTTATTCATTTTTTTTTAGTTTTACTTCTTTGTTTTATTTTTCTACATACATATTTTTCTATATATTATAAATATGTAATACACAGGATGTAATAAAAGATTGTAATAATAGACAGAAAAAAGATTACGCGTAGCTTATAATATATTAACATATTGAAAGTGCATGCATGCGATGTTTTGTTTAGGTGTCCAAAGAATAAAGGTATACGGGATAATTGATCTTTATATTAATTGGAATAATTGCCTATGAATTATTGTAAATTACTTCGTAATCAAAGTCTGGAAATCCATGAACATGGTACAGAGGATTTCCTATATTTAAAAAAAAAAACTTTATGAAAATATATATTACATATAAGATAATCATTATAAGAAGTACTTATTTAAAAAAAAAAACAATAATTGAATTATCTTTCCTAATAACCGCAAGATTTAATTGGTTTCACTAATTCACCAAGAAAAATCAAGGCATTTATTCTAAAATTTTGCATTAAAGTTCTAAAAAAAATCATTTAATTTTCTCTAATTAAAAACAAATCTTCCATAATAGGTGCTTATTTGCTATAAAATTCATAGCCAATTCACCAAACCGAAATGTATTTCACATCAGGGATATTTTTTTTATACTTTAAATTTTGTTCCATTGTTTTTTTCTTTTTATATAAATTAATTATTAATCCCACATCTCACAAAGAACACCTTGCATATTCCAATTATACAGTGTGTCCCAGTACAACCCTACAAAGCCGAATACCACGTATTCCTGAGACCATTTCCAGTGGAAAATCGTTCCGGAAGGGGGGGTCTAACTTCAACCCCTACCGAGTTACAGGGGGTTGAAAAAATGGTGTTCTTTGAAAAACATGGGTTCACTTAAAAACTTATAACTTTCAAACCATTGAAGTTAGGATCAAAATTAGATACTCTATTTATAGGTAATTGAATTACCTTTAATTTTGCTCGGGATACAATTTTTGCTAACTACCCCACTTTTGGAGTTATTGATGCTCAAAGTACAAAAATATTCAAATTTCCCATCAACTTTTTCAGAAAAATTGATTTTTCTCGAAATTTTCCGGGGTAAAAAAATTTTTTTTTCTCAGTAACTTTTGTGCGCCATAAAATTCCCTTTAAGTCCACCCTAGAAAGTTAAGCGCTGCGACCTATAGATTTTGAGTTATTACGTGATTTGTAACGGCGAAACATGATAAAACTTCCGCATGATAAAACTTCCCTTCCGGAACGATTTTCCACTGGAAATGGTCTCAGGAATACGTGGTATTCGGCTTTGTAGGGTTGTACTGGGACACACTGTATATACATATACATTTACCTGGTATATGTGTTTATTTCTCTATATATAGATATATATATAATATTTATTAAATTCAATTATAAAGGTTCAGGTATATAGATTATATATAACTTGAATATATATATTGTGTATATACTAAAAATATACGGAAAAATTTTATAAAAAACTTCTATTGAATGAATAAATTACATTAATTTTCGAAAACAAAGAAATACAGAAAATATTTATATATATATATATACATACAATGCACTAATTAAAGGTATATATACAATATAAATTTATAATTATATATATACATAGATATTTTTCTTATATATTTATGTATTTAATTATATATATATGTATATCTTGTTGTATGAATATTATTATTTCCATGTATATATAATTTTAAAACATAATTGTATTTTATATCGACCTAATTTTAAAGTTCATTATCACCATTTATATGTGTATTATCGTATTATATATACTATGCAAAAATAAATGTAAACATTTTCTCGCTATATTTACCCTATATATATATAAATAGTACATATTGTTGTTTTTTTTTATAACAAATCTAATTAATCCAACCGTTTCATTAAATTAACTTCAAAATAACAAAAAAAAAAGACAAAAAGGAACATACAAAAAAAATCAAATGTTCTCATATTATATATTTACCCCTAAAAATGTGTATTATAAATAGACATAATTTTAACATATAACTTGGTTAAATCTCTTATGCGTTCTAATGTCTATCTATATATATATATATATATATATATATTGTATATGTATAACATTTTTATTATATATACTTCAATAGAGACACAAAATTATCGTATTATAAACTTAAAATAAAGTAAATATACAAGTATTTAAATATTTATGCGATACATATATAATTAAATCTGGATAAATATACGCACAGATTACAAACAAGCAGACAAAATGACAAAATTAAAATAAAAGGATACGGATTGTCACATTTATGGGTGCCTGTCTTTTATTCTCTTTTGTTTTTTTTAATAAAGTCGCTAACAACATTTTTTTAATAAATGTATTTATTTGTATTAATCCTTTAAATGATATATGTATTATAGAATTTGAATTGAATATTTAATTTCGTGTTTCTTTCTCTTTGTAACTTAGAAATCAAAATGAAATACAGTAAAAAAATTTATAGTTTAGTTATACTAATTAACAGAGTTTTTTATGGCAATAGAAAAGTTTAAGACCATTTTCATTTTTTATAATATAAATAACAGGAATTGGTAAGAATTTCATATTATGAACTTTACTCAATTAAATATGGGAAAATATCTCATAGCGGTCAATGAAAAATATATCCTATATATATAAAATCATTACTGATTCCCAAATACAAAATATCCCGTTTATCTAAAACGATTTTCAATATTGTAAAGGTTGTTGAAATATCTATAAAAAGGGATAGAGAAAAAAAAACAGTGAAAACAAGGCTGATGATTAAATACAAAAATTAACAAGGGGTTTAAATTTAAATTTTGCAGTTTCTTTTGGATATTTTTTATATACTAAAGGCGCATTGTATTTTTATAATATACAAACAAAAAAAAAACTTTTTATTTAAAATTAATTTTATTATTTATATATATACACATATATTCAGAACTGAAAACTTAATGACCTTTAAAATTTTTCGAAACAATTTAAAATTGTTTCATCAAATTATATATTTTTTCTTAATTTTTCATACATATATGTTTAATGTATGCGGGTTGAGGGAGAATTTAAATAAGTAAAATTGTTATATATACACAAATATGTATATACAGAAAGAGAAACAATGACTATATATACAAAGTTTTAAACTGCGATTTTCAACCCTTTCCCATATATGTCTATCATTGTATTTTTTTTGTATTCACATTTGGTATAGTGTATTACATCTATATTATACAATTTATTCTGATGTATATTTGTGAAAATTTACAATATATTTTCTTAAATACACGAATTTATACATACAAAAAAAAAGTAAATATATTTCGTCTATTTATTAAATATAAATGAAATCGTATATACAAAAAAGCAAATATATATAAAGTAATATAATAAAAAACACTCTATATAATAACACAAAAGACTTCCAACATTAAGGCAATTAAATGGAAAAGTCTAAAAAGTCATAAAAGCAATTAGTACAAGTATAATTATATTTTACAAAATATGCGTAATTTAATATATATCTTTGTTTTGTATATAAGAAGGTTCATATTTGGAAATTTGGAAGAAATGCTATAGAAAAAATTAAATTTTTTATATAATATAATATAATATATAGTATTAAGAAGATTGTTTTGCATTATGTACATGTATAAATATATATATAGATTTAACAAACATATTATTCTTAAATTGAGAATATTTAATATATAGAAAGAAGAATAAGAATGTTAAGACTTAACCATATTTTATTTTTTTTTTATTATTATAATATACAAAAATGTAAATATAAATTTGAATGTGTTTTAGCATCAACTAACTTTATATATATAAAATAACGAATAATTTACTCTATATAATATAAATATAAAACAACTACCCCCCGTATTATATGTAATATATAGAAAATATATTTCCCTAGACAAAAGTCAACAAGTGCCCATTTTAGTTTTATATTTTACACATAAAATAAAATGAATGTATGTGTATCTTTCTTTGCAAAATGTAAACATTTTTATATGTAAATTTTCTATTTGGTATTTACATTGAAGAGAAAAGTAAATGGTTGAATACCTACCATATATATATATATAGTAGATATATTATTTAAAACACCATATAAATGTTTATGTATATAACATATAAATAAATTCACATTTAACAAAACCATAACATTTAACTAGAATATGTATAAAATTAGAAGCAAAAAAAAAAAAAAAACAAACCAATGTTATATTTAAAAAAGAAAAAAAAAAGTTTATAATATCCTTATATCCTCTCTTCCATATATCCCTTAAAAAACTAATTCTTTTATGTGTATATTATCTGCGTATCATATATGTATATATGGGATACGTAAATATAGTAATTTTACTTAATGAATAGATTAAAGAAAATATAGGCAATTAAAACTATATACTATATAATAGCCCCTATAGCTCTATATATTATGGTATATAGTAGCGATTATATACATATACTATAAAACTTATATACATTATTTTTTGTATATATGTATATTAAAGGTATATTTTACATTATGGTTATGATAATAGTTATAATGATAACATTTCTAAATACAAAACCTTATTATAGATTATATATACTATATGCTGTATATCTATATCCCTTTATAACCATATAAAATAATATTAACTTCATATATTAAAAAGATATACCATCCCAGAAATTCACATAGAAAAGGTATAGGTTTTTAAACTAAATATAATATGCTAAATGATCAATTTTATATAAAAAGGATAATTCCCATCCATATATATATAATGATATATCTATTTATATTGCATATGCAAAGCCCAGTTAAACTTTTAAGAAACAATTAAGATTACCATATACTATATATATTTAACTGTTGAATTGAATTCAAGGATGAATTTTTTATTTTTCGTGATATAAATACCCATAGATATAAACAAATATTAATGGTGATTAATAATTCGGACAATGATTTGATGATCAACAACACCTTTAAACTGGTTTTTTTTTCAAATTCATTTCTATATATATAACATATACAAATTGAAATATCTTCAATATTGCTTATGGAAATAAGAAAAGTTTCTGAAGAAAATCCAATATATAAATAACCACTTGATTATCTGTAAAAATGTAATTTGATTATAGATAAAAAAAAAAAGAATAAATTATTGTCATCTTCCAACAGTCCAACAGTGGGAACCAAATTTCCCTCAGAAATATTATATCAATATATATCGTATATACATACAAAAATATCATAAGATGTTATATATATGCATATACATATAAATTATAATATATGGAAATAGGTTATCTTTTCTATATTAGTTTAGATTTCCATTTGATATATAAAAGGTATAAATATGTGACCTTATACTACAAGACTTGAATATATAAAAAAAAATGTATATATATACAATGTATTTTGGTCAATTTAATTAACAAGATACAAATGAATGAATATACAATATACATTATTAGTATAGTATATCTATACAGTATTCATATATATGATATATGCATATGTGAATAAACATTTCACATATTATATTTATCTAAATACAATTATGTACATATACGTATATGAATCTTTTATGTATGAACATATGCGTTTATTTGTAAATTATAATTTATTCATTCGCATCTATATACATAGGTATATACATATACGTATATATTAATGAATAATCTATAATACAATATATAAACTTATATATATATATATATATATATATATATAGATTTAGATATGAATATCTTGATTTATATACGAAAAACAATTCAAAATGATATTATATTATTATAAATTAACAAGACGGTTTAACAAAATAACCTTAATCAAAATGGTATATATATATTTATCTTTTATTTGCATATATATATGCATGCATATAACATTACAAAAGATAAATATATAAAGATATACATGTGTTTATTGTTTATACATATACTTGCGATGATACTTGTTTATTTTATAGATATTCGATTATATACCTCAATAATTGATAATCTTACTAATTCCTTAATATATTGTTTTGTATATTTACATAATTACATAAACTCTATATATATATATTCTGTAAAATGATGAAATTTATAGATAAATAAGGACGATCTAGAAAAAGTGTTCGGATTAGATAATTGAAGATATAGAAAATATTATCAACATTGGTTAAGAAACCGAGAACCAACAAGAAAAATTCACCATATATATATATTCCATCATCCAATTATTTAAAAAACTTTATCAATCTAATATGCTTACAATTTCTCATATGTATATATAAAATTGATATAACTGTATATTTGAAATAATCAATTAATAATGAATTAAAAAATAGATAAATAAATAAATATTTAATTAAACATAGAAAAAATATTTAGAATCGTCGCATTCTGGCTAAATTAATTAAATTATATATATATATAAATAGTGAAGTGCAATTAAACTGTTCTAAATTAGAAAAATAAATAAATAAATAATTGAATGTGTTGCAAAAAAAATAAAATAAAAACAGCAAAAACTATTTATATATTTTATAGAATAAATATTTAATTTTAAACTATTTAAAGTTTTTTTTTGTTTTTTGTGTTCTCTTCTCAATGAACTAAATAAAATTTTTATATATAATAATTAAATTAATTATATAAAACCTTTTTTTTTTTTATAATTGTAACACTATATATATGTATATAAATTTGTGTCACATCATAGGTATATATATAAATAAAATGAATTCGATAATATAAATCAAAATGAAAATTCTTTTTATAAATATGTCATATATTTTTGTATAAGCTAAAATAAATATAAGCAGATTATATAAGAACAAACATATTAAACACTTTAATTAAAACAAAAAAGCAAAATATATGAAAAATATTTATCGTTATAATTTGCCGTTATATATACAGACAAGAACTTGAAATTCTTCATAAAGATAAATGAAAAACGAATAACTATAAACATAAAATAAAACCAACAACCACAAGAAAAATAAAAGCGCATTATATTTAAGTATATTTATTTCATATATACCATATAATAAATGATACAAAAAAAAAATCGTTTTCTTAATAATGATATGGTCAACAGAGGAGATATATTATACTGTATTATAGAAGGTATTTTAAAAATAGATGAAAAAAAAAAATTAAAAATAATGTCATCTTATTAATCTAAATTAAAAAAAAATAATAATATTTTGAAATTTTATATATGTATATACATAAACATCCAATTAAAATATCATTATAATTTTCTTATATAATAATAACAGATAGAGATACAAAACATTTTTATAATTTTGTTGATGATTCAAGAATATATACAATACTATATAGAATTTTAAAAGTGTTTTTATATATATACATAGGCCTATGTACCTGTAATTTATAATTTATATAAATAAAGAAGTGCCATGCAACCATTCATTCATTCACTTCAACCTATTATATATCTGTAGCTATACATTTTTGAATACATATACATATATCTATATAGTGTATTGTTGTTACCACAAAAACTGTCAGCCATTCTTTATATTAAAAAATATTCTTATTTTTTTTTTAGATTACTAATGAATTAATTGCATGGGAAAAGATAAGTTAAAAGCCATTTTTTTTCTTCTACTTCTCTTCTTATTTTTTACTTCTATTATTTTATTATTATTATTATGTGTATATATATAATTTTTCTTTCTTAGTTTAAAAGTTTAAAAAACAAATCCATTTCCTTTTTCATATTTTATACACACGCATATGATTATTATTATTATTTAATATATTGTGAAGAAGTTGAGGTTTTGTTGTTGTTTTTTTGTTTTTATCATTTAAATATACACCTTTTTTTTCCTAACGCATTTCTTTTCTTTTCTGAATTGTTTAATATATAAAAATAACACTCATTCATTATTATTACTATTTTTTTTTTTTTTTAATTCATTTATGTCGTATTTCTGAATATATTTTTATTTATTATATTGTTTTTCATATACATATATTAAATTTTTATAAAATATAATTTAAAGAATAAAATATAATCGTATAATATACTATACGAAAACAGGTAGATTATGAATTGAATTGGTATGTGGATAGAAATTAACCTCAAAAAGTTGTAAGATGCCCTCTAGCAAATTACATTTATTTAAATTACCTTTAAGCACGTCGTTCATCAACATTATCATCATCATCATCAACATAATTATTATTATATCAATATATGTTCGTACATAAGAATTATTAACATTATTGACTGGTTATCTTCATATATATGTACATACTAACCAACAACATACTAACCAAAACTCATATAAAAAGCATAAAAATATGTACATATACGGTATAAATAAATAAATATACAACAACATACTTATATGGAAGATGGAAGTAAGTTAATAAAAAAAAAACTTGAAATCGTTTCTTTATATATAAATATATATATATATATATTATTGACCATTGATTTTATTATAATTAAAAAATAAAAAAAGAGATTTAAAAATTTCTTCTTTTTATATATTTATAAATATCTATCTATACATATTTATAATTGAAGATATATAAAATAACGTATAAATAAATAATAATAATACAAAATAAAAACTTTACTCTTGAGGCTTTCCCTTTAAATAATCTGTTTTTCTTTTTATATATATGGTATAATAATCCAATTTGATGTCATTGATGTTTTAGTATTTTATTATTGGTTACACTACAGAATATATCGGGATGAGCAATGGAATTCTAACAGAAAACTGAATAAAAATGATAATATTTCAACGATACATTAAATGGATGTGACACACATAATAAAATATTAGCTTCATTGAATTTTATTAAAACATTTGCACATTGTGAATGCAGGATATAATGAATCTATATAGTAATTGGTAACAAAGACATGGTTACTACCAATATCCTGTGTCTGGTTAGATTTAATGCAATCTGTATACGAATCTGTATGATATGAAACAAGAATAAAATCAATGAATATATTGTCGTTTGATCTTTTGTATAAAAAAAACCCCTTATTGGAATATTGAGTTTTATTTTTTCAATTCATTCATTCAAAAATCAATTCAAAAACCTTTTGATAAATTTGAATGCTATCCTATATGAAAAGAGAATGTATTCTTATAAGAAAATGTGAATATGATTAAAATTTAATTAAATATATTACAAATAAAAAGTATCGGTAAAATTCCAATATTCCTTAATTGTATTATTTATATATTTTTAACACAAATTTATAAACATTATTTAATCTCAATAATCTTTTAAAATGACAAATAGTTTCCGCATATATGTATATTATATACAGTATACAATTTATATATTTTAAAGTTTGAACAACAATATTATTTAATAATAAATAACCGCATAAAAAGGTATATACATATGTAGATAAAATGAATATTTTGAGTAAATACGATGAAAAACCATTATTTAAAAATAGAAACAGAAAAACTATATATATAGTCTCAATCAAGTTTATTGAGGGTATATAGATATATTCCAAAATAAAATATACTCCACATAATATTGATAATATGACGAATGGTAAATACAAAAAAAAAAAAAAAAAAACATAAAAGTTATTTCGTTATAAAACTAAACAAAAAATGTTTACATTGAAATTATTCATAAATTTTTACCCTTTTCATTTATTTGTATTTTCGCAGTTTGTTCGTTCGTATACGTGTTTTTTTTTGTATATTGGTTAACGAATACCCATACACAAATCACCAAAAGAAAATTCAAAATAAAATTTGTACATTTTCAATATTTTTTTTTCTTTTTTGTTGGTTCCCTTTTTTCCCCAAAATTTTCCCTTTTTTTTTTTTTATACTTTATACGAACAAATTATTCGAAATAAATTTTTTGTTATATATTGTATATGTATATAGATTTTTTTCCACATCAACATCGCATCAATATCGTTCGTTGTCATCATCATAAACACAACAATGTTATTACTTTGATATACATAATAAATATCGCAAAAAAAAAAAAATAATAATAAATAACTGGGAATAACTAAAGTATCAAAGAGTTTTCATCCTTCATACTAGTATATACAATAGATATTTATAATAAAAATCATAACATGTAAAAAAAAAGAAAAGAAAAAGTTACAGCAAATCAATTCTTTTTGTGTGGTGAAAATGTTTTTTATTTTTTATATATTGTATATACTTGATTTCTTTTATATATATATATATATATATGTTTTGCATATATACAAAACTTATAATGATGAATTTTTCCATTTGAAAATATTATACCAAACAAAAGATTTTATTATTATAAATAGAGTAAGTATACCTTTTATAAGATAAATAAAAAAAAAAAAATCACAAATCTCTTTTATGAAGTGTCAATTATATATTAAGTATATTCAAAAATATTGTTATTTTACAAAATTTGTTATGAAAGTAAAGAGACCAAAAAAATATTTTATTATAATAAAAAATCAAATTGATTTCTAAAACTTGTTAATTCCTTTTTTTTTTTTTACTGATTTAGAGTTATTTATCGTATAACAATCCATTGTTTACATGATCCATTTTATTGAAGTTAAACTGTAACTTAATTTTTTTTTTTTTTTGAAGTTTATTTTTGCATTTACACACATCACAAGAAGAAGTAAAATCGAACAATCAACTTGAATTTGTTGTGAATAACTTTTTATATACACACACACACATCATATTTATATATATATAATATTAACAATATAAACATAAGAGAAAGGAAAATATATAAGAAATCATGATGGAAAATAGGAAAAATCGCTAAATTTGATTTAAAAAAAATAAAAAAAAAATAAATAAATATAAAATGTACATGGTAAAAAGAAAAAAATCTTTTAAAACTTTTTTTTTTTCTTTTACTTGCTTTCATAAATTAAATTGAAAAATATTATTTAGAATATTTTTATTATACATTTGTGTACATATTTTGTTTTTTTTTGTATATCTATATCTATATGTTTATGCATAAGCACAAATTTACTCAATATTTATATATCTATAGTAAACTAATATATCTCTGAATAACCATATATATGAAAAAGATAAATATTTACATAAATACTCATATGTATAAGATATATAGAAATGTATTTATAAATTATATATATATATATATTTAGTATATATCAACAAATAAAGTTTTTCTTTAGACTTATTCTTATAAATTTTTTGATTGATATGGGTAAACATTTGTTTTGAAAAAAAAATTCATACTTTTTAGTGAATTTTTCGATTGAGGTTCATAAAATACATCTTTATAAAAATGTAATATATCCTGATTTCGGATATAGGTGCATTATCCGTTGTCCAGCATTAAGAATTATACTTAACGCCGATAAGATTATATTTATGTATGTGTCATAATCATATAATATAAATGTCAATAAAATATGATTGCGTTAGATGGAATGGATTAAAATATCTTCAAGGATTTTATTTGTGTATTCTGTGGAAAGACGTTTTTTTGTTGTTTAGCGTTGCTAATAAATTTAAAAACTATTATTATTCAATTTTGTTTACATGTCTGAATGTTTCAAAAAATTAATTTTTTTTATAATTTCACCAAACATAAACATATTATAAGATTTTCAACAAACTTCAGCCTGACAATCGAATCCATTTATTGAATTGTTTCAAAACTATAATATATATTTTCTGACAATATGACAAAAAAACTTTAAAATTAAACATTTTATGTATAACATTCATAAAACTTTTATATATGAAAAATGCAATGTAAAGTGTATTCGTTTATTTTTTTTTTTTCATTAGAATACTAAAAAAATTTTAAATAAATTTGGGTTTTACAAATTTATTATTATATATTATATTAATATACATCATTATTAAAATAAATATCTGATATTAAATGATACAAAATGTCTGTACAGTGCTTGATTGATAATTCACTGAAATATCTGAACGTCTCGCTAATTGTCCGACAATGCTCTGAACATTAGTTGTACCGATTATCGAAGGCATCACCAAACAGAGTAATTCAAATTTGAAAACAGATCCGTTTCTGATCTGTGAATACTCATGTAATTTAAATATAAACAAACAATAAAATACACATAAAAATAGATATTTAAATACACATTAAATTCAAAGAGGTTATACATTCTAGTAAAAAAAAAAATAAACTCAGAAGTTAAACAATAATATATATATATTCTTTTGAATATCATATGTAATATATATACATTGAAATTGTCAATATTTAAGTGAAATTTTTGTAATTGAATATTTATTTACTTTTAACAATTATTAAATATTAATGTAGTTGGTACGCATCAAAAAATATATTTAATATATATTTTTATATCAATTATCCGTAATAATTGAATGAATATTTAAAGCGAATAAATATATATATATATATATATACTACTCTAACCACTATAATATCGGACACATCCTGCTATTTTATTCGAATGTTCGATTTTGAGATGCCAAAAAAGGACAATTAAACAACAATTTTTTAATCCTTTTCATTTTATTTCATAAAATGATGGTTTTAGTTAAATAATTGCGCAGACAGAAGTAAAAAATCTTTTAAATTCAATTAGTTATGGAATTTATTTCAAAATGATTCAATTTAACAAAAAAAAAATTTGACCATTATAATATCGGACACTTATATAATAAAGGGGGACACGCCACTTATCACCCTTGTAACGCCTCCTTTGGCCTTTATAATAGCATCCACTTTCTTATAGACGTTATATTTACTAAAGTTTTGCATTCATCCGGTGTTTTTGTATTCCTCATTTCAATGATTTTTCCTTGGAATTCTTCACTCCTTCAATTGTAACTTGCATATCATGTTTTTACTTTGTTTTATTAATGCCCATAACGATTCTATTGGACTTTCGCGGCATCTCAAAGTCGAGCATCGTCGAATAAAATAGCAGGTGTCCGATATTATAGTGGTTAGAGTAGTATATATTCATAAGAACTTTATGTCATTAATAATCAGTTGAAAAAACTTTCGGTTCCACATTAAAATAGATGATGACAAAAATTGTATACATATAAGAAATTATCATGAGAAAATATTCGTTAATATTTTTTTTTCCTTCACATCTATATTGTTCTTTATACTTTTTAAAATATATAGCTTATAAAATTTATATTTAATTTATATATATAGTATATATAGATAGTTGGTAAAAATATGATACACCAAACTAATATACTAATGGTACAATAAGTATAAAAAGTATAACTTTTTCTTTTTTTTTTGCCAAAGAATACATACAAACATTTTAAATGAAATATTATATACATATTATTAAATTTATTCGTATAATATGAAAAAAAAAAAAATGAATATTTACAATTTGCATAAATGTTCTACTGTATATTATAAATTATATATGTATGCTTATTAAATATATACAAGGTGATCGAAAAGGTAACAGATCAATAGAGTCGGTCATTATTCTTTCCGGAATTCCAATTTGAAAAGATTTGGTTATTCGAGACATATAACCACGGAAAAGTTGAGGTAATGTTACCAGAAAAATTGTGATACATTTGAATTGTAAAAGTAGAACCATTAAAAAAAAAAGTGAATTTTATCCAATACATTGCAAAATTTGTTCATAAAACATTTTTTAGAACACTCCGTATCCAATATATATATCTACAGATATATTATTATATATAGATGATATAGTATGATAAATGTATCAGTGTCAGACCTTATGTGGGTACAAAAAAAAATCTTTATATTTCATATGAATATAGTATTTTTTTGTTCCAAAACACACACACACACATTTTATAATTATTAAAAATTAACATATATAAGAATTTAAAGTTTGTTCTTTTCTTTTTTTTAGAAAAACGATCTCTTTTTTAATTTTTTTTTGGTATTATCAGTCAGTTCAGTATGTGTGTGTGAAAATTTTGTATATTCATATAAATATTCAAAATGTGTTCATTTATTATCCTTTATATATAAAAAAAAAAAATTTGTTGAAAACATTATGTGAATATAATATATATATATAATTTTATAAATTAATATTATATGTAAATGATGTGCGATATCGTATATATAATTTTAATATATGGTATGATATACAAGAGAAGCTCTATTTTAACTATATTATTATATATGTGTGTATAGTTTTTTTTTTTAAAATCGCATTTTTTTTAACCATAATAATTATGTATGAAAACTTAGGTTTTAATTACAAAAATTTTATGTAAAGAAATTTATTTATTTTTTTTCACTTCGCATAATGAATTTATAGTATATTTATTAAATATGTGATGTGCAACATCTGTGATAAATTTAATCGTTATTTTATTTTGCAAATTCTTTGTACAGTACCACCAGTGTATTAAATTTTTTTAATATTACAATATATTTTTCTCAAAGATTTTGCAAAACAAATTTTCAGTTTGTTTTTCGTTTTCTCAACAATTTTTTTTTTGTAATAAATATTTATATATCGATGACTATATTTATTTGTATATATAACCCATATATTGATATCATATATCATTAAATATTTTTTATATGTTAAACATATTTAATGTGTAAGAAAAAAATAAATCACCAAAGTATTTTAAATTGTAAATTTTCCATTTAACGATTCATAATCGTATATAATGTTTTTTTTCCACAACATATATTGGTTCAAATGTTCATATATTGGCAATGGTCCATATATAAATTGTCAACATAATATATTATTATAATATGTATGTATATATATATATAGTTTTGGTGAAGATTCTGAATTATTATTGCAATTAATATAAAGCTTATATAATATATCAATATTTTTGAGATTTCTATACCTGTTAAAGTTCTAACGAAACGAACATTGTAGAACTCCTAAAGCTATATTTTACAAAATCTAGTAAATGACAAACACATTTTTTTGTCTCGATAAAATCTCTATTTATATAACACATGTCTATTCAAACGTTTTGATCAATTATATATAAACCCTGAATTATTTTAATCGTAATAATTACATTAATTTTTATTTAAATTTTCAACTATATAAATTATCATAACTATAATAATATAATAAATATATATAATTACAATTAATTATATATTTAAATTATTAATTTAATGGTTAAATAATCTGTCATCTATCAAATTGCATACAAAAAAAAATCACAAAATATCAAAAGCACTTAATTTATTATCGGTAACCGCATATTATTAATATATAATTGTCTTTAACAGAGAAATTATTTAATTTTTGCTGATTGCGCGTCGTCGAACAAAAATCGATTTAATATAATTATTAAAAATATGAATAAATTATAAATATTTCTATAGATTTTTTGATTTAACACTTTATGACGAATTTATAATAACATAATCAATTTAATTATATGTTATTATTAAGTTATATAAGAATTATTACTATATTATTGTATGAATCTTTGTGTCATATACATATATAAGAATAATAAAAAAAAATAATAAATTGTAGGCGACACAGAAAACACAATTCTGTCCATTTTTTTTTAACCGCGTACATTATATGTTGTTATTTTAATTTTTAATAATTTTTATTTTGTGTAACTCAAAATGGAATAGAATTTTCATTGTGAATAAAAAAAAAATTTATAATTTATTTAATTGTATATATAAATATTGATTATATTCAAATATATATATTCTTATTTTTTTTTTATACAATTATATTTATGCGACCTACAATACGAGATGATTGTATAATATATATATGGGATTGTATGCGTATAAATGGAGAAAAAAAATCAACTATTTACATTTTAAATTAAAAAAATAAAATCCATTATAAAAAAAAAATACATGTGAAATATAATGGAAATAATAATAAAAAAAAAATTATTCAAATTATCACATACAAAAAAAGATACGCTTAACATACATACTCGAATATAATATATATGTATATATATAGCATATAGTAAAAAGTACGTGAGTTTTTTCTAATTTGTTATAAACATAATTTTTTCATCAATTGTTGTTTTTTTTTTGAAATTTTATCACATCATAAATAAATAAGAAACGCAACAACTATATTTTATATTGTACATGTTCTCATTTTACATATTGTACATATATAATTTCGTATATAAATACAATTTATATATGGAAAAAAACTATTATATACAATTCCATGTTTTTACACGGTCATCAATTATATCTGTTTTTTTTTATAAATACACATTATATACTATATATAAGCAACATCTTATATATAATGAGTGATTTTACAAAATCATGCTTAAGTTATCTTGGAACAAACAACTAAAATAAAAAAACTGTCCACTTTTTATTTACATTAGAAATTAGAATTATTATATACATATATATATTAGGTATTATAAAATATGGTTTCTTTAAATCATGAAAATATACTGGGATTGAAATATTTTAAGAATATATTAATATTAAATCTAGTGGATTAAAAAATACGGAAAAAGTCATGTCCATCACAATAGTCACAAACATTTTCTATATAGAATTGACAAAACTAAAAAATTTAGAACTGCGGGATAAGCGATATTATTATTCAATTCATTAGAATAAATACTATTTTTGTTTAATGAAAAATATATCCCAAAAAAAAAAAAAAATTAGCTTATTTGCAGGCAGTAAATAGAAAACAAAATTGATGATCTTATAATTTAGTATATCCACGAATTTTGTATATCATGTAGATTTTCAAATCTATTTCGTTTCTATATACAAAAATATTTTCTTATAATTATATATTTACGATTATAAATGAAAACTAAAAAAAACGCACCACATACAATACAAATATGCGTGTTTTTTTGTTAAGATTTCATCAAAGATAATTGTGAGATATGTACAATATATAATTATAATATATACCTTTATTATTATTATTATTATTATATTTGATGAATAAAATATCTATTGTATTAGAGATATCACAAAAGAGATGATATATAAAACTAGGAACAAATCGTTTATGTTGTTATATCAAATTCTATCTTTATTTGTATATATCAACAGAAAAAAACCAAATAGAATAGATTTTCATTATTCTATTTCTTTCATTCTATATTTCAAAGTTCATTTCCATATTTTTTCATTCCCCCCGGTTATATACTCTATAATTTTCTATCATTTATATAGATAACGATATATAACACTGTTTTGCCGGTGTGTAATTTATTAAATATTAACTATATATGAAATATATAAAAAAAACGTATTAAAAGTATTCAAATACGGGCTGTTGTATTAATATAGGTAATAATTAGCTTCTTATGGGAATTTACTATATCTATTCATTTATTAATATCAGATATTTGGGGTATTTTTGTATATATAATTTATATATAAAAGAATTTAAAGAAAAATAAATGTAAACATGAATTAATTAGACAGATAGAGTTTTTTTTACGTGTTGTACCTATGATTATAGAGATGGTACATGAGAATAAATATACGTTTTACAATGACAATGACGAGCGTCCTCTTATACGTTGTTGGTTTCATAATTAACAAAACAAATTGTTACACGGTATCGATAATTTACTGTATACGAAACAATGGCATGAGTAAAGTATATAACCCTGCCATCGGGGTTAAATATTTATTTATCAACAGATGGAAAATGAAGTAAAATAAAAAAAATAATAGATTTAATAACATCGTCCTGACATGAAATGAAATGAAATTCCACAAGGACGATTAATTTATTAGTATTATTGATGAAAAATGACAGATTTGTTTATTGTATAAAATGTTTTGATTTTTGTTTGGTTTTTATTAATTTTGTCTTTAAATTGTACCATCATTTCACAAACCAAATATTTATAAGGGAAATAGAAAAAATTTGAATACATCAGCAAAAATAGTATACAATGTAAATGAACGGCGAATATTATATATAAATGTATCATAATTAAAATCTATTTAGATAAAGATTAATGGTATGAATGAATATTATGACGATAGATAAGTGTATATAGCAAAAATATTTATTTAAATAAAAAATATTCCCAGAACTAAATATATCGATAACACATCGCAGTTTGGTACATTGAAAATATAACTTGATATACATATAACTCAAATATCCGCATTCCTATATAATATATAGATATTTATTTTATATACAACAAATATATACAAAATATCACATTGAAATTAATATATTGAAAAAAAAAATAAATATATATTCTGTATATGTAATCGCAGGAGATAAACAAACCAAACAAAAAAAAAAACAACCGATTATTATATAGAGAATATATCCTGTGCACAATACCAAATATGTATCTATTATTTTTTTGCAATTTTCCAAAAATATAAGTTTATCAATTTTTAGATTAAACATATATAGAGAAAAAAAAAATAAAATAAACAATTATAAAATGAATGGATAAACAATTGTAGACTATTATACACTATCGAAAAATGAATGTAAAAAGTATTTACAAAATATATATAATATATAGTATCTGTCAGCACAATATGGACAAAAGGAAAATAAAACCAAAATAATCATATAAATTCACATATAATAAATACAATGATATATATATATATCAATTTTTATCAATTTTACTATTAATTTTTTGCACAATTATTATTGTGTGTGTGAGTGTATAAAAAACACGCTTTTTTTATATATATATATAAATCGAATAAATACTTAAAAATATAAGTACTATTTTTCGTTGTATAATTGAACAAAAAATATATAAAAAAAAATAAAACCAATTCAAATAAATATAAATACAATATATTTTTTAAAAAACGAAAAAAAATCGAATCCCACTATATATATATATATTTATGTGTTGTACATCATTTTGATATAGATTTAAAACAAATATATACTATGAGAATATATTTAATAATTTTAAAACAAAAATAAAACACGTATCTGTATATCAAAAAAAAAAACACCATTTTGTACAATACAATTTCAATTATTACAATATGAAATGTATGATGTGAAAATTGTACGTTTAAATTTCAATAGTTTTCATATACATATAATATAAAGTGTTTTTGTTATATATACTATATATATAACAAAAAAAAATTCTGATTGAAAATGTAACATAAAAATGAAACAATTCTATAGGTATAGATATAGATACATATGTATATAGTAATTGTAATACAAAAACATGATTTAATAAAATAAAAAAAATATCTTCGTTATTTGTGTTCCAACAACTAACTATATATCCCTGTTTTTTCAATTCCATACAAAAATAATATATAGTTATATTTACAGGAAGTATAATAAGAAATGTCAAATTGAATCCTTACAGTCAGCATAAAATATTGAAAAACTACTGCAAAAATATTGTATTTTTTTCTATTATTATATAGTAGACAAAATTACAAATCAAATATATTTAACAAGAGACAGTACGCAAGCTGACGACATCAGTATATGTATTGTATGTGATAACAATAATGTATAGTAAAATATATCTACTAAATAAAATGATATAATTGAATATAGATATACATATGAAATCATATATTTAGATAACATAAAAATAGTTATATTTAAGCTTTAAGCTTGTACAAGAACATGAAAAGATCGTACATTTACATGAAAATATAAATGAAATTGATATAAGGCATGTTAATTGAAATTTTTTGATTCATGCATATTGCCAATTTAGTTGGTACATTAAATACATTATCAATTTTATATATATATATATATTATATATATATAAATGATCATTCATATAGTATTATATGTTATTGGTCATTTTGACATTGTTCATATGAGTTACCACGTAATCGCATGATTGGACTATAATAAAAAGAGTCTCGATAATTTGATATATGTATTGGATATCATACAGAAGAGCAAAGTAGCAAATTTTCCATGCCAAAATTCATTCAAAATAAAAATAGTTGTCAGTAGTTTTACGTTTTAGACAATTAAAATCAAACCCCAATGATATTATATTATAAAATTTACCAAATCCTTTTTGTTATATACAAATATGTAGCTACGTTTGTACAACCATTTTTGTTAATAATAATCTGATGAAGAAAATTTCGCTTACCTGAAATGAAATTAAGAAGAAAAAAAATTGATTAATATATTAATCTATTTAATAAATTGCATGTATTTATTAGATTACTATATACATATTATAAATTTGCATAAAATTTAATAATCAAACAAATAAAAAGGACATTCATTATCACTATAGATTTTGTTTATATTCACTTACAAAAATTATTCTCTCAAAATTTATATACATATATAATTTAAAATTAAATTTATGAAATTAAATTATATAAATTTACATTGCGTATTTTATATAAGTATATAAACAAAGTATATTATATATTTTAATTATTTGTAATACATAAATGAATTATTATATTATCGTATCAAAATCCATAAATGGATGCATCCACTCTTGTATGTATATACACTATACATATACATGTTATAATAATATATTTATGGTTATACCAATTATGTAAATATGTACATTGTATATCATACAAAATATCCATGTATTTATTTATTTATATCTATCTATATAAATTATATATATATATATATATATATATATATATTGTATACATTTTGAATTGTATAAAGTCTAAATACATGTCTTTTATTATATGTATGTATATGTATATTTATAGTAATAACATTTATCTATAAATGAGCACATGTAATAATAATAATAATAGATTTAGTTCAAATATACAAAGGAATTTGATTTTGACAAAAGGACTCTTATACCGATATATCTATATATAGAGTATATATACTTCATCTATATATACATACATACATATATGTATGTATTTTGTGTACATAAATGTTTACAATTTCTGTGAATATGCATGACAAAATATTTAGATCTATATATATATATATGTAATAAATTCTATATTATTTGTTTATATACACCAAATAATATTGAATTTAATATTAAATGCTACTGTATTATAATCTGCAATATATTATTTCAAATATATACTTATATATATAGCCATAGATCTAAAATATATCTATGCTTTCTGCCTTTCTTGCTATATTATTGTTATGTTATTCATATACAGATGTGAATACAACCAGAAATAAAATAGAATAAATATAGTACTAGTTTTATGTATGACATTTTCACTGTAATAGTCATTCAAGTAAATAATGAGCATCATATCGTAATTTCAATTTACGTATACATCATATATTTAATAAATATCATATCATATATCATATAAGTGACAATTTTCTATATTTATTATTAACAATTAATAGATGTAATGATATAAAGAATAAATATATATTTTTCATACCATCCTTTATGTCTTTACAAATCAGATGAAGAATATGCTGTAATACGAAGGAAACATATCGTTTCGACCAAAATATTGTATATAATTGCGAAAGTGTTAATGAAATCCAAGAACGCCCAATAACTATCACATGAGGCAATCAATTAATTAATAAAAATGTAATCTATATCACAGTTGATCTATTTTTTGTTTACGTTTCTTAATAATACTTGAAGTTTATTTAATTCAAAATCTTTAATATTATAGCTAATAAAGAGGATGAATTAGAAAAAAATAAACAGTTTTTAATAACCATAATATCATTCCACAATATATATATTTGTATAATGGCAATTTAAACTATTCCTTATTTGCTATAACTTATCGCAATTTATGAATGCTAGAACAAATATACATATTTCAAATGTGGAATATAAATTTTATTCCGCAATCACAACAGAAAAAAAACATATTCTTTTTGATTCAATGTTGTGTTCTGTGTGGTGTTCTACACAATATATATACACAAAGATATTTTCATTTTACAATATATATTTATATTATATTTATATAAAAAGAAAAAAGAAAAAATTCACTATACTCAAATGAAATGATAAATAAATAAATAAAAATAAAAAACCAAATAAAGTTCTTGTATCGAACAAAAACAAAAAAAAAATCTATTTTTTTTTTTTTTTTTTTTTTCATTGCTGTTGTTGTGTTCTGAAGAATACCTATATATTTAGCTATATAGCATCATTATGCAGCAGCATCCATCTATATGGATGCTTAGCATCTGTATATTTTATACAGATAAGTATAGTTAGTATATAGTATAGAGATGTTTTAATAACATTTAAAAAATAAAACTGGTTTCTTTATTCCTTCTTATTGTTCGTATATATAAATATAGGAAAAAACAAATATCCTCTTTAAATATACGACGATGCCACAACTATTTTATATTAAACTATATACATACATGTATTTTTTTTACATATATACCTTCTTTAACTATAAAGATGGAGTTCGTTCGTTGGGATGATGTAGGTATATAATGAATGATATTTTTTTTTCAACTAAAAAAAAAACGAACGTATATGTTGATGTGGTATTTATTTTTTCCTCCAAGTTCTTTTACTAATTTTTTTTTTTTTTTACAATTTGTTGAATTTATATTTATTTATACTTTTTTTTTTTTAATATAATAGAATATCGTGTGTTTGTTGTGGTTGTGTTCTTACCTCTCACTGTAAATTTTTACAATATGTTGCTTATTTTTTTTTTTTTCCTTATACTTTTATTTAATCTAAATAATCTGCTATTGGGTGGGTGTCATGTTACATGAACTATATATTATGTTGGTTTATATAATCGGTTTAATTTTTATTCTATTATTTATTTTTTTTACATTTTAAAATTGAATCATTTATTAAAAAACGGAAATAGTTCTGAACATTTTTGCATTTATATTTAGATGATGTCATAGAAAAGTTTTTTTTTAGAAATTTGTCATAATAATCAACAGTATATATATGTAGATATTGCTGAAACTTGCATTGAAAGATATATATTTTTTATTGAAATAAACATGTATTAAAAACAAGTTTAATCAAAAATATTTATATAAAGGTTAATTAACAGCGATTAATAAACATTGAATATAATCTTATTGTATATATTCATTGTGCGTAATAAAAATATTGAATATTTATGGAAAAATAAAATTTTGGTATGACAATTTTTCGGAAAATTCCAATATAATTCCAATTTTAAAACAAAAAAAAAATTTCTTCAGCTGCGGCAATCCCATGGGAATTTATGATAATTTATATAGAAACAGAAAAATATTATATATTTATATTTTTTGGATAGGCAATACAATATGTATATTTTTTCACATATGGATATAGTTTTTTTTTTTTTAAATAACGAAACATATATAATTATGATTATATGCCACTATTATATATTATTTTTATATAAACTCTTTCAAATGTTCATATATGCAATCATCATCGATCGTCATATAAACACGTAAAAAATTAATATATAAAAACGTATTCGCATATATTCAGATGATAATATTTTTTATGTTGAAAAATTATATTATAATATACACATCATATAAATGCAAAAACTCTATATATATATATATAATATGAATACAGATGAAAAAATAAATGTATATAAATAATGATGTTTTTCTGTGCGATATTTTTCATTTAATATTTATAATGAATCTCATAATATGCGGTATATATAATTTCTTTTAAGTTAAAATTGATGCGGTAAATACATAATAATAATAATAATAATGTACATTATAATGGATTTTTGTTCATTGTTCATGAAGTCGTCGTTGTTGTTGTTGTTGTTGTTATTATAAATAGTAAAAAACATACATTTTTAATATCATATTTTCAGACCTTATGGCATATAGACAAATATCATATTTTTATTATATCTTGGTCATATTATATAAATGTCGTTGAATAGAATCGAATATTATATATTCATTAAATTTTTTGTTTTTTATATACCATACCATATCTATATAAATTCACATTTTAATTTAATTAATAAATAAAAATATAACAATGAAATAATGAAGAATAATTCCTTTTAATTAAAGTCGCTTCCATATTCATTAATTAAAATAATCACAGAAATGGGTTTATATATTTATATTATGTATACTATCATATATTATATACAAAAGGATGATATAATCTTATTATAAATTTTCTTTCATTTTACAATACTTATAAAATGTTTGGATTGTAAATACATATATACTAAATTCTATATGCATATATATATATATATATATACAGACTTGTATATTATGAAAATATTTTATACATAAAAAAGGATAAAAACAAAACGGGTAAGGTAAAATTTTCTTATTTTAAATATCTTATCATTTACATTGGTTTATAACAATTTTATGGTATTAAATGCACTTCGCTTGTATATACTATATAGATATACATATATAGTTTATAATATAACAATATTATACGTGTTGATATCGTTCATTATCTCCTATATATATATAAAACATAAATTATATATATATATCTTCTTATCGTATATGTACAATAAATCTTTTAAATCTACCATAATCTTATATACGTATATACTATTACATAAATATTCACTTCTACAATGTAAAATTTTTGAAAATCAAAATGAATTTTATTATTAAAAAAGATGTGGTTTTTTATTTATTTTTTTTCAATTTGTTTGTTATTTCTAATCTATATAATATCTATTAATAGATATTTTATAAGTCAAATTATTGATGCGATGATAAACCTTCTTTATTTTTAACATTAACACCAGATTATATCTAAATCAACATATTTTAGTATCATTCATTTCAATGTTTTTTGATTGGGTAATTTTATTATAATTAAATTAAATATTTACTCTACACAAAAATCATATTTCTTTCAATCAGTTCATAATAAAACAGTTTATTCATATATATAAAATATAAAATAACAAACATTTAAAAGGGTACATTCATCTTATTTAATCCAAATTAACATACGTTTTTTTTAACAAATAATTCATATATTATACATCATTGATAGATATAGTTTTCATTAGATTATTATTATTATTTTTATTTTTAATTTTATTCAATATGAAAAATCAATTTATACCTTTTTGTTTTATTTTTGGGTTGAAAAACAATAAACATTTTTGAAAAAATAATTTTGATTGTTAAAATTGTATATATGTATAAAAAATAATAAACTAAAATTATATAAAATTTCATTGATGCGAACAATTTCCAAATATATATATGTATATATTACAAAAAATTGTTTCAATTTCATTCATTAAGTATAAAAATTAATATATGAATTAAAAAAAAAAATGGATTGAAAAACTTATAATTCACAAAATAACACAAAATGGAATCAATGTTTATTTAAAAAAAAATAACATTTGTATATTTTTTTTACTTTATAATAAATTTTGATATTTTGTATTTTAAATGTTCATCATCATTGGTATTCTTTCTATAATTAAGATTTTCTAAATTTAATATTATGTATATGTATAGTTTTTAGTTATTATGTAACTTGTTAAAAAGTGTTTTTCATCATTATAATATAGAGGTGGTTTATTTTATTTATTTTTTTTGGTGTGGTGTAAAAGTAAACAAACATTAAACAAAAAGTTGAAAATTTTCCGTATTCATATCACATAATAATTATTTTATATATACATATACAAAATTTTAACTAATCATTTTGAAAACTCTGTGCTATATAATTATAGAAATTTGGAATTCAGTCAAAAAAAGAGGATTATGGAAAATATATTTATATAGAAATAGATACGTTTTTGGTGTTGTTCTGGATTAAAATTTGGGTCATTCTGATATTGATTATTCACTATTTCATGGTAATTCGTTCAAATCAATGCGATTTTGCATACAAAACATTGGAAAATAATTGAATTCTTTATTGAGACATAAAGGCAGACCAGATTAAGTTATTCTAAAATCCTGTTGGAAAACAAATTATAGAAATAATTTGACAATAGAATGAACTTACTTACTTATAATTTTTAGGGTTATTCAATAACATGCATAAAAACTGATTAAAAATCACTGTGATATTTTAAAAAAAATAAGTGTATGCTTTGTTCTGCAAAACCAAACATTTTCATATATAATATATAATGGCAAATAACAAATTTTGATAAATGTATCTATATGATTATCTATATATATAAGTTGTGTATTATTACTCAAGTTATATTAAATAAACACACATATATAAATATATATATATATAAAGTTTCTTGAAAATTTTCTTCATCTGCATCTACTTTTCTACTTTATTAATATACACCACACCTTTATATATTTATATTTATATATATAGTAAAAAGATCTGTGTGTATGATTAAGAAAATGAATTTTCTTGTTATATAAATTAACACAAGTTTTCCGGTATATACATATATACGTATAGACGAATGATAAACGAAATGATTTTCTAAATTAAAGAAATTTTGTAATATACAATTTCATGCTTATATATGAAATCGTTTTGTTTGAATATATAAAATACCGCGTATATATTTATGTCTGTCTATATATACAAATAGATTGAAATACTTTAGCAACAATCTTTTTTACACCTTATCATCAATATAATGTATATATAGTAGATGATGAAAATTCATTTCTTTAAGAACATTTCTACTTCTTGTTTTTCTTCATCATAATATTCATATGTGTATTATAACTGTGTATATATCTAAAAGCATTTAATTTATGTTAAAATAAAATATATATATATATATATATATATATGGAAATTCATGATATATTATAATATAAAACTTCTTTTCCTCGCACATTTCTATATAAACTCTATATATATATATATATATATGCTGAATAAGAAAAATAAGAAGTTTTTTTTTTTATATTAAAAGAAATTCCCGCATATTCAAATATATTATATATAATTTTATACTCTATGTATATCACATATGTTTTGCATGATATATCCATCATCACATTTACATACGTTTTGTGTATATGATATTATAAAGGATATAAAAAAAAAAAGAAGAATATATTCACGTTTTTTATAATAATAATAATAATAATAATAATAATAATGCATATAAGGACTCAAAAAGGATAGAAGCAAAAAAAAAAAAAGAAAATGACTGAATACATTCTTTATGTGAAATTTGAATGTATATCTAAAACGAAAAGTACTTTTTAAAGGTATTATATATATGGTATATGTATAATAATACAATATATGCATTCATTCATTTCTTTTGTATTATTTTTTCTATTTGTACCCGCACATACTTTTTATTTATATAAGAATATTGTAATACAAGCATATATGTATATAAATATAAGTATTATAATACCTATATTACATATATATATAAATTTATTAATAAATACTTGGGTATCTACAGAAGAATATATATATATTATATAATATTCCTTCAAGCATTTATGTTATACATTTTAATAACAAGTACACGTTCATGTACAGATGGATATATATATAGTTAGTTATATAAAATATAAGAGAGTATCAGAGAGTTACAATTTGTCATGTGAAAATCCTTAACATAATTAATCTTTTTTCTTTTTCTTCTTCGTCTTAACTCATCTAATGTGTAGAATATCCATCTGCATGTATCATGTATGTACAGCATGTACTATAAATATCTAAATATATGTTAAGAATATATGTATGTATGTACATCAGTATACATAAAAAAAACAATTATTGATGTATAACCGCAGACAAAAGAATGAAAATTTGTATTTGTTGAATATATATATATATAAAACATACAATAGATATATTATATACTAAATATGTATAAATGCGATAAAATAGAAAAGAAAACCAATTATTTATTAAATCTTATATACAGGAAATCTTCATATAACAATAATATAAAAAAAAAATATAATTTGTTTACTTAGGAAAAGAATTTTTCTATATGCATACACACACTTTAATATTTTTAGTGTGTTATTTTTGTATTTTGAATTTAGTTTTTTTCAAGAATTTACAGATTTTATAGTGAAATAAAAATTGAATACGTACATAGGGAATGTTAAATTATGAGGATTATTATAAAAAAAAAGTTTTAGTTAATACAAAATCACACAAATTATAGTTTAAATCTGTTTAAATTTTAAAATGTACTCCTTATGCAAGGTAAAATCAATATTAGACACAAAAAACAGTCCAGATATTCTTTTTTTAAATACAGTTTTTCATCGAGGCACGAAATTTATATATTAGCATTAGCAAAAACATATTTGATAACGAATGCTAATATATATAAGTAAATGAAAGGAAGGATTTGTTATATGTTATTAATTTTAGTTTATATATACATTCGCATTCATCAGCACAATCTGAATACATAAAACAGCCTATATGTATAAAAATATATTACTATATAGGAACAATATGGGTACTTACATTTTAGGTACTTTACCATATATAGTACTATATATATATATATATATAGATGGATAGATATATAAGCCATGACGAAAACGGTCTCGTTACGACCTTTTTTTTTTATTTTCAACAAACGAAAGCTTTGCTGTTCAATGACTATCACAACAAACATATATTTTTGATATAATGTATATATGTTGGAATATTGATCGGGGTAAAAAAAAATCTATATATATATTTATAAATATATTATAGATATAGATACATACATCATCTAACGAATAATACACAATATATATATACATAATAAAATACACTCTATATAATAGTCTGTAATAATCTCTTGTGTCCTGTATTATGTTGTATCGTTGTATGTATACTATAAAATATATATATGTACAAAAGTCTATTATTATTATTATTATTATTGGGGATATCAGGACAAATATTTCTATTCCTATTCTTGTTTTTTTTTTCTGTATCCACATAGATTGTAGAATTTTGTTTATTATATACACGCATATATGTGATATATATATATATATAGTATAATAACAACAAGAACGTTATATCTTTTGTCATATTTTGATTATTGTTATTATTTTTATTGTTGTTTTTTTCTACCTTTTTTCACATATCCATATATGATTACTATATCTATGTATAAAAATATACAACAATATATATACAGAGAGATACGTAAACAATAAAAAAAAGATTGTATATAATATATACACATATACCAAAAATAAGCAGAATAACCAATTTTTATTTTTTATCAAAAATGTCCCATATATGTACTATACTTATATAGAGTTTATATTTCAAATTTTAACCATTGCTATATCTATATATGTATATATATATAAACATGCATATTTGATATTTGTAAATTTTTTGTATCAACGATCTATTTTTTTTTTATATTCGGTAATGATAATAAAATCGTTTTATATCTCGAATAGATATAGATAAATTGTGTTTTTATAATCGAGAAATAAATGTACAGATTTTTTTGCTGTACAAAATACATTGTCTTATTTAATATTCAAGAACTTTTTTTTTTTATTTATATTGATATGATATTATAAAATGAAAATGTTTGATTTTATTAATAATAACTCATCGGTGTTATCGAAAACAAATTATTATTTTGAACAAATTAATTATGAAATTCCAAAAAAAATTGAATTGATTATTCTCTTCAGAAATTTTATACGATTGTCATTAATAATAAACACATTATTTTTATTGATTAAAATTTTGGTTTTTGAAAAATTTATGGAATTTCAAAATATATTATTTATATGGATAATTGATTTAATTATTCTGGTTTTAATTCAATGTATTATCAGTACATTAACATAATAAATTTTGATAAAATTTTTTTATTTTGAATTGAATTGGGAAAAACAATAATAAAATATTTATTTTTTTCAAAAAAAAAATACCAATATATTTTCGCTGATACAATTTAAAAATTGGTGAGTTCCAAGTAAACAGAAAATAATTTAATATCAAAAAATTGTATATACAATATAAAGTTTTTTTTTAACATATTATAAAGAATTTATGCAAAATAAAATAGAACCAAAAAAAAAAAAAGGGAAATTTTTTTGAGTTTGATAATAATAAACAATAAAACAATGAAAAGGTATATTCCACGGATGTGTGTATACTGTATATATATTTATAGGTATATATGAAATATATATATTTGTATTTAGTCGTCGTGTTTGTTTTGTGCAATAATTTTCCAAAAAAAAAAACAAAATTAAATAGCTATATAAATAAAATATATATAATAAAAATATAAATAATAGAAAATCATATAATAAATAAATCATATACCCCATAACCCAGAAAAATATATATATATATCTATATAAAAAAGGAAAAAAAGGCTATCCACAGGATATATATTATATATATATCATCATGAATATATAGAATTTATTTCACTCGTGTGTGTTTCATACGTCGTTTTATGATAGAAATTTGTTGTTTTTTTTTTGTATTTTATTAAAAAAAAAAAAAAAATGATAAAATAAAATATACACAAATATATATTTATTCATATACAAAAGGTAAAATATGCGATATGATATCTCTATAAATAAATCTCTTGTATTTTTTTTTTTTTTATTAATATTATTATTATTATTATATTTTGATATGGTTTATTTAATGGTTACCATCTCATAATAAAATTGATATATTTATATATAAATTTATGAATAATAATAACATTTATTTACATATATATATATATACTATCCATTGAGTACAATTTTACAGGTATATATATATATAGAATTTTATTTATATCTATAAATATAAATACATAAAGATAATGTATTTTGTTTTTTTTTTTTAAATTGAAATGAATTTATTATTTTTATATTTAATATATCAAATAAAAATTTTCCACTTATATACTTCTATATAAATAAATATTGGATTTTCAAAGGTTTTTCCGATATCCGATATCCACTTATCGAAATATCGATATTTATTTAATCTTTTATGATGATACTTGTGCATAAAGCAGTGTGTGTATGTGTGTTGATGTGTTTTTTAAATATTTTATTTATATAGAGAATATATATTCAAAGAATCAGCAAGAGTGAATTAAAAATTTCAATTTGATTGAAAAAATTATCAAAGTATATTTTCTTTTCCATTCCAATAAGGAATAATAAATATTAATTTTTATATATTGAATTTTATTTTAACGAAATTGCTTTTCATTTTGATTTTGTTAAAGTAAAATGTGTATTACACTTTTTCGCGATTTATACATTTTTTTTTTGGATACAAGATTAAAAAAATACTTTATGTATTTTACAAAAAAGAAAATGAAATGAATTATTTATAGATTAATATATACGAAACGAACGGACAAAACTATTCATTACATTTTCGATATATATATATACGTATATGTTTGTTTGATGTTTATGGATTTTACATTGATTACTTTTATATTTAAAATTTCTTTATTTGTCTTTTTTTTTCAATGAATTTTTTTCCCTCATAAGTAATTTTTTTAATAAACATTATGAGTACATAAAGATGAAAAAAATGTATATCTTTGTCTTCATCATCATCATAATATAGTGATTTGATTGATACATTAATCCACTATAATTCATTTCCATTGAAGAAAGCATTACGAAATTATCCTTTCCTTTAGAGATTCACCAAAAAAATGTCTATTTAAGTAAATATATTTTAGGAAATGAGGGTTCTTAAAGTATATTCTAAAAAACATGCGAAAAATTCCAAAAAAAATCCAAAATAAATCTATAAAAAACCGAAATTACTATAGAAAACGAAGGATGATTAAAGTGTTTTCTCTTTAGAAACAAAAACGAAGCATTGATTTATACATGTTTTTTTTATGATTCATGTTAACAAATATTTAACAAATTACATTGACATTATTTTAAAATTTCTCTATTTTAAACCGCACACAGTATATAAAATTTTAAATTACACTATTTTATGTTTTAATTTTTGAAGTTCATGCCGTAACTTTACATTAAAAAAAACAATTGTTTGTCAAAAAAAAAACAATTAAAAAAATCATATGCATATGATTTGAAAACTCTTTTTTATGATGCATTTTGTATAATTTTATTTTGAAAAAAAAAAAAATCAAAATAGTTAAAAACATATCATAATATTTTAATTGTTTATATAACTATATATATTAGTATATATAATAATACATAAAATTTCACATATTTTCATATATTTTTTATGTTATATGTGATTTTTGATTCTTTTTTATTTTATAATTTCCGTATAGATATCTGTACACAGATATGTAAAAATATTTGTTGATATGTTTTTGTTTTGGTGAAAGTTTTTTTTTATTTGCTATACTATTTATATGTAAAAATTTTGAAGTTTTACTTCTGAATTTATAATCAATTTATTAAAAATTGTTTTTTTTTTATTTATTTATTTATTTATGGGCTTGTTTAATCTCACTAATTTTAATTTTGTAATAATTTTTATTTTTTCGTATAAGTTTTTGTTTCATTATTTACCATACAATAATGAAAAAAATTGTTTAATATAACTTTTTTTTTTTTTTTTTTTTTTCGTTTGTTGTTAATGTTATTTCGAGAGGCGGTATTTATGTGTGCGTATATAATTTATATACGGTATGATCGTAAATTACTAAATAAAATATGAATTATAACAACGAATTTATTATTGCATATATAATTTTTTTTTTATTGTTAATGTTTAAAAATTCGAGGGTATACACATATTGGGTTATGTGTAAGGAAATTTTTTGAATTAAAATTCTTTGAAGATATTTATCAAAAATAAAACATATAAAACAATTATAACAACATTCAATAAAATTATAACTTTTTGCGGTTAGTATAATGTAATGCAAAATATAGTGGAAATAATGTAAAATAAAATTTCAGGTTCTATAAGTTAACCACCAACATATACATAGATTAAGTTAAGTTTTCGCAAAGCATCTTGTTGAGAGATGAAAGAAGAAGACCACCATAATATTCAACAGGTTTGTTAACGTAACACCAATGAAATGAATACCACATCAAATACTTTATGATATTTTACAAAATTAACCGGTATATATACCTTTTTATACATTGCTTTATAATACACACAAGTATAAAAATCCATTTTAATTTTTTTTTATTGTTATACTTCTTTATATATATTTTATTTTAAATTAAAATCTTAATTCGTAGAAATTTTTGCAATCATAAAATATTTTAAATGTACATTTACGTCATTCATATATATGTATGTATATATACAATTTATGTATTGCATATACATTTAACATCTCCTCTCATATATGATTGTGAAGTTTTACTTATGTTTTTTTTTAAATAGGAAATATAAGAAATATTAAAAATTTTATTTTAATGTATTTTTATTTTGTTAAATTCATAATAAAATTTCTAGAAAAATTACAATTTTTGTTACCATTAAAAAAAAAAAAATAAACTCATTAAAACCATAATAAGATTTGCTGAATGTGTTTTGTATATGTATATATAACTATATTGTATAGAGAAAATAATAATAATAATACAAAATCATATATTCATGGTCATTAACGACTTTTTAATGAGCTTAATCATACACATACAATAATATTTATTTATACATCACAATTCATATAAAACAGAAAAATTTAGTGTAAAGTTTAAATTAATTTATAAACACATTTATATAATTTAATTTATATGCAGATGAATCATAAAATAATGTTTAAAAAACAAAAAAAAAATCGTGAATTTTAAAATAAACGATTTCGAATTATAATAAATAAATAAATAAATGAATAATTTTTCCGGAAAATGTTTTTATAAAAATGATATTTCAATAAATGATGCAATATGCAAAAGATATAAAATAAGAATTAATTGAATATTTACATTTCTTTCTGTTTTTTTTTCCTTTTTAATCCATATGGTAATTTTTCTGAATTGCATTTCTTTTCTTTTTTTAAATACTATATTCTTTAACCTACATATTTTTTTTTTGTATATTTAATTTTTTACAGTATATAAGCACCAGTCATACCACACAAGATATTAAATTCATTTTTTGTTAAATAAGCATTCTTATTAAATATCAAGTATATATAAGAAATAAGTTTTTTTCTATATAAGATGTTTTCTGTGTCGCCACAAATATATAATAAAAATACATATATCCACAGAGGCAACGCGCATTCCATTGAACATATTATGAATTATAAGAAAAAAACGTGATTATTTGTATAATTGTAACCAGCAGCAGTCAGCACAATAATATCATAAAGAAAGGTCATAATAAATGTTGTATTTCTGTTCAAGGAAATCAAATCTATAGAACTGGAATAGATATTCTCCAATGTGAATAAAGTCATTATGATATTATCATATAAATAAAAGAATTTTTTTTATTGATAAAAATTGTTATTATTTGTGGTATTTAACGATTATAGTAAAAACAAGTGTCATCATCATTTAATATCGTGATAAATTTTATAAAATATTTTAATTAAATTTTAAATAAATATATTTCAAGAATGCAATTATATATAAAAGCATATATGCATAAACTTTATTTCAAACATACCAAACACACAGAAACAAAAAACAAACAAAAAGAAAATTTAGAAAACAATTTTCTAACAAATAATAATCGAATATAAATAGAATAGAATCGAATCGAATGAATAATCAATAAACAATTTGTGTATATACCGGAAAATCTAAAAATTATGTTTTATCACATATTTAAGAAAAAAATAAACGATGGGTTTATTTTACATCTATTTTTCACTCAATAAAATACATTTTAAAAATAAATAAATTATTCATATATATATATATATATATATATGTTGTATAGATGTATCAGAACATATATCAACTTACTATATATTATTGGGGGTGAGATTTTCTATTAAGGGATTTTCTTTAAACGCATATACACTACTATAGGGGGATTTTTAATAAAAGCGATGCGACTAATGTGATAAACGACAGAAAATCATGTGTAAAATATAATGCATTTATATGTATATTATATTATATAAATGCGGATATGTTATTCAATGCTCAAAATTGTATATTATTTATATGTTTCATTTTTATATGCATAAATGTATCTATATATGTCGATGATGGATTGAAATTTTTTTTATAATATTTCAATATATAGATGAGATGGAAAATTATGCGTAAAAAAAGTGAAATTTGCTTTATACATAGAAATATTATAGGATTTTGTATTTTATATTTTATTTGAAAAATTAAAACATTAAATCTATATCATTATTTATATTCGATTCGATTGTCTTAACATAAGAAAAAATTTTCTATATTTTTCCTTTTAAATCTTAATTAATGTGAAGAGGAAAAAAATATTTAAAGGGATTGTTTTACCAACGGTTATTTGTAAGTGAATAAAAAAATTCTGCGTCTTCAGCAGGTGACGTTTTTAAATCCCCAAAATAAGTTTGAATTTTTCTTATAAATGGCGAATATGAATTATGTAATATATGCGAGAAATTCTGGACTCATATACATTGAATATAAAAAAACCCCCCGATACAGAGTTGAAACTTTTATGAAAATGAATTTTAATATGATTAGTCAACCAAAAAATTGAGTAAATTCCTTCTATATAGGATTTTATTTTTTATATTTCGATTCAACCAAAAAAAAAACAAAAAAAATTACCGTATCTGAAGATATATGATGTAATTTCATATATTAATCACAGGTGATCCGTATATAAAGTAGCACAATATATGCATGGAATGCCAATAAAAAAAATGTTTTTTGCCTTTCAATTGCCTAAATATATATATAAATATATAATATATGATATTCGCAATTGTAGCAAATGAAGTAGAAAAATGTTATATATTATCATTGTATATAGGCATAAACAAAAAAAAAAAAAAAAAACTTATGTTTCGTGTATATGTAAAATGAAACCTAAATCATATATCATTTATATTATAATAAATCAATTCAATATATATATATTTGCTGTTACTGCAAAAAATAAAAAGAAATGTATATATTTGTTGAGATCACATACGATTAACTATATATTGCATATAAGACGTATATTATTTGTATATTTTCTATTGGTATGTATATATATAAATATATATATCGTTTGTTCATCTAATAAATGTAATATATAGATGTATATATAGAAAAAAGTATAAGATTTCAAAATAGTTTATCAAATAAAACTTTATTTTTATTTATTTTATTTTTTTTTATTAGTATTCTTATATATGGGCACATTTTTTTATTTGAATTGATGTGTATATATACTCGTTCATATATATTAAGATTAAGGTTAGTCCATAGATAGACTATATTATGATTATTATTATTATTATGATTATGATGAATATATAACACCAAAGATCATATTAACTATATATACACAGCAGTAAATGGGGTTTTTTTTCCTTCATATGTTGCATAAAATATTTGTATACAACCAGGAAAAAAAAAACATATGATAAATAAATAAATATACTTGAACTATAGGAATATAATATATTTATATGATATAGTATATTGAAAGACACACTTCAAATATTTATATACGAAAATGCGGTACCATATAAGAATATGGTTAAAAAAAAAATGAAAAGAAATATTTATAATCGATCATTTATATAAATAATATATATATGTATATAATTTATTTGCCATATATCCATCCATCCATCTATTCAATAAATATTTTATAAATATTTTATATTCGTATATTTTCAAGCATATACTCTCATTGGATATATAATATTATAAATGATTTTCGATTCATGCGATAATATGCATAATGTATTAAATTATCCGCATATATACTATACCATTTTATATACATTTAATCATTTAATGAATAGCAACAGGCAATATTTTACAAAACTATATACAATATATGGTATATAAACTAATAATAATAAGTACATATATACAACTTGTTTTATATATAAATTGAATGGATTTATGATAAAAATAAATATTTTATTCAATCATAATTTATTTTCAATGCGAAAGAAAAAATATAAAAATTCTTTATTATATGCGTATATCGCACATATACAGATAGTCTTCTTTTATTTACTTAATAAAGTATTTAAAATAATATTATACCTATAAAAACAAAAAAATTGTTCTTATGCTATGTCTGTACGTATATCTATCTATCTATATAGATAGACATATAGAAGACTTATTGTCTTTATTCTATATAGAATTTATATATATGAAAATATGAAAAACCATGAAAATATTATTACTAAACGTGTATTACTTTTATGTTATGTGTTTTTAAAGGTTAGATTAAATATATATATAACATATTTGCATTTATTTATAATGCTTTTAGCAAAAAAAAAAAACGATAGAATAATCCTCTGACGCGTATATATTGCACATATACTTATTTTTTATGTATATAGTTATAATTTGATCTTCTGTATATAAAGGAATGTATATAAAGTAATTTTTTTAGCACATATATGTATATATTTATATAAAACGTATCATATGTTTTATTAAAATAACATCAACGATCTCATATAAATATATGCTGAATATTTATATATATATATATAACATATATTATATATATTATAAGATATGATGATATGTCTAATAAAAAAAATAATAATAATAATAATAATAATATGTAAGAACAAAAAATAAATAACATCAAAACACATATGTATATATATATATATGCCATATGGATACTATAATATGTAACTCATGAATTTTTTATAATGTTGAATTGGGGGCTACATATATATACAAATAAACAATGTATAAAAATATTATCAAATACAGTATATTCCTTCTTAATCGCGACGGTGTTTTGGATAAACGATGGATGTTTACCGAATAATCAAAGATTTCGCTTCATTGATATCTGATTGTCTTTCCGCGTATTTGGTTCGATGGTCTAATATATTTGATTGTTCTAATTACCTGATGATGTCACACAATTAAACGGAATCCACTGTATACAATATATACAGTTTATGTATACGTTTGTATAGTAAATAATATAATATTATTTTTGTAAATATAAAAAATTTCAAACAATTTCATATGTCTCGTAACAAATTTGATTTTTGTTTTTCAGTGTTTGAAAAACATTTACACACATATAAAATAATGGATATTTATATAATGTGTGTGTGTATATTAAGTCTTATTATTAAATTAATTTTATATTAAAACATATACAATTTAATACTTTTGGTTTATTTTAGATGGATAGATTACATTAAATGAAATATATATATTATCCCCGCATTTTCTGTAACATTATGTTTGTTCTTATATTATAAAAGAAGGAACACTTTTACAAACAAACCATTTAAGATGTTTTCTTTTTGTATTCTATAATAATATATTAAATATTCTTCATCTCGCAGAGGTATTATTCACGTGAAATCTTTATAGAATTTTTATTTCATTCGTAATCTTAGAGAGATGCAGATTTTTTTAAATAAATAACCTATCGGTGTATAAATCGTATATAATACACAATTAAATTCATCATCAGAAAACCCGATCCAAAAGAAAGTTAAATATGAATGAAAATTAAATGCGATTCCCCCCAGGTCATAAAATGTTTGAAAATATTTAGTTCATATCTAGACAGATGAAATTTTGTGTTACGCGATAAAAACAACACGTTTTACAAACACTGACTTTTAATGCAATATAAAAAATAACAAATAAAATTATTAAATAAACAAACAGAAATAATATAATAATAATCAAAACACCTTCAAGCTAAATTTGACATATACATAGTCACAATATTTTTTTTTTTTTTAAGTGATAAAAATATATATTCTTACAATCTTATTGTGTCTATATATATAAAAATATATTATGTACGTACAGAGTGTTTCAGGAATGCATTTTAGAAACCTAGATAAGAGTGTTTTCATATCTATTATTGCAAGATGCATATTTGCAGCAATTTAAGGTACGGTTATGAGAATATTAGAATATTTAATCTAAAAAAAATATGATATCCTTATTAGAATAGAATATAAAGACATTTAATCTTACAAAACTGATCTTTTTTTTACAAAGACAAAACTTCAAAGACAAATATATTTTATGTATTAAATCTTTCATTCATAGATTCATAGATTATGAAAAACATGCGATCGTTTATCAAAGACAAATTAATTATTATTAAAACACATAGACTTTATAAATAAGAAATATAACGTAGAATTAAGATCTTTATAGATAAATTTTCTTTACATGTTTTGTCGGTACGGGGCGCATACAACATTTCTCAATAAACCTATCTATCATTCAATTGATATTTACATAATTTATACACATTTTAGATTATACATGTGACAAAATAAAAATGTTCTATATTCAAATTAAACAACAAACAAAAAAGAAAAAAAAATAACAAATTGAATACACATTAAATTTCATTTCATTTCAAACATTTCAAAATAAATTTTAATATGGAATTTTTCATGATGAGATGATATTATTTTATTTTTTTATCTGAATCATATTCAATTATTTGTATATTCATATATAAAAACGTGTATGTTTTTTTATTATTTACATAAACACGATTACATACACGTACTATACGTATAGAAAATATAAATAAAACAAATATAACATATATTTTGTATATTCTACCTCTATAACATAATAATTTCAACAACGAGCAAAAAAAAAATTATAAAAATATAAGTTAAGATGAGAATATTTATTTTAACTTTTTTTTTATATACAAGTTTCAAATTGAAATATGTATAAATAATATACATGCATAGTAGAATAAACTCAAAAAAAAAACGAAAAAAATTAACGAAAAAATGTTATTTATTCCCAAAAGATTATCACATCTCAATATAATCATCGCAACAACATCATAATCATCTATCTATTATATATGTACAATGTACATATATATTTACTCCTTTTTGTGTAATCTATATAGAATTTACACAAAACACAAAAAAAATACACATATGCTCATCATATTCATTTTATAATATAAACAAATATGTATATGGAAAAAAAAAATATATGGAAGATGAAAAAAAAAAAGAAAAATTAAGCAACAAGTATAAACATTTAAACAACAACACCCATATAATATTATATATATAATATACTCACTCACCTTTATTTTATATATATATTTTTATGTAGAATGTAGAATGTACTTACATCTGGAAAATATATTATTTTATGTACAATATAAAAAAAAAAAACTATATACATACATATAATGACCTGATTTTCCCAGAAAGTTTTCCATGTAAATAATTATATCAGAAGGAAAAATTATGTATGATAAAATCATTTTTCTTTTCATTTTTTTTCCATTTTTAATTAAGTTTAATAATATAGTTTTTATTTTTTCATATGTATTTATTATAGTGGTGAAATGAAATGAAATTTGTTCTAATTTATTTTTTATTTCATCTTTTTATCGACAATTATGACTATCTTTATACATATATATATATAAAATCATAGTCGTTCGTCATTCCTTAAAATGTTGTAAACTTAAAAATTATTCATGCATTTATTTATAATGAATAAATTATATAGAAGAGATAAAAAAAAAAATAAAAATGTATATATTATTTTAATAAGAAGTGCGTGCGAGTGTATCCATTTTATTTCAATTTAAATTTTTTAATCATCCAAAAATTATTGATAATATAAACAAAATAAATTTTTTGTATTGTAAACTAAATATTTATTTTATTTTTTCCTCTCGTTAATTTATTTAAAAAAAAAAAAAAAAAATAGAAACAATTTTTGATTTCAATATAATATGTGATTTTCATACAAGCTAAGAAGTATGAGTTTAACAGGTTATATTTATATCCGTATTTTGTATAACGTAAACAGATAATGAAAAAGAATTTTTTAATTGCATCATATTATATAATCGCATTTATAACTATAAGCGCTCAGCACTTCATATTATTTGTGATTAGATTAACGAATAAAATTTTTATGTCAAAATACAATCGAAAGATATAGTTAATAATAACAAAAATAGCTCATATTTTATAAGATGTAGTTCTATAAGGTATAAAATTCCGTAAAAATTGGATATCTATTATTAAAAATATATGAAATTTTCATTACAAACAAAAATCTTCAAATATTTGAAGGAATTTTATACAAATAAAAAAAACTTATAAATTCCAGAATCCATACAAATATTCTTAGGATAACCCCGAACCAACTATATTGACCATTGAATATTGACCCAAATATATTAATTATTCAATTGAATAAAACCACTTTTTAAAAAAAATAACTATGTTACATTCATTTCATTGTATAATATATTTTGGAAAAGTGAATCTGTTTTGTTTGTGTTTTGATACACCATAAAAGAAAGTGTGATTTTTAGCATTAAATATTAAAATGCAAAAAAAATAATATAAATTTATTTAAAAGGAAGCTAGTACACGCAAAATAGTAAAAATAAAACAAAATTTTAAAAATGAAATTCAATAAATGTATTTATTTTTTGTCATATATACAATTTGTTACACCATCTTCATAAACATTATACTATACACTTTCTATATACCATAACCGCATAATAATATATAATATGTAAATGGAAAATATATGTATCAAAAAATAAAAGTTATTCCTATTATATATAACCATGTAACGTTACTTACTCTTATCATAAGACTTTACTTATTTTTTTCGTTTTATTGAAAATACAATTGAATGCCATTGTGTGAAAGAAAGTATGTTTATAATACATATATATATATTTATAAAATATCGTTAAATTATCATAAAATAAAATAAAAAAAAAACACAACTAAATGTATACAATTGTGTATAGAGACACAAGTAAAAAAAAAACACATAGAATATGAATGATAAATAAATGGAATTCATTGTATTTCATTCCAGCACGATGACGACAAACGCAATATTTATATAAAATTATATAAATATATAATGTATAGTATAAAAACTGAATAAAACATCTGCTATAACACCTTTTTTTTTTTTTCTTTTTGTATTTTTGACTGGTGTATTTTTCAATTTTTATTCTATTTCATTTTATGTAAATTTTCCTTTCTAACCTTATATCCCCGTTATATAGATATGCAGATATATAACGTTACCTATTCATATCATATCAGTTATTTTTTTTTTTTAACTATACTAGATCATATACATTTTATAAGAAAATTTTTTATAAGAGGTATAAAGGTAAAGGTATCTCTATCTATATATATATATATATAAGTGATATATAACGCAACAGTACACTTTATACATCTTATACTATAAATTCATGAATATATCTCTTGTTGGTTTGCCATGTCTTAAATATAGACGGCACACACATACAAAAACCCCAGAAAATAAAAAAAAAAAACAAGAACGCGATAATGGTGATAAAAAATCACCGGAAATAAAAACACTTGATTTGGATATTTGGTTCCTATATATATAAAAAAAAAATATTAAAAAACGATAGAAAAAAAAAAAAACAACGAAATTTTCCATCAAATATCGTTAACTAAATTTCATATCGTTTTTATTTATATATACAACCAATACAACCTATTTGTTGGGAAAATAGAAGAAAATATAATAAAATAAAATTTACATTTTTTTATACTATATATATATATATAGATGATCCATAAATATTTGCCGTGTGGTGGATTTAGAGTAAAATGTTGTTATTTTTTTCTTCACTATATATACTTATATAGTGAAAATTGAATATTTATATATATATATATATATGTATATTTACGTATTTATTGAGAAAACTGCGGAGCACATATAGATTTTCCTATTTAAAGGAATTTTACTTATGCATATTTCTTATCCTACCTACCTATATATTATTTTACCTATACGCGCGGCGGTATAGGTAAAATATACAATTTGTAACTTTAAATATATTCAAATCATCATCACACAAATATATATTTTATTATTTGATGGGTTTTTATTTTTTTGAAATCGTCATATACATATATTGAAATTTGAAAATATATAATCGAATTCGATTGATTTTTTTTTCCCTCTATACTTTCTATATATCAATCGCATATCGCACATTCGATATATAAATAAATGTTTATGCAAAAGGGGATTTTATTATATAAAAAGTAAAAGTAAACGAAAAAAATAAAAAAAAAAATTTTGTTTATAAAATTGAACCTGATTTTCATATATCAATACCAAAAAAAAAAAAAAAATTGTAGTATTTCATGAATTTTCCTTTATTTAATTGAATGATTATTATAATAAAAAATAAAAAAATTGAATTGAATTTGCCAATATTTATATATATAAAAAGGTGAGTTATAGAGGCTATAGATAATATTTATGATAATATCAAATAAAAAATATTCCGATATGCAAGCAATAAAATATCTATATAAACAGGTATATAAAATTGTTTACATCTTAAATAAAATGAAATTAAATTATAATTTGATTGATTTTATATATATATGATTTAAATTAAGATAAAAAAAATATAATTATATTACAATTATTCATACACCATTAAACACAAATGTATGTAAAAACGTATTTTTGCTTATTGCTTATGAAAATATTTTAAATATGAATCATAATTTTCCACATCAGCAATTTCTTTTCCATATATCATTATTTATAATTATAATAAATTTATTTCTGGTATATATACTTACTACATACATATATAGTCATTATTTATAATAAAATGTTTATATATCACTTTAAAATATATATTTGAAATATGGTGATGAGGTGATATGATTAAATATATATTGCAATTTTTAATTAAATATTAATCGGTATATGTAATTGATTAAATATAAAAGCAGATTAATTTATATAAATTAAGCGAACTTCAAAACTGATGAAACTTTTTGATAGGTAATTTTAATTAAAAAACATTATAATATTATTGAAAAAAATGTATTTTAATTTATATAAAATTATACAGGTAAATTGCCAATGCCAATGAACATAGAATAATGGTCTTTTTTTAAGAAAATGATTCGAGAAAATATTGAAAAATTTAGGATAAACTATTTTCTAAATGAATGTGTTATTAATTGTAATCATCACCATAGAAAATATCCATACGAATTAGTGATTTTTAATACAAAAATAAAAAAAAAACATATAGAGAAAATGCATCCTTTATAGAAAAGTTAAGAAAATATTAATTTCCTGTAAAAGAAAATAAAAAATTAAATTTAACTTTAATATTTTTAGATACATACATTTACATCCCCACCTATATATAATAATAATAATTACGTTTACACTGATCTATAACTAGGTGAATGCATATAAAAAAAAAATGTATAACAAATAATTTCACTATCATGTGAGTATAGTCCTAAATGTGTACCTTTAGCAAATTTCTTTCAAATAAAACAAAATACAAAATAATGTGTATTCCTAAAAAAAAAAAAAAAAAAATACAACACAACTAATTTTTCCCCATTAACAAAATTTCCGGGAAAATTTAGCTTCCTCTCTTAATATAATAATTCTTTTTGTGTTTATTTTATAAAAAAAAATAAAATAAAATAAACTTTTTCATTAAGATAAGTTATGATACATACATAAACATATATATATATTAACATAAAACAAATTTTCATAATTCAAAAACATTATAACTTCATTCAAAATTCATGGCATTCATTGCCTTATATAACAACATCTATATATAGTAAAATTGCTTATAAAATATCAACCAACTATATATAAATATGTATAGAGATATATGTATTTAAAATGCCTTTTGCATTTTAATGATGATTATATACACCAACCAAACACATTGTGTGCCATATATATATATATATATATATATATATATTCTAATAAATATTATAATAATACATATAATATAATGCAATGATAATAATAACATAAAGATGATGATGGTGGATGGATAATAATAATGATTATGATTATGATGCCGATGTTTACTGTTTGTATAATAATTATGCAAAACAGCATATAGAATATAGATGTATGTAGAAGTAAAAAAAAAAAAGGTATTATACATCATGTGTCTATATAAGCTATATAGTATATTTATAAAAACACTTTATTATATGTAAATATTAATATTAATATTAATAATAATATCAACGTTTATTATTGTAAAAGCAAAATTTATATACTATATTATATATATATATATATTTATATATATATATAGATTTACTAAAGTTAAAATCATTTAGAAACAATGCTTTAAGCATACACCCATACACACAAAAATAATTAATGTAAATTATATTTTACAATTATTATATAATATAATATATATATAAAGCTTTGTGTACTTGCTTATTAAAAAATTATTACATAAACAAATTACATATATAAACTATACAAAATTTCAAAATTGGGACATTCAAAAACATAAAGTAAAAAATTCTAGCTTTAAAAATATTATTTAACTTTAAAATCATTGATCGATCGACCACCAGCACCAGAACAAAATATAGAAAAGTATTTATAAAATACACAAAATTATTAAAACAAAAAACAAAGTTCTTTAATTTTATTTTATTTTATTTTTTTTTTTGAAAAAAAAGTATATACTATATATAGAGATTGCATGCATTAAAATTTTTGAAATATAAAAATTGAGATAAAAATTCAATAATATATATATGATATGTTTTATAATAAATACATGCAGCTGTGTTTATATTAGCATTTGGTTATTATTATAATCTATATATATATATATATATTTATATAATATGATATAAAATTAACAACTGTTTCTGGTTCGACATATATACATACATATACAGAGTGTTACGATAATACAAATCTTAAATTAATCAAGTTTACAAACACAAATTCCATTAGAATATTTCTATTATTTGCTGTTCTTTCTATTGAAACTCTCTGTAAATATCATTTTATTTATTTATTTATTTATCAATAAATAATTCAAAATTTCCTTGTGTGTTGATTATCGGAGTCAAGTCGAGTGCCAAGTAAATATAAAAGCAGTATAAAGTTTAAAGGTTTTCAATATATAATAAATAAAATATTTAAAACCTCTTAATCTTTTTTTTTGTTACAAAAAAAAAAAAAAAAACATTCCACATATTTAAAATAAATTTTGTAAAGATTTCCTATATATATATATATATATGTCATTCACAACACCAACAACAACAAGAAAACTCTTATATACATATGTATATTACTTTAATTGTAACATTTATAAATTGAGTTTTTTTAAATTGAGCATAAAGGTATAACATTATAATCATGAACAAAACACAAATCAAAAGGCAGGTGTGTGTATAAATAACAACAAAAAAAAAATCATTTCACAAATTTGCACACATAAAAAATCAAACACAAAAAACTTTATATAATTTTTCTGGTATAACTCTTTCTTTTTTCTTTTTTTTTTTATCATACTACAATATCATCGGCTGCATATAACATATAACAAAAAATAATATGATATGAAAATCGATTTTTGATTATACCACCACAGGGTAAATAATATAACACTTCGTTCAATAATGTGTGTGACTAATTAATTAAAACACATTTTTTTGCCAAAATTCGTTTTTATTCATCAAGATAATCCCCTTTTAGGGAGATACAATCATTCCAACGCTTTTCCAATCTTTCGATACCGCCTTTGTAAAACGATTTTTCTTTGCCTTCAAAATAGGCGTTAGTTTCGGCGATTACTTCATCATTTGAGCCAAATCTCTTACCACGGAGCATCCTTTTGAGGTCTGCGAAGAGCCAGTAGTCGCTGGGGGCTAAATCTGGAGAATGCGGTTGATGGGGAAGCAATTCAAAGCCCAATTCGTTCAATTTTGCCATCGTTTTCATTGATTTGTGACACGGTGCATTGCCTTGGTGGAACAACACTTTTTTCTTCGCCATATGAGGCCGTTTCTTTGCGATTTCGACTTTCAAACGCTCCAATAACGCTATATAATAGTCGCTGTTGATGGTCTGCCCCTTCTGGAGATAGTCGATGAATATTATTCCATGCGCATCCCAAAATACAGACGCCATAACCTTGCCAGCCAACTGCTGCGTCTTTGATCGCTTTGGGCGGCTTTCGCCGGCTGCATGCCACTCAGCAGACTGCCTATTTGACTCTGGAGTGAAATGGTGGATCCATGTTTCATCCATTGTGATGTACCGTCGCAAAAACTCCGACTTATTGCGCGTAAACATGTCCAAACAGCTCTTTGAATCATCGGTTCGTTGTTGTTTTTGCTCCGGTGTGAGCAAACGCGGCACCCATTTGGAACACACCTTTTTCATACCCAAATGTTCGTGTATTATGGTTTGTACACTGCCTGCTGATATCTTCAGAATGTCAGCAATCTCCCTCACTTTCACTTTACGGTTGGACATAATGATTTTCAGTGTTTTTTCAACGTTTTCCGGAATAACAGCGTCATTTGGCCTTCCAGTAGATGGAATGTCATCGGTGTCTGTACGACCACGTTTGAATTCGGCATACCAATAACAAATGCTTCTTTTTGATGGAGCAGAGTCCGAGTAATGTTTTTCAAGCCATTCCTAGCATTGAACAGTATTTTTTTTCATTAAAAAACAATGATAAATCAGCACACGGAATTGCTTTGAATTCATTTTTTTTTAAAACACAAAAATAGCGTCACTTATAGCACTGTAACTTGTAAACAAATGATCTGATTAACATATGATTTTGACAGTAAGCCTAAAAAGGTTGCTTTAGTTGCTATTGATTTAGTTCTAGGGACGCCATCTATGTGTCAGTCACACACATTATTGAACGAAGTGTTATGTATATATAATACGAATAATTTTTTATAATACATTCGAGGTTTTTAACACACAGAAAATATCAATATAGATTTTATTATTATAATATTCAAACGAACGGTGGTGTGTGTTAAGTTATTTTTATGAAAATAATATAATGATGATGATAATAATAATACTAATAACGCGGTGAACAAAGTGAAGAGCGGGTATTTAAAAAAAAGTTCAAATATGAATTTATACAAATATTATATATAATTGTGAATTGAATACAAAAGGTGTAAGTTAAATTATGAAAAGGTGTATATCGCTTCATGTATATATAAATTTTATACTGTATATATAAATGTTTAAATTGTATAGATACACAAGTTTTATCATATATATTTCAAATATTATTATTATGCATAAATTTATATATTCATATAAATAAACGTGCCAATATAATATTTGCATACCAATTATATTCTATAATTTTATTTACGTATATCTAAATTTTAATATATAAACATCATATATATATGTATAGAATTTGATACTATATTATATATATAGATAAAGATACGAGTATAATCATATATACATATATATAATCTTATTGTATTTTATTTGTTGACAGTTGACTTTGTATATGATGACATTGATATTGTATTGTAATATATACCTTTCCTTAATTATTTATCAAAAAGGTATTTATTATGAAATTTTGAGAAATAAATTTACATATTCAACAAAATTTTGTAAGAAAATTTAACATATATATATATATATATATAACAAACCTTTTCATGGTTGTTCTGCTTACTTTAATGTCATCGTAAATCAATATACATCGTGATTACAAATTGGTTTATATATCAATCAGTGAGATTATATATTAACTATATATATATAGGATATATTAATTTTTGAACAATTATATCGTATATAATACATATATAAAATAACACTTCAAATGAATTAATATTATTATCGAATGAAGTATGTAGTAATAAAAACAGGTCAAATTTATTCTTTCGGTGCAATACCAATAACAAAATACCATTTGGATCTTTTTTTAAAAAAAATAAAATCTTATCTTAACAAGTAGTTCATATTATTAAAATAACACACGCAGTTTTGTAAAAAGAAAAAGGTTTTCAAAAAGATATGATTTTATATATATTTTTTTTAAATCAATAAGGAAAAAAAAAACTATAAAAGAAAAATAATAATAAATAAATGTGGTTTTTATTTTATACATTATTATTTATATCTTTAGCCACTTAAACAACATATCTCAATATAATTAATTTATATATAATAACATTTCCTGTGTGTGATGTGCTACTTATTATATTGTTGATTTCTATATCTATGTATATATAAACATTTACAATAATATAAAGCTGCAATATATATGGTTTGATTCTTGATTGCCCATATAATAATCAATATACTATATATTGTTGTTTGTATTTATAATATTTGTTTATGTATATATGGATTATAATGAAAAGGTATATTAACTAAAATTGTATTTATTATCGGTATTGTATATATATATATAAATATTTCATGGATCAGTGTAGATACATATGCATAAATGCAATATAATATAAACTCGGTATGGTAATTCATATATTTCAAAATAATTTACATATGTGTATAAATTTAATTGAAACCGATACGCTTTTAGTTAATTTAAGTAAATATATAAACATGAGATTAAATAAAATCAATTAAATTTTTCATTTGTGATTTGAAATTTGATCATTAGGATTTTTATTATTTAACATATTTATTAAAGACATATATAGATTATGTGAAAATATTTGCAATATTTCGTAATAATATAGCATAATAATTGTTTATCAAATAAAGCGACACACTTATTACAAGAAAGATTAATGTTAAAAATTTGAATTTCTCAGATGTGCAGTATAACAAAAAAATCATTGGGAAAAGATTATTGTGAGTAAATCCAAAAAGGTGTCATTTTATCAATACTTTCAGAAATGAATAATTTCTTCAATATCTTAAGTCGTAGAACATTCAAAGGATGATATCCCTTTTTTGACCTGAGAGATATATTATAAATCCTCACTCCCAGATTTAAAGTTCTATAAACTAAATTTCATTCAAATTTGCACGATTTTTATTCCATATACAAAGCTCGAATATATCTATATATAATGATGATTTTCTTGCTAATTATATAACATATAATGAATTCGTCATTAACAAAATATATATATACAAATTAATAGAAAAATTTAATATAATATTGTGAAATGTTATTTGTAGGTGTATAGATTTCTTTAAAAAAAAAAAATTTAGTAATTACGATTTTAACATTAAATTAGAGAAATGGAAATGCAAAAAAATTCCACTTGAATATTGCGATGATGAATATATTTTTATAGGTATAATAATCCGCTTTATATATAATTGTTTTGTTTATATATATTGCAAATTGTTGATTCAAAATAATTGTTGACACATCGCATTCTATCAATTCCATCATATCAATTAAAATGTTTTTATTATATCAAACGTTTTTAAATGATTCTATATAAAAGCAGTAAAACCGGTAAATAATTAATATAAATTGTGTTTGTTTGAATATTTTGGTACAAATTAAATTACCAAAAAAAAAAAAATAAGTCGTATGTATTTTATATAATTTATTGTAAATTAAATTAATTCAAAAATAAAAATATTGTAGGTTTTTTAATTAACATATTTCTATATATACCGCACTATTTAGTTGATAATTTCAGAATATAAAAAATATATTTGGCATTAAAAAAATCAACTCAAAAAGAGATTAATAAAAAAAAATATAGATGTAAAATAATCTGAAATAAATAATTTTTCAATTTGAAATTTTTCAATCAATTCAAAAGGGTAAAATATGAATATATAAATGGATCATATTCATTGATACGTGGAAATATAAGTTATATTCGTATCATAGATATATATGTATGTATAATAAAATATTACTTTAACATTTTATTGTATATTATTTGGGTTAAATTTCTATATAGAGTAAAATTTATTCATAAAAAATTATATACATATATATTGGAAACCTCAAAAATATTTTTATAGATCTTTATAGATATATGTATAATACCAGTAAATATATACATCTAATGTTTATCATTACTTTATATTTTGCATATTGATATATATTCAACGAAGAACGAGCGATATATGCTATTTATATACGTATATTTATAGTGTGTATTTGGATATAATAAATTCTATATTCATACATAAAAATAAAACTCACCTATGAAAAAATAAATCCTATTGATATTTGAAATCGCTTTAACGGTTTCCATCATTTTTAATCTCTATATATATGTATTTGCAAACGTATACGTATATGTATATATTTGTATATATTTATATCCTTTACAATTGTGAATGTATTTTAGTATAAATATATATATATAGTATTATTTATATATTTTTCTATATATATCCTTTATATTTTTTTTAATATGAGAATGTGTGTATTTATGATGCTGCATTTAAATATCTACTAAATCCAGAATGTTGTTTGTGAACACATTGAACCATATCCTTATACACATATATATGTATTTATTTTTCTTTTTTTTTTAAAGAAATTCACACCACATTTTTTTTATAGATATTTTTTCTTATTTAATATAACATTTTATAACGAAATATATATATTTTTACGGTTTTACATACAGAGCTTTAAAAAATTTATTTTATGTATATTTAAAACGTGTATAACAAACACACTATAAGGTAGGTGCAAACAAAAAAAATAAATAACAAACCACCTTTACAAATTCACAATTCGAATATATAGCAATTTTCCCGGAAAAACATAATTTTCTTATTCAAACAATTTGTTACATATATTATATATATATATACGTTTGGTGTTTGGTATATATTTTACATATGAATAAAAATATGTTTAGTATATATATATGGATAAATATACTTTTCTATATATCGCTATACTGCTGATATATTTGTTCAACAAAACAAATTTTATGTAATCATTTGGAAAAATATTTAATATATTATTTTTCTTTCGATATATGAATATATATACTAACTATATATGTATAATAAATTCAAGTTTTTAAATTGAAAATCATCACAAAACTAACTTGCACATAATTATATATACGTTACGTTATATTTTATCAATAAAATATATTATGATTGCACACACATATTCAGAATAAAATTTTATGTCACAAAACTGCATTGATATATTTTTTGTTCTTTAAAAATATACGAATTATTGTTGAAAAACGATGTTAATAAATAAATATATGCCAATTAACACCTTAATAATTTTTTTTTTTATATAAGAAATAAATAATAAAATAACAAAACAAAAAACCCACTATAAAAAAATGTGATGTGATTCAAAAAAATCTGCTTATATATATATATATATATGTATTTATTTTTATAAATATTTTTATGCACAAAATACACAAAAAAGAATTTTTAACAAAACACAAAAGAAAGAAAGAAATAAAAAAAAATAAAATAAATATTAAATTGAAAAAAAAAAAATAAAACTTGTTTAAATTTTAATAAAAACGTAGCACAATTCGTTTATTATTTCTTTAGTTAACAAAATTAAGTATACAAAAAAAATTTGTGTTTTTTTTTTATTTAAACACACATCGCATTAAAGGTGTTTGTATTTTTCAAATCAAAAAACAAAAAAAAAAACTTTCAATTAACAATTGAATTAAAAACAAAAAAATTTAGTAATAATAATAATATTTGAAATATATTATATTATTGTTATAAATTGTATATTCAAAAATTCAAGCAAATATTTTAAAATAAAGAAAAATAGTGCGGCATGCACACACACATTTTTTTCCACGTAAATTTTACACGTACAACATCAACAATTCATCAGACAAACTAAACTTAAACTAAAGCTATTTTCAAACAGAAAACATCTGCAAAGCAACATATATACAGTAAATTTTCTCTCTATATATTTTTATTATTATTTATTTATATATTTTTATTTTATATATAAGGTAAATTTGTGGCAATTCCAGTTTTCCCACTATGAAACTGATTTTTTTATTTAGTATATTATTTAACAACAAATTTCACACACAACTATATATTTTTTAAGAAAAACGTCGATGCAGTTGAACGCAAGTGTAATAAAAATATAGCCAATTCTACACAATACACGATGTATATAGAAAATTCAAATGCAATTCTGTGAGAATTGTGTTCTTATGTGTTGTTGACTAGCTGCGATTCTCAATTAAATATCTGTTCTGGCTCTGGCTGTAGGAAAATCAAAAAGCTCCTCTATATTTCTCCTATAAATGAGTTGTTCAACTTCAATACATATGGAATATATATTGTATATATTCTTTTATGGCATATTTATTATTAAAAATTTCAATATAAATATAAATTATAAACTGGTTTATTGGCCGTTTTACTGGTTTTAGTATTGTGTTTTTTATTTATGTTTTTTTAAGAACGTAAGCTTTTCTTTTACCTTTGCCATTATACTATATATATATCTTGATTTAATTATAAAAAATAAACCAACGAGACAAAGAATTGGGAACATTTATTTAGGAAACAGTCAATATATTTTAAACCCAAGATCCAAAAAGAAAAGAAAATTATATTAAAATTCATAAAAAAAAAATTGTAAACTAATTAAAATGGAAAATCAAAACAATATAATATATATGAATTAATTTTCAAAATACGATATACGAAAATGATATATTTTATGAATTAGTGGGAAAAACATTGAAAAATAAAGCTTTACATCATTTCCAATAAAAATCGAACTCATTTTTTATTACTTTGAATCCGTTTGGTTGTGTGCGGAAATTGTGTTTATTTGAAAAGCTTTTATTTTTCGATGGCGAAGAAGAGCAAAATTTTTGTATGAGAAAGATTCAAAATGTAAATTTGTGCATATAAAAAAATAGTGTACACAAACACAAAATCAAATTGAAGAAAATCATTTATATGAAATACTGGATTTTGTTCGTTATATATCTTAAATATATATATATATGTATAATGATCATCAAATCGATGTTGTTATTGTTGGTTTTTTTTATTAAATGTTCATATATATTATATTTTTTTACAACAGCGACAGCAGCATATCAAATATATAATGGTATATATTTATATGGAATATTACACACCGGTTTTTCTTAATAATAATAATAATAATATGTTTCTTTCTATACAAATTTATTGTTGTTGTATTTGATAAAGGTAAAAATTGTAAAGATGGTGTTTGATTCGTGCTTATATATACTTGCTTGCTGCTATTAAAATAAATGGATAGTAAATAAAGCATAAAGAAAAATATAATATATATAAAGGCATTTGGTTGAGATATACTACTACTAAAAATAAATTTGATAAAATATAAATTGATTGATTGGTTTTTTTTTTTCTTCTTTCTTTCATATTTAAATGTACTTTTTATAAATGTACACAGCTTCCATTTGAATGTGGTACAACAGATTGTAAAATACAGAATCTTCATATGGGTGAAGAAGAATATCATTGCCACGCTTATTGTTGCATATCATCGTGCATTTATAATGTTAAAATAAAAACAATCAAATCAAAAAGAATATAAAGAACTTTATAAGAAAACATTTTTTTAGCTTTCTTCTTATTTTATTAAGTTAAAAATTAAAATCATTTTTATCATCTATTTATAATTATTAAGAATTTACATATATTTACATTGAGTTTAATTTTTTTTTTTGCTTTTAAATGCATAGCATGTGTTATTAACTGTCTGTTTTTTTATATATATAATTTACAAACTAAAACCACTAAAACTAATATTTTAGTTTTTCATATCCATATATACTTTTAATATTTTTTGAATCTATAGGCATTTTGAAAAAAAATAAAAGAAGAACTAATGCAAAGGGTGAAACGTTTATTCAGTTGTTAATCTATATATTATATTTCATGTCTATACATATTAAGAAAATAAATATCTAAAACATTATTATATATATATTATTATTATTATTATTGATATTGTTTTACATTTTCTTTTAAGTTTAAATGGATTCTCATCAAATACATATAAATTATTTCGTTTTTTTTTTTCCTGTTCACAGGAATCAAAAAAGAAAAATAAAAATAAATATAGATAATATAATATATGTATATATAAAAGGGGTTAAAATTACATTATAAAAATTTTGTTTGAAATGAAATATTATTTAAATGATGTTCATTTAGTGATATTTATTTTGTTTATTCAGAAATATAATACATTATTTTATAATAATATCATATATATTTTTCATTTGTTTTTTTTTATTATATATCCTTAAAATTAATGAACTTATTTTTTCTTTTATTTCATTTATTTATAATTCAGCATTTATATGCACACGAATAAAAGAATTGATTAAAATACATATGATATTTGAAATGTTTATACTTTCAGATATACTTTCAATTAAAAAAATATGATTATTTTAAAAAAAATATCGCTAAATTTTTCAAAATAAACTTTTTTTTTTTAAATAATCAATAATATTATATTGAATGAAAGCATTCCTATACAGAATTAAAACGAAAATATCGCATATATTATATTCTTGTAATGCGGTGTATTACAAAAAAAAAACAACAATTTATTTGATATCTCTGCAGGTATGCTCAATATATATAGGCGTGTATTTTACGTGCCGAATTAAATTTCTAATATAATTTTATCACACCATCATATACATATATGGGTATAAATCAAAATTTAACAAAAAGCTATACATTTTAATGTCTTTATACTTTTTAATTTTTTACCTAACCTTTATAAAAATTATTAATATTTTTAATAATTTTTATAGGTATATATATAAAGAATATAATAGTATTCATATTTATAATAAATACACTTGGATAGTTAACCGAAAATTTGCCTTTTCCGCATATACATAACACAAAACACACACTTGTTTTTTTTTAAAGCTACATTTATATATATATATATGTATAGTATATAGAGGTAATAATACGTTTTCTTAACAATGCATATATAAGAAATAAAATAAATATACCCTATCATGTGAATAGAAACAAATTTTTATATAAATTATTTAAAAAATTCTATTTTTTTTTTCTATATAGATATATAATTTATATTATAAATTTAATTTTATATAATAATATCAATTGTATGTATATAAAGTGGCCGTGAAAATATTTCTTTATGATTATATAAAATATTATATTATATATTATATATATATATTATAGCTTTTCTTAAAAAGGATATCATTTTTATATATTTATTATATAAATATGTGCTTGAGTGATGTATTTTATTATTATAAATCGAAAAAATATCGAATAAATTCTTTTAACATCAAGAAATCATAATTTTATATTATATATAAATATATGTATATATAGTTATTCAACAAATACCAGGAGTACAAAGGAATAAGAAGAATTCCATTGAAAAGGACTTCAAGTTCTTTACCATATGAATATATATACAAATTTTGTGATTTTATAAAAAAAAATATGCAATGGATTTTGTGAGAATTATTATAGTTGGGTGTTTTATCAACTATATATATCACGATATCACAGAGTCCCATAAATAAATATAATCAAAATAGGGAGAAAACAAGATAGGATAATTGTATAATAAAATAATGATTTTGACTGGCGATATTTATCTTTTATTCTATTTATATTAATTATACAAACAAACGAAAACGAAAAACACAAACTCATATTGCTTTGAATAAGTATATCTATATAAAATCAAAAAAGGAATATAACAAAGTGTATATATACGCAAACGATAACTAATCTATAAATATATTTATTTTTTTTCTTTTAAATCTAATAGTATTTAATGATTTTCATTTAAAAAATGTTAATGATCAGACACGTTTATCGCGTACAGACATATTATATCGTATCGACAGATCATTATAGGTTAAAGTTTTATCGTTAGACCTTAATTTTTGTTTTTTTTTTTATTTTTTTTAAAAACGAATATGAATAAATATTTTTCCCTCCATAAAATATAATACGTGCCTTTCGAATATAAATATGTATATAGAAATATATATTCGTTTATATGCATATATAAACATTTATTCATAATCCAGAAAGAATTTTGAAGTGTATATAGAAACCTGAACCTTATTTATGCTTTATTTTAAAGCAAATACTAATAATAATAATAATATAAAAAATTGAAATGAATAACAACACAATACAACAACAATGAAAAAAGGTCCCTGCATATGTACTAAATAACACCATTACAAAAAAAACACCAATTTTTTTTTTTTTTTTGTATTTTCATACCCACATCCTTCTTCACTTTATTTATATATACACACAAATTAATATATAGATGCATAAATGTATTGTATATATATATGATAAAGGATACAATATAGAGTTTATATATATATATATATATAGAAAACATACAGAGAATTATATATATACAAATTTTAGATTTTTATTATTATAAACAGTATACCTACATAAATAAATATATATACCAGAAGAGTGTACCAAATTCTTTTGTATATGTATATTTTTATTTTTGAATCTATAAAATAAATGGTTATAATTTTGAAAAAATACCAAAAATAAAAAAAATAGGAAAAAAATTCCATCGTTGAAATAAATATATATATATATATTTACAACTCCAAATCAACAACAAATGTTTATGTATATTTTTGTTCGATACGTATATATAAGGATATAAACATATATATGTAAAGTATAATGACCAAACTGTTGTTTTTATATACACCAAATGAATAATCTATAAATACAAAACACCACAATTAATCATATCAATTTTTGGGTACTTTTGGTATTTATTCAGAACGTATGGATCTACTAAAGATGATTCCAGGACAAACACTTTTAATACTTTAACAAACTTATATGGGTATGAATTTTGATAATTGAAAATATTGAAAATTGTTTTCACTGTTTAAACCCCATATAAAAAATTCATATCAAGAATATTACGAAATGCATATAATATAATATATATTAGATTATGGACAAAGATCAAAACAAAATATTTTATATATTAAGAAAGAAGACGGCTGACGACCTCTTTAAACGCGATTTTATTCATCTTATATTCTATATAATATGCATATATCATATATGTTTATTATTTATTATGAAGTGTCCTTTATAATATATATATGCTGTCTAAACATACAATTTTTTTTTGACAAATTATATATATAAAAAAAACCTATTATAAATACACAGTAACAAATTTTTTCCCATTGAAATTATTCTCATTTGATATTTTATATGAATACCACCAAAAGAGTGTATATATTCTAAAGTTATAATATTTCTATATCATCCTAGCAAATATACACACGTAGAAAATTAAGCTGATATATAGTTTTTTTTTTATATATAACCATATAACATACAATTTAATATATATAGTTCATATTTTTATATAGTCCTATATATAATTTTTGTTTATGAAACATAACTTTCCCAGAGCTTCGTAAAAACTTATATACACATACACAAACTTTATTATATATTTATGTATTATATATATTCACAAAGAGGTAGCAAAGAAAAAATTAAATGAATATATCCACTTGGTATACGATTTAGTATATATATTTAGTTTATTTTCATTTTCTCACCATATTTTTTCATTGTTGAATAACATATATATGCAAGATCCAACACAAAAAATAATATAGTTAATAGCATGTTACTTCATTGAAGAAAGAAAGCAGCCTGAATTATTTGCTATATCAAAAGTTAAAGGAGGAAAAAAAAAACAATAGCTTTTTATTTTATTAAATTCTTATACAAATCTAATAAAATATACACAAAAATATGTAATATACGCGTATAAGAACAGAACGCAGACAAACAACAATAGGATTAAAAAAAATAATTCAATCAAAAAATATATGGTATCTAACTATATATTTATTTATATTTCAAGATCAAGTATAAGATATACGCAAAAAAAAATTAAAAAATCGTTTTTAAGGTCCAGAAAATAAATGAAATAAAACTTCATGATCCGAATATGTGATTTTGAATCAGTTTTCTCACAACATAAGAAATTCTTATATTTAAAGTAAACAAATCAAAAACATATGTTTGTTTAATTAACCTATACACAACATATGTATATATGCATATATCACATATACCTTTAATGGAAATTTAAAACCTTAAATCATGTGTAAAATTCATAAGCTTTTATTAATAAATTGATATAAAATTTTAATATGCCGTTGTATATATTATTTATATATATAAAAAATTTTGCCAAAATTTAAAGACTGCAATTTATTGGAATTTCTTTATTTATTTATTTTTTATATATATAGGTATAACAACCTAAATCAATAAATGGCACAAACTTACCCTTCTGCCTTCATTGCAATTTATATATATATTAAATATAAGATGGAATATATAATATAAACGCAAAAACAACTGATATAATATTAAATAACCCCAAATGCTGGATTTATATTGCAAAAAAAAAAAAAAAAAAAATATATGACTTTGTTTATTTAATTCCTTATATGCATTTATGCGTAAAATAAATATGTATAATGTAATATTTATGATGAGGGTGAACCTGAAATCATATATATATATATAAAGATACACACACAACATTTAACAATAAATAAAAAAGTTATTTTGCAAATATGCAACAATTTGATGATTTATTTTTTTTTGGAAATTAAAAATATTTGGTGAATTTTAAAAGAAAAACAATTTGCAAAAATAATAGAAGCATCTAAAATACGTTTTTTTATACTTCTATATATCTATCTAACATAAAATAGAAGAAAAATATATTGAGAATTTTTCTTTTTTTAATTAAATTATTCTATTTTTTATAAAAATATCCTTTAGTATTATAGTAAAATATTATTACTATTTATAATAACAATAACTTTTATTATTATTATATATTTTATACTATATATGAGTAATTATAATAAATATGTTATAAAGGGATGGATCACGCGTCAACAATAAATTAATATCTTGGTAAATTTTCCCTCAAATGGCATATGGAAAGTTGTATTATTATACATATATATATATATATACAATTTAGTATAATTTTGCATAAATTATAAATATATGTTTTATATTTTGATCAATTTATATCTATATATCTAAATATATATATATATCCTTTAATATATTTTATTCAAATGTTTGTTCCCTTTATTTGTAATAAAAATATCTATATATATATATATATATGGTATATATGCGTCTATAATGTAGTGTAACAAACGGATTTTAAATGAGAAAACAAAAAATAAAAATTTATATCTACACAATATAATACTATCGGCGTTCGTTAAGTATATACACAACACATATAATATGCCAGCGGCGCCGCGTATCCAAAAATTATGGTTGTCAAAATTTTTGAAAAGAACAATAATTCGTTAAACTAAAATAATTTATGTGTTTTTAATTTTTTCAAAAAGTCAACTAAATTTCAATTTAGAAATGCTCAACTGGATTCAATTCACAAATAAATTATTATTTTTAATTTGCACTAAATATCATTAAAATGCAATATGAAATCTCCAAGTTGTTCAAAAACTAAATTAGCAACATGAATAAATAAAAATAAATGCTCGTATTGCAAAAATACTTTGTTAATTTTAAATGAGAATTATTTTATTATATATTTTCTTCTTTTATACACACTACTAATTTCTCATACTTTACCTCATTTGTTTTTGTATTGTATCTACATTACAGCATGTGCGATATATGAAAATATTAGTTTACCATATGTATGGAAGGTTGCTAAAAAAAAATATTGACAACATTCTTATAAGCACACCATATAAATAAATCAAAAGCCCATATATTTTAAGTTTAACTACAATTTTATTTAGAACAAATTTAACCATTGAGTTGTTACAACAAAGCTTTCACAACTTAAATTCAAATACATATGCATGTCGTTGAATTTGTATATAATAGCATAATAGGATAATAGGTAAATAAGACAATATGAATCGAATGGAAGTTGTTAGTATTTTATTGTAACAACCTACTGATTAAGTGTGTTGGTCTTCTAAATGAAATTGTAGTTAATTTTAAAATATATGGCCTTTTTGATTTTTTATATGATGTGTTTAGAAGAATGTTGTCAACATTTATTTTTAACAAAACTATTTAAAATCAATTCTATATCGAATAGTACGTGAAGTTAAAAAAATTTTTCGCAAATTTTCAGGACACATTTTTTTTTTAAATATTGAATTTTTATATGATTTTTTCGCAAAAATCAAGTTGTCATATGACAACTAGGACATTACCAGGATACGCCACTATAATATGCATACATATACAGCATAATAATAAAAATAACTTTCAACTATTCAAATAGAATGTTATTTTTAATCAGACAATGTTGCGTCTATAGTCAGTCTAGCGTGTAAAAGTCCGCATTTACACTTAGGTACATACAAATTTTGTCATATACAAAACATTATTATAAAATATTATCAATCATAAACCATTTCGGGGGAAAAGTAGTGTAGACCAATCCTTAAATTTTGCGACTAGTCATTCCCTTCAGGTAGATTTCTAACCTCTGTATAATATACAATGAAAAATTGTGTTAAAAACTAACAAACTCATCAAGAAACAGAACATATAGATTTCTACGCTTGAATATCAAATGTTTTTAGTTCTTCTTGGCAATACGGCTCCAGAACTCTAGTATAGCATTAAGACTATTTTATTTATTTGAAAAATTTGAAATATGAATTCAATTCTTTCGTATGGAAGTATTTATTTTATTACAAACTGAAACATTACATATATAAAGATATTTTTGAGAATAATCTTTGTCGTATGCGCCATCAAAGTATAGTATCACGTATTCGTTTATATGATGATGCCCTTCCTTTAAAATTCAAAAAAAAAAAAAAAACAAAATAACCGGCGTTCTAACAGATATTACTGCTTTTTTTCTATATTTTATTTGTACTATAAATTTTATACTATATAACTTGAATTATACATATATAAAAATATACATTTTGTGCACCATTAAACATCAGAAATATTTTAGGGGGGCTCATATATTTGTTGACAGGTTTGTTTTTTTTGTGTATATATATATATTCCTTTTTAGTTTGTTTTGTTTCAATTCGTTTTTATATTGTTATTTTTCTTTTTTTTTTGTATTTCAATTTCTCTTTTGGGGGTATAGTAGCGAGTCACCACTATACCATATAGCTTATATAATATGATTTAGCAATGCGTTTAAATATAGTTTTTAATATTAAAAATATATATATAATTTTATTTTCAGTTGAACAAACATTAATATATATATATGTTAGTATACTTATTTTATTATACATTTTTGTAACGCATTTAACCCATCCAATAATATATGTATATATGAGAATAAATATTACAACAAAAACAGCACCACCATCATCACCACCACCACCACCAACAAAATGTATTTAAAATATAACAAAAATAAAATTGAAAAAAAAATACTATCAAAATGAGCATTTTTAACTAGGTATTTATTTGGGGTTTTTTTTTTTTGAGGCAATGTACCATCAGATAACAATCACAAATTTTTTTAAGAAATATAGTTTCAATTGTTATAATTTTAAGTGAAAAACTTTGTAATCCTGAATAAAAATATCTATGTAAGAATAATTAATTATAGAAAATCATCCTAATTTGATATTTAGAGGTTTAAATCCTAAATGTAACAAAAACATTTCATTATTATATTGTTTATAATGCATTATTGGTCGGGATAGTCTGTTTATTTTTAGAAAAATACAAAATTCTATTACTATAAGGCAAGGGTAAATTTTCTCATAGCATAAAATAAATGTATTTGAAATTTATACATATATGAAAAATATTTAGAAAACGAAAAGCATATATATAATATAGTTTTATTTTGTATACATAATATACGATAAATATAAATAATTTGGTTTAAAAATAATTACATTTGTTGATTTCATACAATACACATCATACGTATACGTATACGAGAAGAGAAGAAAATCATTTACAAAAAAAAAAATAAAAAAAGGGATGTAAAATATTATTATACTTTTGAAATATTTAATTTGATTTTAAATAAAATTTATGTTAGCTAATATATATTTTTATATTTTCTTTATATATATATTAACCGAAAATATTATTTAAAATACAAACAAACAAAAAATGGTAATAATTTTCAACGAGGAAATTTTCAATATTAATTTTTGATTTAATTATAATATCATTTTAGGGTTTTTTTATTTTCCATTTTTTATTTTTTTTTTTTTTTTTGCATTCAAATATAAAATGATTTATTTATTAATATTATTATTATTATTAGAATATCTTTTTGCTGGCTGGCTGATATAATTTAAAATGAAAATGAAAAAAAAATATATATATATAATTAAATTAATCTATCATTTTTATGTATGCATTCATTTCGATTAGAGCGATAAAAGACATAAAAATTAAAACGATTTATTTAAGAAAATTATTAATAATTATAAAAGTACAATTATTTATTTTCATATGAAAAATCAATGATTATAACAATTTTTTAGATTTTTATTTACTATTCTCATTTAGTTACAGTTAAAAATTTTCACGTAAATTATCATCGATTACTATATGATATAAAAGTAAATGAATAAATAAATTTTCTTTTAATAAAAGTTTTCCATTTATTTTTTTCGTTCTTGTCAATCTTTCTTATTTTCTCCCCCATTATCATTTATATACATTAAGTGCATATAGATCAATACATGAATATACAGCAATAAATAAAACTTTTATCAAAAATTAATCAATAAATGGAAATGGGATGTATATATATATTAAATGTAATATACAATATATTTGTAAAAGTATTACATCGTCATTATATTCGTCTAAATTCTTGAATATATTTACACCTCAATTTAATATATATATATTTAAAGTATACACAACCTATAAACGGAATGACAATGTAAATTTTGTTGAATTTAAAAATATTAAAAATATTTTTCTATGTAAATTGATAATTTGCGGAGTAAAAGGAGTTTCAAACACACAATGTGACAATAAAAAAATATTTGTATTAGTATCAAAATCTAAAAAAAGAAAAGTGTTGAATATTTTATAAGTTTATGACTTTGTGCCATTCTCGGCTTAACCAATTCTCGAGATCGAAAGAAAAGTTCTGGTTGACAAAAATTGAACCGACATTATGTATACCCGAAACCCGGGATTTGTCGGAGTTATCTGGAGGAATTAAATAAAATAAAAGTGTCCTTATCAAAATGATGATTATATCAAATATAAATTTACACATCCTGTATATTTATATAGTAGATTGCATAAAATAAAAAATTTATATATATTGATTTGTATAATGGCTTACATCATTTATAATTATAAAAAATAGTGAATTATATATTAAGTACTTTAATGAAAAATTGTTGATAAAAAATCACTCACTGCACTTGATTACATAATTAAGTATATGGAAAATTGCAAATATAAACATTTTCTAAGATTCTATTTAACATAAATTTCATATTAATATATAAAAAATATAAATAATTATTAATACGTATATATATATATATATATATATATAATAAAGTTATAAATATTTTAATTAATGTATAGTAACTCTGCGATCGTATATTCTATATAAAAAGAATAAAGTTACAAAAAAAAAATTATCATTTTTTTTTTAATTAAAGTTTAAAGAAATGAATATTTTATAAATATATATTATACAATATTTTTTTTTATATACAATGAATAAAATATGACATTTAATGATTTATTTTATATATATGCATTAAAAGTTTGTGTTTTCTCTCCATTTTTTTTCAAACCATTAATATATAGTATTTATACACACCAACGAATGCCACACAAATAAATTTTTAATTCATTTAAAAATGTACTATATATATAAATTATATCTAGTAAATTTATATATAGTAAATGCATATGTACTATATGTACTTAAAAAAAATACATTTCCACCCATATGTATTTAAACAATTAATTTTGAAAAATTGCATTTTAAAAATGATTTTAAGTATTTAATTATATATTATAATTATATCATTGCAACAAACATTTCTAAAAGATTTCAGATTTAATGTTTTTTAATAGGAAATATTTTTGGATAGTATTTGTATATAGTGAATATAAAATAGAGAGTATAAATCATTTTCTTATATAGTGACAAATGGAAATAATAATTGTATTTTCAATATATATGGAAAATTGAAAGAAATGTGGAGTGGAATTTTATATACATAATTATAAAATTTGTTAAATAATAACATTGTATAATTAATTTAATTAATTTTTAATAGAAATCTCGTAAATCAAATTCAAATTATATTGGGTTTCAATGTTTGAATATATAGGCGGCCTCTTGAACAAGTATATATTTTTATGCTCGAGATCAAATCATCAGAAAACTTTGGGTGTTATTATAATTTTCTTAAAAGTTTTATTATTTAGAAATATATAGTGAGATTCTGAAAACATTTTTTTGAAAATATTTAACATATGAAAACAATTCTGATTCGATTCCATTTACAAACAATAATTCAATATTTTCCGGAATCATTTGGAATGATCATATGTTTAATCTAAAAAAAAAAACTATAATAATATCTTTAATCGCAACCGCAAACAGATATTTCAATTTAAAAGAATATATTAGCTTATCTATAAATTGCAATAATTTACAACATCACTTAAATTTGCGATTGATTAATTATTTTATTTTAGTTATAAAATAAAATTCTCCATATCAATTAAATTTACATAAAATTAATACTAAATTTTTGATATATTGAATTTTACTTATATATCATTTCTATTAAAATTAATTCTCCTATATATATATAGCCGCATCTATATAGCCATTTATAAAATATATACGTATATAGTGTATATAACCACATATGTTAATTTTTATATTCGGTATTCATATGTCTATATGCATATATAAATATTAGTTAGAAATAATTACATTATTAATATACCCATCTGATATTTTGTACATATATACGAATATATTTATATACTACGATAAATTGATTGTTATATAGAAAATCATTAATCCTTGTCATTTTAAAATTATATTCATTATTAATTTATTCTGATGCAATTTTATTCCCCTTGTACCACATATTTTATATTACATATATACATATGAATATTATATTTATGATGAAATATCAATTTTATAACAAATTGATGACTTGACGAATTTTTTCTTTTATTTTTATTTTGTTTACCTATAAATTCTTATATTAAGTGTTAATGATATGTACATATATATATACGTACGTACAACACTATACACTCAGAAAATTTGTTTTATATTTTTAACGAAAAAATTTCGTAAACCATATTTTTTACATTTTTTATTAAATTAAAGTAAATTTTAGTATGACTAACAATAATTTCGTTGTATTTAAAGAATTTATCGTATTAAATTAATGTGATCTTTCTAGTTTTAACAAAACAATTTTCGTTAATATTTATATTTATGATTAAGAAAACATTTTGTTAAACGTACAACGAATTTCTTAAATATTACACTGCCCTTCGTATAACTAACGAATACTTTTCATGATTTTACAAATTATTCATGTAAATTATTCGCTCTGTAACATCTTTAATTTAACAAAAAAATTCGTAAAAGTATTTTGTAAATAGTACGATATTACGTATTAAATTAACAAAAATTTCGTTAAACTGTATATGTGGTACATAATAAATTGAATTGGCTGATGCAAAATTTTTTTTATTGAATTTAGTAGGTAAAGAACGTTCAACGTGTACATTACTAAAAATAAAATATGACTGAATATATATATGAATCCAATTTGTTGGAATCTGATTTATTGAATTTCAATGTTATTGAATGTGAAGAAGTGAACTCATTAACAGAAAATGTTAATGAAAATAATAATGAAGTGATATTTGCAGTTATACCAGAAGAAGATAAATTATTAAATTTGTTAAATGAATGGGGATGTGGGGAGTTGCATCAAAAATTTATCGGTAAGTTGATTTTATTTTTATTTAATTAATGTTATCAAACATTTACCAGTGAGTTAAATCTCTTATTATTTGTGTAACATACATTTTTCTATATATGATTTTATGCAATAACGTAACACAATTTGATTGATAACTCGAATCGAATGTATGTATATAATCGTACGTCTAATGTGTATATGTTAATGCATAATTAGTACCTAAATAATGAGAAAAAAAATCATTATATTATAAAATCTAAAACGAAATACGTTTCATTGAATTCGTGGAATATGCTGTAAAGAATGCTGTGGAAACATGTATATACGATAGAAGTCATAATTTTAGTAATTTAAACAAATTATTTTATTATTTCAATAAAATATTTTTATTTTTCTAACCTTTTGTTGTGCTTAACGAAGAATGTTATCACTATTACGAAATTTTTTTAAATTAATCAATAATATTAATAATATTTTTTTATAATTTTTGAAAATTTTCAGGGCCTCCGAAATATTTATGGACATTTAGATTCGAGGCGAAACATAATGAAGTGAAAACCTATTCCAGAAATATCAACTCCAGAATCAATATATCAAAAACATTATGACAGATTCGCTTATAAGAATTATAAGGAATTCGCTTATAAAATATTATGTAAAGAAACGTTCCACTGTACTAAACTAGACAACAATTTCGATGCATTAATAAACTGTGAGCAATATCAAGAAATCAAAACTTTACTAAATATAGATGACGATATATCTATAACATTGTCATTATTAAATTATTAAAAGATAATTATTAAAATGCGACAAAATTTTTAGATATAATCATAGTAATGTAATTTTTTATAATCATTTATATTTTATAATTTTATAATTAATAAAAATTTCAATTAATGTAAATCATAGTTTTTTTGATTTTATAAAGGAAAAAAAATTGTTTTTATAAATATATTTATAAAAACAATAAAGAAACTTTCTTGATTTTACAAAAACCCATCATTAATTTTACAAAATAGTATGTGTTATTTTAACAAATATATTCGTTAATTTTATAAATGTATATCTTAAACGAGTTAAATTCTTTCATGATTTAACAAAAACTCATTATTAATTTTACAAAACTGTATGTTATTTTGACAAATATATTTGTTAAATTTACAATTGAATATATTACAATCAATAAAAAATATTCCTTGATGTTACGAAAACCATCGATAAATTTACAACATTTAGTTGTAATTTTAACAAAGATAAACTTTAATTTTATAAATATCTTAACAAAAATGATGAGAAATTAATAACAACATTTTAGTAAATTTAACAAAAAATATTTTGTTAAAATAACGAAGTGTTTCCTTGGAGCCAAAATAACGAAATTTTTCATTAAATTATAGTGTTTTTTTCATTAATTTTATTGAAATTTTTGCTGAGTGTACTTATATGTTTATAAATATATAGGTATATATAATAAATACATAACGACGATACAAAATGTGTATATAAAATGAATTTTTGCATCGTATATGAATAATAATTTATAAAATTATATATATATATATTTATCAATGATATCAGCAAAATTGCATTGCATTTTAAACCGTATATATATAGGTTCTGCATTTATATATTATAATATTAATTTTATTTTTATATGCATAACGGGCTTTTTGTATTATTCTGATAATAATTTTAAAAGGTTTTATTAAAATATTATAAGCCTAAATATGTGTATTGTGTATGCATAATTTCTGTCGCATAATTATTTGAAAATCCTATATGCGGGTGTATAAGAACATTTATAGAATGTAGGAAATCGTATAGATTTTCGAATGAATGAAAAGGATGAATGAATATTTGCAAGAAATTGGGTAATTTACTAGAATTTCGGGATTTTTGAATTACCTGTTAGTAATTTTCAGTTTGCGTATGCATCATCATATATATCGTTATGTTGGAACCTTTTACCATCCGCAATATAAAATCGATTCAATGAACTTGCAGTGCTTTTCCTATTAGTTATTACTGATATATAAAAATTGAATTTTTTTTTTCTTAAATAAAAATTGATCCTATATATAGTATACTATTATATTTTTATATACTGACCGTTCATCAAATGATAATTAAGTTATCTTCATATAGAAATCTAGTTTTAAATAATAGTACAATTCATTTCTGACTAATAAAAATGAAAAATGATCTTATTACATAAAAAAAAAATTAATATTTTCAGGATGCAGAATAAATTGAGATGTATATTTTATCATAAATATGTATATATATATAGATTATTTATTAATATATGTTTATAGTGTAGTACATAAATATAGTCTATATAGTGTAAATTATTTATAGATATATGTTAATGTAAATATAAACATGAAAATGAATAAAAAATAAACAAATACCAAAAATCAATGTTGTTTTCTATTGATATAGAGTTATATCCTATACCTATATATATATATAATAATTGAACAAGTACATAAATTCTGTGTATTGAAAACATTCAACTATATACATCTATATGTACATTTTAATATTTTATATATAATACATTTACATGTGCAGCAAGAATTGAAACATGTAAATTTATATATATTTAATAAATTTTATTATTTTATAAATATATATATATACATTTTAAATCATATATATATGCAACTAAATATATACAAAATAGATATATATATATATTGTTCATATAAAGACATGATGTATTCTGTTGTATATCTATCTATAAATGTATTGTATATATAATAAAATACCATATATAGTATACAGGGAAAACTTTTGAATAAAGTTTTAATTTAAATTTTTCATTATGCTGACTTAGTCAACCACAATCGCCCCATAACATCATATATGATGAATTGACTATTATATATATATATATACAAAGTGATATAAATTTAAATCATATATAGTATATATATATATAAATATATCTATCTATATTGTATGTTTACATAATATACCTATATATATGCAAGTATATATACGCTCATGTGAATATTGTTTCTATATATATAATATATATATGGAATACAAAGTGCATATGGGAAAAAATACCCTTAATTTTGCTGGCTCACCCTTTATTATTATTATTATTATTATTATGCATGATTATTATTATACAATGCACTTGCAGAAATATTGAATATATAATGTAATAATATATATATTAAATAATATATGTATATATATAGAGGGATGAATTCATCTTATCACCGAAGGCACAATAATATTATAATACTGAAGATATATTAATATATACATAGAATATATATATATAGTCATAGTCAAGTATATAAACGTATGCAACTTGACAAAGATAGTATACATAAAGATTACTTAATATACATATACATAAATATGACTATGATGTGTATATGATGAAGAATATAATAAATGAAGTGGAATATATCAACTATAATTGTGTATATATACGACGTGTATATATGCAATATTGTAATTATTCCCTATAGAGATTATATTTTCCTGAAAATCTATAGAGAACGCATATACAACAAGTATATAATATAAATACGATTATATATATACAGATGAATGTCGTTTTAAGGAAAATGTATTTATAATTTATAAATATTTATATACCTTATAGCGTATAAATAACATTATATCGTTGTTTATAGTTTTTTTGGTGTTTAGTAAAACTATTGAAATATTGATTAAACAAAAACTAGTTCTAACTTTATTATATTTGAAAATAAAAGTAGTAAAATTCCATAAAACACTCCAGTTTAGGACTTCGTGATCAAGGCTAGAGGAGCACATAAGTAAATCTACTAATAATTAATAATAAATTTCTAAAATAGTCAATAACATTATAGAGAAATCAAAATCTTTTGGAAACTTATTTCATTGTTGATCCATTAAATTTTGCTTAAAAAACAACTAATATCGAAAAAATATACGAATGAAAACAAAACAATATTATTCTGTATATAAATAATAAATATATATTATATATGAAAATGTCCTTATGCAAATATAAATTTATATCCTTTTACTATATATATATATATATATATATATATATTTTATTTATGTATAAGAGAAAATTTATATCTATATAGATTGAGAACTGCAGAATATGATTAAAATGATAGATTAAAATAAAAAAAAAAAACGGAATAATTTTTTTTTTTTTATTTTTTAATATCTTTCAAAAGTGTCAGCAAACATTTACATTATTAATTACAGTTATTATTAATAATAATATCCTTTTGTATAATACTCATTTTATTTTATATATTAAATATACATATAAAAATATATTACATTTTGTATTTGTAGTATTTACAAAGAGTTTATTTATATATATATATGATAAATATATAAATATATGCATAGGTAAACCTCTTACGGTGAACATTTAATATGATTTATACATTTCATATTTATCATATTTATATTATATCCTTATAACATATAAATTGTAGGTATTACAATCTATTTATAAATTACAGAAATTACTATGCATAATTTATAAATATACATATGTACATTTATGATCCACATTTATGATAAAACAATTGTCATATTTATTATTTTAAATCCAATGTTATATGTATGTTATGATAAATATCAACAAGTATATATGTATATACATATGTACATATAATCATATATTGTATTTACATACAAAATAATGCATGTCAATTTAGTAAATAAAAATAAAATTCTTTATACTATATTATTTTATTTGTATACTATACATAAACCATATGCGAATGAAAATTTATTTTTATTATATTGTATACCTATATATATATGGAAATACAATGAAAATGTTTGCATTTAGAAATAGTAGATTATTATAGCAATTTATCAATATACTATATATATAATATATATCCATCTATCTGCGTTTATATACATATATGAAAATTGCAAAAGTTATCTATTAATTGTATCTATAACATATAGATATAAACAAATAATATACAAAAAGTTTTTATTAACTGATTGAATTGAATAGAAAAAATGGGGTTTTTTTTTGCTTTACAAAATAATACCTAAAAATAACAATTTTTAAAGTAGAATTGTGTAATTAAACGATTATTATTTTACAAACGGTTTTTTTGTAATAAATAACCGCAATCATTTGAATCAATGTTTGTATTTATATTTCATTAATTTTTGTGTTTATGAATAAGTTTAATAAAATTGTCCTAGCTTAGTTTTCGGGAATGAATGATTTATTTTCTGATCTAAAAAATGACCAATCAATGATCAATGTTATTGATCAATCAATAACAAAAGAGAAAAACATTTTGTCTCATTTGTAAACGAAATGAAATGTTAATTTACAAAATGAATTAAAACATCTTTCGATATTGTAATAGTTTTGCCGATTTGAACATTAAAATCGGACAAATATATACAAATTTTAACTACAATGAAAATTAACTTGATATATTCATGTATAAAAGAAAAAAATTTATTTCAAAAAATGTTGATGTTTTATTAGAGTTGAATTGAAAAATAATTTAGTTTGAAAATAAAAAAATAAACTATAAAAAAATCAAAACTTAAATGAATTTGACAAAAAAAAAAAGTAAATACGAAATTTAAATAACAAATACAAAATACAACAATATGCACTTATAATAATATATCATATGTCTATCTATATCTATACTAATCTATCATGAAAATGTTTATATTATAAAATGAATGAAAATACAGAAAAATAGGAAATTTTATTTTTTTAAATATATGCAGAATTCATTTTCATTTTATTTGGTATATTTTTATACTATATATATAACGTACAGGAAATAGAATATATATATATATATTCACTCTATTTCGAAAATGTAATCACATTTCTTAAATTCTAAAATAATTTACAACAAGAAAGAGTATTTCAATTCCGATGCATTTAATTTATATATAAATATATACATATTGTATTGTATATATTATGTATACAAATAAAATTTATATTCATAAATAAATAAGAAAATTAAACATTTTGTATTATTATTATTATTATTCTTTTATATATTATAATGCAATTGCATTTTATTTTATGCATTTGTTTAAAACTGAAAATGATAATGCACTTGAGACGGATATAATCTTTTTATAAATATATATATATAGTTAATGAAAACTTTCCGTGTCACTATTTTCATATATATATATAATATAACAATAACGCAGATAAAATGAAATATGTAAAATTATATGTTTTCTATATATATTATGTGAATAAAAGTTCATGCAAAATATGTTAATAAAAATTTAATTATAAAAAAAACAATATATGTACTTACCTAATTAGATATATAATCTTTGATACAGATGCAATGTATAATTAGTCATAAAAGTATTTTACAATGGTCGTTAACTGAAGCGCATAAAACTGCGAAAAGGAATAAAGAAGAAAAATAAAATTAAAATTATTAATCTAAAATATTGATTATTCGTTTATATAATTTAATTGTTTCGCAGAATTATATAGCTTTAAAGATTCATAATAAAAAATTATTGCTCTTTAGAAATTCTTGATCAAATATTTCAATATATTAGATGGATATTGAACGGGTTTATAGTGAATGAAAAGAGTATTATGTACCGCATCATATTATATAGATTCAATCAGTACAACAAAAGTATATATTAACGTAAATCACTTATAAATAACTTTTAATACACTATATATATTTTACATCCTCATTATTATTATTATAATATACATTTCAATATTTATTTATTATGTATTGCTTATAATTAATTACGAATAGACTTATTTATTATTCTTTTCTCAATAAGTTCAAGTAGTATATGCATTAATAACATAAATAAAACAAAATATATATGTATATATTGTATTAACAATAAAAATAAATATCCTTTTCCATGTTTACGTTCTTATACTCATATAAAATATACATAAAAACATTTTGTTTTTCTATAAATCCATATATATGAATGCGTATATACTTTTCTATATAATATAATAAAATCATCTATATAGAATATATATATATATAGTATAAGTATACATAATAGTATATGTCTGTTAAGATACAATAAACGACAATTTATTTATAAGCAATGTATGATTGCAAATAAATATATATATATATATATATATATATATCTATATTTATACGTACATTGAGTATATTATGTATAACTTTGTGCTAAATAATAGTGTTTTTGACAGTTAATATGAAAATAAAAAAAAATCTTTATATAACTTACTACAATATACAAATATATGAAAGTGGAAGTTGGAAAATAAACCACACATAAATACTTCCATATATATTTAGTGTACATAAAATGATATGAACTTACAAATAAATAAATTTATATCACAACAGGTAAAATTGTTATTTATATATATATATAAAATATACAGACAGAGTTTTATTTTGTTTTCTTTTAAATATATACATACATATAATGGTAATGATAATAATAATAATAATAATAATAATAATAACAATATAATAAGTGGAAAAAAAATGTAATTCTCGAAATGTTATTATATGAAACTTGATGGGTTCTATAATATAAATATGACATGATATATAGCATATTATATACAAAAAAAAAAAAAGAAGAAATTGTATAACCTATTTCATATTCGTATATTAGAGTCATCGAAACAAAAAATATCTTGTATATATATATATATATTCTATAGATTATAAGTGGGAGAATAAAAGTTATTAGTGTATATATCTATTTATCAATATCTAAAGTAGTATTTATATTTTGTAATATAAAAGATAACGAGAAAAAAATAAAAAGATTTATTGTCCAAAATTCGAATATTTCGATAATTCTATATTAAATATTTTCCTAAAAACCACTATGAATGGAAAATCCAATTTCCTTTTTCTTAATTTTATGTGACGGAGAAACATTTCTTTGGCAGTTAAAAAGGTTTTTTGGGACAAAATAAATCAAAATTCTATATAAGATGTAAAAATACTCGCATTAACAATCCATCAATAATTTACTATCTATAAAACGATTACTTTCCTCAAAAAAGAATATTGGAATAATATCGAAATATAATTTTTCATATGATAATAAAAATTTCCTGTGAAAGAATACTAAATTTAATGATAATCCTTTACAGAATTTAAAACATTAAACGATTATCTATAAAATAAAACAATACATATATATATATGTGTATATAATTAAAATGAAACCTCTGTAAATGAAAGGATATTCGTATTGAAAAAAATTTTTAAAATAAATTGACATATTGGTATATATAATAAATATTTTGGATTCAATTAACCTATTTATATATATACATTTATAAGCTTAAAGGCTAAATAAAATTTTGTTTATGTGACAATTATAATTAATAAAATTTCATCTCGTCATCAAAACATCCAAAAGGAATATTTAAAAAATTCCCCGATAAAATAAATATCAATTTTTTTTTTTTGGTTTATAATTATTTTGACTTGTGTTTATCCCTTTTTTTGTATATGCTATGTAAATAAATATATACGTATAAAATTGTATATAAAAGCTGTTGTGTGGTATATATATAGTATATGAAACTTTATAATTTATAAACAATTTATTTCATGTCATTTATAATATTTATGTATATATATATGAATGATGTACAATAAATACAGCACACATTATATATATATATATATAGATATATTGAAATGAAAAGTTTTATTGTATATTTAATTGCATTTGAAAGTAAAATAATTGATTTCACTTTGTCTTTTTACAAAACAAAATTTTATGATTTTATATATACATTTATTATTTTATATGTATCAAATCAACAACATTTACAAAGTATATTATATTAACGTTTATGGTAGCTGATATATACAATATACATATATAATAATATATTCATAAAACAAATTTATATAGCAAAATGAAAATTGAATTTATTGAAATAATTGATGGTACTTCTATTGGGAGTTTAATATATACTTTTTTTTTACATATATATATATATATATATATATATGTCAATGTGATGTGAACAGAAACGATTAACCAATTTTATTATATGTAAATTAAATTTATATACATGTAATTAAATTAAATGAACAAAGAACGACAAATTAAAAGCATTTTAATGATTATATGTTGTAATATAAACTATATTATTGGTTGTACGGGAATTAATAATATAATCGTTTTTTTTTATGTTGTTTGATGTTAAATAAACTAAATATATGTACATTACTTTATATTTTTTAGTCAATGTATTTGTACATTACCTGTATAGCTGTTAACTTTTTCCACATCGTTTCAAACTTTGCTGATTGTAACAGGAAATGACAATGCAAATGTAACGTTTCTTGAACAGTGTGTGGCTTAGAGTTATCCAGTAAGAGACCATTTTAGTTATTTTGCGACAGCTGACGTATCTATTCAGACCTTTCACATTCCAAATTATTACTTTTAATTTTAACCCATTTTCGACATTGCGTTACAGAAAGATTAGAAACTTCTACTATATAGTAAACGATAATTGGCACTACAATTAAATTATACCAAACCACAAATCCACTTTTTCAGGTATGCAACATTTTTAATATAATTATAAAGAAAAATAATAAATATTTAAATGCCTTTATAATAATCTATAGTGATCGATGCTTATAATAATGAAATCAAAGTAATTTATATATTAAATTGAATATATATATATAAATGCATTTTTAAATATTTTATCAGAACCCAGCAATATATATCCTATAATATTTTTCTATATACAAATCCTTTTAAATATATATAATATATAATTTAAATGGTTTTGTTAATGTGTTGTGCTATAAAGAATTTATAAATAATATATAGGATATTGATTGTATAGAATATAGAATAGAATTTTAATATAATAATACTACTAAATATTAGTATATACAGAATTTTTAATTTTTTGTTCGGTTTCGTTTCGTATCATATAATATGGTATTCAATACAAAGAAATTAAAGTGTTGTGATATTGATAGGCAAATTTCGATATTCGCCGAAGTCAAAATATATACAAATCATTTAGAAGAACTTCTATTTTTTTAAATCTTTTTGTCTTAACCAGAAACGATGGTTGGAAGAATATCGATGAACCTATACAACTTATAGAATTTATACATCTATTTTGCATTATATATTCAACCAATTGAATAAAAAATAATAATCTTGGATATGTCAATGAAATTTATTAATACTAAAAATTTTGTTAATTTTGTATTATTGTTTCACAGAAAAATACTTTATAAAACATTTCAGTTTAAAACATATGATGTAAAAATAATTTAATCTATAAAATACAGAACACATTTCAAAAAAAAAAAAAATTCAAATTCAATGAATTAAAATTATATACAAATTGTTTTGTAACTGATGGTCGTATTATATAAGAATTTCTTTTTTTTTCTTTTTTTTTTATAATAAATTCGAACATATTTGGCATAATATAATTGAACATTTTCAATATACAATAAGTGTTTATATATCGTCTTATCGCGTATACCCAACACAACATTATACGCAGAGAGAGAGTAATGTTGATGTATAAATATGAATAATAGTAAAGGATATACAATTTTATATATAATCGTATAATGCAAAAAATATATATATATAAAAATGAAACGGATTACTGCTTTCACTTCACTTAAAAATCCTTTTAAAATCCGTTTTATATATTTATATATATGGATATGTTGATACTCCATACTTGTATATAAATGCATTTTTGCGGTATTACCGCACCAAGTATTGCACATAAAACGATAAGAAATTCTTGAGCAAAAAATGCAAAAAAAAAAATGTATATAATATAAGTAAATGGAATTTAATTTTTCTGAATTGCATATCAATAAGAATAAATATATAAAATATATACTATTATATATATAGATATTTGTGTATAAATAGCGAACAATCCACTTTTATAAAATGCAATACAATTCCCATTATTGTTAAGCGCTAGATATACTATATATATATAACTCTATATATTATTATAAGCATTGACATATATAAAAGCGTATATACCAATCCAAATATATATACATATATATGGTATAGATGCTTTTTTTTTTATGAATATTATATTTTATTATAATATAGTTAATTATAATAATTATGTATTTTTTATGAAATATCCTCTTTCATATTATAAAAATAAAGATTTTTTTCATTTTCACATGGACATGGTCGATGATTTTTTATTATTATATATAATATATGTAAAGTTATTGTGACTTGACTTCTATATATATATATATATATATAAAAATATATCAACAATAACGATGGGTAAATAATAATATTTGAATATCTTTGACATACATCTTTTTTTTTTATATCAGAAATATAAAATTATATGTAAATAATTAGGAAGATAAAAAAAAATGTATAGAAGAAGAAGAAAAAGAAGATAAATTGAATGTCGTATGGTGTATACACGAACTCATTGTACTCCATAACGATCAAGAAGGTATATATATATATATATATATCTGTTCAAGAGTCAAAATATACAATCTATATATATATATCTATCTATATATAACTTCTTCCTAGAGAACTGTCTGTAATTCTGTATATTATTATTATATGTTAATTGATGTCTTAATATGTGTGTATGATGGAAAGGGAGTTGTTTTTTTTTTATTGTGTTTATTTTTGTATGTTATATTATTATTCATTTTTAACATTGCATTGTTTATTTATTCTTTAACGTATTTATTTTTATTCTGTTACAACCATTTTTAGTTTAAATTTTAAATGTATCGTTCTCGTTTATAGCTTTTTCATTTCAATATATTTATTTTACAGTATATGTAAAGATACTGAGTTTTTTTTTATCTATCTTTACAAAAACAATATCCATTTAATTTAGTATTTTAATTATATACATGTATTCATAATTTCAGTCCTTTATTGCGATCGAATTTAGTATATTCATAAATGTAAATCGAATTTATTGGAAAATTTTCTTATGCATTAGTTGGAGGCAAATCTTATTATAAAGCGTATAAACATCAGAAGAAATACGTTTGCAATTTTGATTGATTCAAAATGAATGTTAAAATTTTTTAAATACATTGTATAGATTGTATATATAAAAATATTTAAATATACCCAAATATTCTGTATATATTCTGCAGAAAAGAACTCAAATTATATTTTATTTACGATTCGATTGTCTGGTTACGTATATATGAACATTAAATTTATATATATATATATATAAGAATAAGAAGTACATTTATTTAACAAAATTCAAAGCTCTATATTATATATAATTATTATATACATAGTTTCATATCATGCGAGTATATTGAAAAGAACACCTGTTGTTTTCATTATATTTTCGCTTCTTCATTTTTAAAATTATAAGGTAACGAAAAAATGTATTTTTATAAGAAATATATGTATGGGGAATTGAAATAAATGCCATTATATATTTTCTTTACTTCTTTAAACCACTTTAAAGAAAAAAACATGTTTATATATATTTGTTATAAATGCTTTTTAAATATATACAAGAGTATATGTTAAGTGAAATAATTGACGATTTGATGATTGAGATGACGATTTTGAATAAAAAAATTGTATTGCTGATTATAATGTTTAGGAAACATATTTATATACATGTGGTGGAGAATAGATAAGTGTAAATCTACGACGTGTACATTGCAATCAAATAAATATATACAATGACTATATACATATATATATAGAAAGAAATTCAAATATTACATAAATATTATAAGGAATAATACACCTATTATAATGATAAATTTATCATTAGTATATAGAGATGATATATGCGAGTGTAATTTTTTTTATTATAATATGACAATCATAATAACATTATAATAATAATAATAATCAGTATAAAATATGTGATATAAAGAAGAGCAATCACATAATAATATTTACAATGAATAATAATAATAATAATATGAAGAGGGTGAAAAAATAACTAGTATTATCATTATTATAATAAGAGTATATACAAACAATACAAAAAAAAATTATAATAATAATAATAATAAAAAAAAAATTACAATATTATATTAGTCCTATATTGCTGTAGAGGGGAATAATATAGTATAGATGATGATAAATAAATAAATGTTTAAACATTTCAATAATAATTATATTCATTCGTTTCGTTTCTTTTTTAGTATTATTCTTTTCCTTGCTTGACTTGATTAATATACATATATATATATCCTACTATCCACTTATTATTCTGAAAATAAACGTATATTCTCATAATATATCATTTGATAATATATGCACAATTATTTAAAAAAAAAAGAAAAATTATACATTTGATATGCATATTTTTGTCCATCGCATATTGTATGACAAAATATTATAATAATACCATACATGAAATTATAAAAAAAAATTATTTCAATTAAATAAAAAAATGTATAAATGCAATTTGATATAATAATTTTAAAGACCATACAATTATTATATAATAACATTTTAAAAATTTATATTAAAAATTTTACATTCACTCATTAATCAAATTAAAAGCTAACAATTCATATAAATTCATATAAACGACAGTTCCTTTTTGAAATTATAATAAAATTGAAAAAATAATTTCCTATTATAATAATCAAATCCTTATCTTACTCGATCACAATTCGATCCTGATCAATTCTGATTTTGTCAGAATTTGGAGATTTATTTCACTGCAGCTAATACTAATTAAGGTAATATATTTTTTTTTTAGTAAAATATATAATCAATACTAACAAAATCAGGAACATTTATAAATTCTATATCACCCCTTTATGAACTGCGATATTTTAATTTAAAATAATTTTATATATAACGCGAAAATCAGCATTTTTTAAAGATATTTTTTTTAAATAAGATTTTAATCGCTAGATGCGAAGATGAGAATCATTAATAAAAAGTAAATCTTCTACTATATGTATACATTTGAAGTATATGTACACATAGATAATAATTAAATTATCTTTAAAATTCATTCAACCACATGATTTAATTGAGCCCAAAATGAAACGGAGCGATATACAATAGGAAATCAGAAAGTTATTACATCCATCCATATACATATATATGTTATGTATATATACCAATGTTTTTCCAACAAAATTAACAACAAAAAAAATAATCATAACCAATAAAATTTAGATAAAAATGCTACACACCTAATAAATTTTTATCACTCTTAAAATAAAATAAAACTTCATATATATAAGAAATAAGAAGTACATAATATCGTATATGGACAAATAATACAAAAAAAGGATATATATATATATATACAATATCTATATATATTATATAAAAACCATAAAATTGACTGGCGCTTTCTTGCATATATATATATATATCCATAAAAATTAACACAAAAGAAATAACCAAGTCTTAATATATTGCAGACGCAATAATATTACAATTTACATTTGTAAATAGTATAAAAGTTGCAAATTTATTCAAGGGTGCAATCATTTCATTTTATCTATATTATCTCTGTATTTAATATCTATATATATAATCATATAATATAACAATAAAGTAAAAAAAAAGTTTACTCATTTAAATATTTGAATTGTATAAATTTGTATTATAATGTCTGAGCGTTATTCGTATATTTCTATATACATATATTGAACAAATTTACGTGTATTCTATAGTATATCTATCTATATATATACATACATATATCAGATATAAACGCGACGATGATTACATTTTGTTGATGTTAATAGTTTATATAATAATAATAATGGCGTAATATTATAATGTCACTTCTATATATACATATATAATGCGAGAATGACTCATTGCGGATATACTATTTTATAATTTTACCATTTTAAATTGTTTATTTATATTCATATATATATGCAAAAACATCATTTTATATCAAATATTTTACCAGAAATTAAAATTATATACATATTGGAGTAGTTAATATAAGGATATATATACAATTTATTTGTATGATGTATAAAGTATTACATATAGGTATTACACGTATAATACTCATGGTATTTAACACTTTCAAAATTTATTTGGTATAAAACAAAGTATATTATTATAAATAAAAATATAATAATCAAAAAAAGTAATTTGTTAAAATAAAACCAAAATTGTGTTTCGTATATTTCATCAATATAAATATACAACACAAAACAATTATTAATATTTTTTAAATCTTTTATTATATGGTATGATGGTATATAAGAGGATCATTTTATTTACACCATATACTTAATATATATATATAGTAGACGTATAAATTACACGCTATCAAAAAAAAAAGGTACTCAAAATAATATAAACAACGTGGACAAGTTTCCGATGTTTAAACATTTTTATTTTTATTTGTTAATAGATTTTTTTTAAATTTTGCACCCTTGGGAGAATCCAAAAACGATGTCACTATGAATGAAAATTCTGAAACACAAGAATGTCCACCAATTTGGACACTAAAATTCCCTTAAATCCATAGACACTTCATATTCAAAACTTATTACCTATAGATGTAAATATTGTACGCACCCTGTTGAACTTTATAAATGTTGAAGTATCACGGTTATATTTATGTGTGATGTAAAAAGGAGATAACAAAATTATTAAAGAGAAAAAACTAAAGTAAAAAAAAAAAAAGATCTTATATATATTTATGAGGGCAGCAAAATAAGAACAGCTGCATTTTTATCTTATTGTATGCATCCATATATATATACATTTTATAATTTATAATTTAAATATATAAAAATACAATATAACAAGAAAGAATGTAGGTATATATAAGTGAACAAAAAACATAACAACCGCTAAACAACATCTTGGAATGAAAGACGTTACATCGTCTTAAACTATATATGTACTTTAATTAATTTTTTTATATAAGTTTTTAATTTGAAATTGTAACTACGATCTTTCTCAAATTTCACATAAATGTAACCTGTTGATTACATTTGCCAATCATATGTTACATTTGTTAATATAGAAGTTTCATTTTTGTTCGGCATAAAAACGATTTTTCAACACAAAACTCTTTCAACAAATTACGATACGTTTCGATACCGATGAAATAAATTTTTACTATAATATGACTGCGGTTCGATTTGCAAAATCACTAAGGTAGCAATGTCCGTGTTTTCAGTTTCATCTAGCAAAAACCCTAAGAATACGATTACAAATTTATAAAAATACACGATTTAAGAACCACATACATTCAATGTCATTCATAACCAACATCTTATTTAAACACATTGTAAATTCAAAATAATTACCATTTTATAAAAAAACTAAATGCATATATATATATCATATGACAATTGATATAGCAAACAGATTTCGATAACGAGATGAAATTAATATGGGTATGTTGTATCGTTGTATGTATGTATATGAATATAAGTAAATCAATGTAATAATAATAAATATGTGCATATATAAATGCAATCTGTAAAACACAAAATAAATACAGAAACCAAAAATAAAAAAATAAAAAAATATAAATTATTTAATACTTGATGATATACAAAATATATTGAGATAGACAGACTGAACTCATTGGTACAGTTTGTTTTCCAGTATACACATTGCTTATATTCAGATTTAATTTTTATTTTTTAAATTGCAATACATTAAACATATGTTAAAAACATGCATATTTATTTATGTATGTATATTTTCTCGAAAACGAAAAAAAAAAAACCGATTTTCTATATGAAGTATTAAATTGAATGTTGGAAAAAAAAAGTTCAAAAATATAAACAATTTATACAAAAAAAAAACATGATCCTTTAATTGAAAATGGTTTTAGAGTGAATATATATATACTTCTAAATATAAAACATTTAGCATTCCATTAACTTTGTAAATAACAAAATAAATGAAAGGCATTAAAAACTATATAAATTCAGAAATTTAGAAAAATGAATAATAAACCACAATAACGAAAATATTCAAAATTTTAAAATTTGTTTAGTATATATAGAGTGGGAAATTATACTATTCAAAATATAAAAGGATATCATTATCAATTGAATATAAACTTCTATCGAATCGAATAATTTTTGTTATGGTTCGAATTGGGATTGATCAGCAAAGTAATTCTATTTCCGATAATGAGACATATATTTAGTACTATATAGAAATACTGAATTAGAATGAATGATATACGTATATAACAACTAACAAGACAAATTTAAGTGATAAAGGATTTGAAATATCCATTGAAATTCTCATATACTTTACTGAAAGGTCTAAAGTTTATTTATTTATTTCTTTTTTTTATTTTTTAACAGAAAGATATATTTATAAAATGTTGTTGATCCATTAACATATTTTGTTTTTTTTTCCCAAAAAAAAATCTTATATCTAATAAAATCTGTATATATAAGTTTTTTTTTAATATACTTTTAAACATCATCTTGAATATATATAATAGTTTAAATATAATATATATAACAACAGCAGCAGATGTCCTGTAATAATAATAATAATAATAATAATAATATGATGATAATCATCATTTCAGGTTGTATATTGTTATTTATATTTAAAGTTTCACTAATTTTTTTTATTTTTTGTGTATTCGTAGAATTCTACCTGCGTGTTATAGTGGTTCTGTATTTATTTTGTTTAAAAAAAATAATATTAATATAGAAAAATATGCCCAATTTTGTTTATAATAATTTTAAACATTTTTAAAACTATAATCAAATGGAAGAATTGAATGTGTGTGTGTTATTTTTTTTTTATATTTTTCAATTCATTATATTTGAAAATGGACGCACGATTAATGGGGGCCAATCAATTTAACACAAGGTTCTTTGTTAATTTTCTTCTAGATAAAAAAAAAGTTGAGTTTTTTGTTTGTTTTTTCTTTTTATTTTTGAAGATACAAAAAATGGATTAATAAAATTTAAACGTTTCATTAGAATAACACAGAGATTATAATAAAAGATCCAAATATCGCAATATGTTATAAAAATGGATAAAAAAAACTATATTCTATTATAACAACTTAATATATACATCCACAATCAATTAAGTAACGAAAATAATGACCATATGTAATAATCTATAATAATCCTGTATACATTTGAAATTCATAAACTTATTAGTAAATCATATATTTTCTGTATAATTTATGTAAAAAATCCTTTCAGTGCTGCTTATACATGCAACTTTTGATTTATATATTCCTATACATATAAGAACTATTAATTCTTACATATTTAGTATCAAAATAATTATGTTAATATCAAAATACCTTATATTTAAGCATAAACATTCTATTTTTTTTTTTAAAAAGGCATGTATTTCTTATATAGAGAAATAACTATTATTAAATATTTGTACAATACATATTGTACATAATAATAATGCTTCTTTCTATAAAGTATTAATTAACTTTTGTCACAGTATATATGTATATATAAATATATCTAAAATTTACATACGTTTTAATAATAGCTCATATCATACATATATATATAATAGAACATGCATCGAAACCTATACATCATTTACACACTAAAAAATTTAATGCAATTTATGCACATATATGAGCTTGTTGGTTATTAACTTTTTTTTTTTTTTTTATAAATATATTTATATAACTATATATAAAAAGTTAATATAATAAAGTCAACATATATATATTTTTGTATAAAATAAATATAATCCCAAAGTCTATTAAATTATAAAATAAAAATTATATTATTTTTTTTGCCCGCATATAATAATTATCGAAATAATAATTATGGAAGGATTAAATATATAAAATATAATATGGTTAATATTAAAATAAAAACTTATAACGATATACGAAACGAAAGGAGCTGCTGAAATAAAATATAAATATACATAATGTTGTAAAAAAAAGAAGCCTATTACCAATTTCATAAAATCTATATATGAATATATGGGTATATATATAAATATTTGTGTATGTATAATATATTAAGGAACATGCAATATTTAATAAATTCAGTATAATAAAATATGCAGAATGTTTTAAAAATAATTATTTATATAATATATATGACATGAATTCAAAGAAAACTCTCAATTGACTGACTCAATTATTTAAAAATTATGAAAATCTTCTGATAATTTTCCTATATCCTTATATAATAATAAAAATTCATATCAATGTGCTTTTACAATAAATGTTTTTAATCTCAAAGTTAATCCTTTAAGTAATCTATTAGAAACGGTTCAATATAATTAATTACTAATGATCATCAACTAAGTTAGTTCCTTCTTAAACACTTTGTGTACACCTAAAATATGTACACGTAAAGCTTACTGATTATTTTTTTTAGTTTAGAAATAATATTCATATATAGAGTATATATTCTGTTGTGTGTATATATATTAAAATACTAAATTCTTTCTTCATTATTTGTTCCATATAAAATATACAATATATACTGTATAAAATTTATGTGGTATGTATACGAATATATATGTACATAAATATAAAAACCAAATATTAGTAAATAAAACAAAAAAAAAAGTAACAACAACAGTTTTTTTCCTATATACACTTTGGTTTCATTTCGCGTGATAAAACGCAATTCTCTAATATAATATTGTGCACACGCCATTCAAATTTAATCTGTTCCAAAGCAATTTCTCAACAACCCATCATTGCACACCAAACATATTTCTTTATATACCATACACATACTAATTGTGATGTTATGTAAAAAAACTAAATAAAACTATATATATACATTGGGCTTGAAATAGTTATATATGTATATACATAGTTTGTATATGTGTTTGGATCACCAAAGGAATTTTATCCATATTTCGTTTTTCATATATTAAAAAATTCATTTTTTTACCATATTTAACAACAAAAAAAAAACCAGGATTTATAGGAATTAAATTCAAATATCTATATATATATATATATATATATATAACGCGCGCTATGGTCAATGCATTATAAAATTATGGACATTTTATTTATAATTTTTTTTAGTTTAGTTTAGTTTAGTTTAATGAAGTATATACAATATAAATTTATATGCAAACCATTTTTTTGTTAAACCATAATTTGAAGTTATCTATATAAAATCAATATAACTATAATAATTCACTATATATGTATAATGGTGTAAATGGTTTTGCGTTTCTTGTATATTGCATAGCATGAAAATCCATATATTTATTTAATGATTATAGAAAAATTATAAATATATTTTTTTTTATAAAAATTACAAAAATAAGTATAGTAAAATTTAAAAAAAAAATTTATGATTTTATCAATCAAAAATTATATTAAATTTGTATAGGTTTTTGTGTTATTCGATTTGAATAATCGTGATCCCGAGTAAAATATATTGAACAAAATCGGCATGTAGCGAATACCAATTTGAATGAATTAGAATTTAGAAACGAACATTTTAATATATCAGAATAGTTGATCGTATAATATAATTTTCTTTGAATTCAATTATTGAAAAATTTAATGGTAAATACAAATGCAATAATATTTAAAAAAATTTTGTCATCATTTTAATAAATTTACATTAAAATATTGATTAAATAAATATAGTATATATTGTAGTATTTAATCAACAAAAATAATTTAAATATGAGGTATTATACAATAAGTATTAATATACCAAAAAAAGGAAAACCAAACGGATTACATCCAACTTCTTATATAAAAACAATTTTTTTTTATTTCGAAAAAAAAAAAAATTAATTTTCTTTTAACTAAATGAATATATAATAGGAAGAAATTATATAAAAAGGCAAAAGCAAAAAAAAACACAATAAAAATATATATGAAAATTTAAAAAATTAGAAAATAATATAATAAAATTGTATAAGTAATTCCATTGGTTTCGTATATATAATATATAATATATAAGTATATGCTGACTATAAAAATGAATGTCTATACTTTAACCTAATTCAATTCGCCATCTCAGCACCATTTCATTTATAATTTTATATCATCACTCTATATATAAATATGTTCCATATAGATACTGGATAGATATAGATATATAATATAATATTATTATATATATAATATAGAATTGTATATTCTGTATACATACGATACGATTACGATACGATATGATAACAAACCCAAAACACCCAAAGTCCGTATGAAAAACGTAAAAAATTTTCATTTGTTTATCCTTCTAATTTTTTTTTTTTATTACAACTATACGTATATATAAATATATGGTATTTTGTACTTATGTTCCATAACAATTTGTTAAATATAAGAAGAAAAATCTTGGAATAAAAAAAAAAATTGTAAAAAAAAAGGAGAAGTAAAAAAAAAAAATATTTTACCATTCCTTTTTTATTATTATTATTTGTTCTTTATATACACACAGAACAACATTGTTAGCAAATTTTCTTTTATTTTATTTATATATTGTGTGCGGTATGTATGTCAATGTGTGTGCAATTTTTTCTTCTTCTTCCTTATACATAAAGAAATTTAACTTTTAGGTATTGTATTTGCTTAAGGCTCATATCATACATATATATATAAATATATAAGAAGGGATATACATATTTTGAATGTATATATGATTACAAATACATATACTTTTGGTACCATATACAGTATTCTGACTGAAAAAAAACGCACATTATATATATATATATATAGAAGAAAAAGGATATATTAGAAAAATGAACGTGTACTAGATGTTGACGTTGTCTACTCGCTTGTTGTCATTTTTTATAATCATATATGTACGTACAGCGATATAAATGTGCTAAAATGTATGTGAATGAAAATTCTGAATATAATATACCACCTATATGTTCTACAGAGTATATGCAAAAAAAAAATGAAAAGGAAAAATGTGACAGGACGAAAAAATAAGGAAAAATTAATTCAGTTATAATAATGCATTAAAATGAAAAAAATAAAAAATAAATTGAAATAAGAAGAATATTTTTATATGTCCGGTCATACAAAAAAGAAAACAAAAATAAAAACGGCGAAAAATATTAAAATAAAATGTAATTATATAAATATTTGTTTCCATATATGAATATACTATATACTACATACATATAGTCTCTGTTGATGTACAAATTATTCTATTTGGAATATATACTTTTATGTATCTTTATTCTTTATATAACAAATATATATTTTAGGATAAATGAATGAAAAATAAAACTTAAGGATTATTTAATTAACTCTCTCCTCATTTGTAAATAGCAAAAAAAAAAAAAAAAAAAGAAAAAATAAACGAAAAGAACATTACAATAGCAAAATATTTTATTAATTAAATATAGACGTTATATTTCTTTGTTTTATATTTTACATCTAAATAAATACTATATACTATATATATATATACTAATGTAAATAATAATATTTTGGGATATATAAGAATCTTATATTAATATAAATGTTCGATTGATGATGGTATATATCAATTTATTTGAATAATATATATACACAAAGATAAATTATAAATGTAAATATTAAAAATGTACCATAAACATAGACTTAGAGAAAGCTCATTAGTAATTTATTTATCTTTTCAACGTTGCATAAATCCCTTCAGATTTATCTATACAAATACATAAATATATACTTAATATATTTTTTATAATAATTATCGCAGTTATTTACTCTATATTTATATATATAAATAAATTAAATAAACATAAAAAACAATGCACATGGAATTCTTTTCCATTTAAATAAATATTTAAGAGTTCAAATAAATTTTGTTTTTTAAGTTCTTATTTTTTTATATTTTGTTATCGAAAACATGAAAATAATTTTGTTAAATGTTGTCTATTTGATATTTAAAAACAGTTTAGAACAGCTGAACAAATTTGATTTCAAAGGATTTTCTAATGAAACAATCATATAATTTGAGAATATCCACCTATCCTTATTGATTTTTGCCATATATAAAATAAAAAGTCCGATAGTATTACAATACCCGCGCTTGGCAGAGTGATATGAAATGAAACCCACTGTATATATAATCTGATTGATATCATGTGAGCATTTAAGTAGTATATATAATAATGTTCGATTTAAATATGTTGATATTATAAATATATGATGGTGATATTATACTATTTTGGCCCATAATTTTTTATCAATAAAAGTATCATAATTTTTCACAAACAAAAAAGATTATATCAATAACAATCATAAATGGATTGAAATATTGAAAATTTGTTTGTTTACATACATAATAAAATATATTTTTGAAACCAAAAAAAAATATAATTTGTGTATTTAAATATACTAATATAAAATGTAAAATGAATTTTTTACCATGTCAAAAAAGGTAGTAACCAAAAAAGAAAAATATTCCAAGAAAATTTTACATTTTGCCAAATCCATAATCAATATAGTAAAATATAGCAGTAGTAATATGATATTCCCGGGCAACGAAAAATACACTATATTAATTTAAATATTTTTTCATATTGGAACTTTTGGTGGAGTAGGTATATGTATATGATATTTTGGTTTGTGACTGATAATATATATATATATAAATTCTATATCTTTATTATATATATTTTTATATCATAATGTCATTTCAATATCGGTTTATCAAATAAAATATAAATTTATCTCTATATACATTACATATATATATATACATTACATATTGAGATTGGAGACAGAACAAAAAGAAAATATTTAAAAAACAAATAAATATATTATTTTTTTTTTTTTTAAAATAAAAATAAGATTTTGTTTATCAATTCATGTGCCTATCATCATGTCGTTTATGTAATATATTGAAAATAAAAAAATATATTTAAGGTACCTCTATATAGAGAAATATGACTTGATTTGTATCTTTGTATTTATTTATATATAGATATATTATATAAAAATGTATATTTTGTATAGATTTTGAATCTGTATATGAATATTTTGTATATTATCTTATTATATATGTTTATATGTTTTATGATTACCTATCGAAATATATATAAAAAATATAGGTATATTCAAGTAAAATATTATATTGAAATTTGAAACGCGTTCCTTTAAGAATTATTTATATATGCAGATATATAGGTATATATAGTGGAAGCTCCTCTTTCAATAAGTATTTTGTGTGTTTTATATATATGAAGAAAACTGAAGTACAATATATATAATATTCGAGAGATTGGTAAAGGAAATGTAAAGCGAAAAAAAGGTGAAAAGTTTTTCTTTTCTTTTTTTTTTTTTTTGTTTGGTTCATTTTCTTTATTTTTTTTTTTTTTATTGAAAATTATACCGATATTCTAAGTTTTTTTTTATATTTTATTTGGATAGGAAAACAAAAGTATGTTATAATCTAATCTATGGTATATATACATACATAACAACATATAATACAAAAATATACCAATTTTAAGGCGAATTTATTTTTCGTATCGTATAGCTTAGGGCATTGATTGAATTTATATATAACAGTTTTTTTTTTGTGTTGAATATATATATATAGATATATAACAATATATAAGCAATATAAGATAAATATATATATGTATGTATAAATATATATGTCGAAAGAATTGAGTTTCGTTTTGTATTTCTAAAATTATATTATGTTTATGTATATAAAAATATTCAATTTATATATATATATACAATTTTATATATATATATATTTATTCACATTCATATATGTAAATAGTATATCTGAATTGAATAAAAAAGGTAAAACAATATTGTGAAGAATATGATAAAAGAATGGGTTGTTTTATATAGTTATACATATATATATATATATTCCTTTTGTTTTAGTTTAGTTTAAGTTAAGTTTCTTTTAATATATAAATAAATACAGATATAGACCTATAGATAGTTATATTATACTCACATAGGCGATATAAAATTATAATAGACCAAGAATAAATATATATATATATAGGCAAATACACAATATAAAAACATATATGCGGATAAATTTTTATTTCTTATGGGGATAATTTGATTTGAATTTTTATTAATATTATTATTGTTCGTATATAACCAAACACACATATCGAATGTATATATGAATAAGTTTGTTCATAAAAAAAATAAGAATAAAAAAGTAAATTGTATTTGTATAATATTTAACTATATATATGAATATCTGAAAAGAACAATTATAAATGAAATAAGTTTCTTGATTCAAATGTGGTTAATATATATTTGAAAAAAAAAGAAACGTAATTTAATTTTTTGCTTTTTTTTTTTTGTCTATATATGTTACTCGCGTATATAATGTAAATAAACATTTAGCCAACAGGGAATTTTTGTAGCGATAGGTTTTATGTATATGCATACATTTTTAATTCCAGTTCAAATATTTATATATAGAAATATATTTTGTAATGCAGCAAATTTTATATAAATAATAAACTTATTTTACCACATTTTTAACATACATAAATAAAGTTTTATCAATAATTTATCAATAATATTACAATATATGGAAATTAAATATATAGTAATTTTCAAAATTCTTATTGAACAATATAATCAATTTCGTTTTTGATTACCAAAATTTAGTTCTATAAACATGATTTTATTACTACATTATACAGGGGTTTTTACTTAACTAATTGAAATGAATTCGTATTTCTTTAGCAACTTTTGATTAAACCGTTGAAGATATACGCTTGAATATCAGAATATCGTATTATTTTGAAAATGTGATTAAATTTGAGAATATCGTAGCCGATATAAAACTTTTATCAAATATTTTCCGTGTTTATACCAATTGTATAAATTGTTTTAATATAATATTTGTTAAACACATTAAGATAAAAATAAGGTAAAAAAAGAAAACAAGATCAGATTTCTAACAGCGATAAGAGAGGAAAAAAAATAACTAATTTATGTATATATACTACATGTCTTTTTTTATATTTTACATATATACATGTTTTTCATAAAATGTGTATTTAACGTTTTTGTTTTTATCTCAATATGTATTTAGGTATAGGTTTTGTAATTTATATGGTATATACATATATATATATATATGAAAATATTGCCTGCAGCAAATAAACCGCTAAATGACCTCATATATGCAGAAAGAACTAAACATTTAACGAATATATAAATTTTCTTGCTTCAAGTTACAGTAAACTATGTACATATATACTCTGTAATCATATTGATAATCGCTAAAATGGTATGAAACATACATTTTTACCAAATTCCCCACTAAATATCATTGATTATATATGATTTACTATATAGATAATTGTGAAACGTCCTTATAATCCTTATAGATATCAATACCTTTATTAATTACATTTCTATCGAATAGCAAACACGCAGAAATATCAATATCCATATGTTTAAATTGTAACATATTTTTAATAATTTACTGTAAACAATTATTAATTTTATTTTTATATAATCTTAATATTATATATATATATAGATATATAAATTTTCATATAATATTGAAATACTCTCGTATATTCATGCTGTTTATTGTAATATATATAATGGCACACGTATACAATTTGTAAAATAAGTATAAAAAATACATTTTATTATATTTATTATAAATATATATATTCAATTGGTATATTAGTATGTGTTTTTATGATGAAGTTATACTTGTTTGTTACAAAAACAAAAAAACTATATAAGAATCATTTGTGATTGTGCATATAGGAAGGATAGGGTTATAAAATAATATACATATATGAATATATATAATACAGAAAATAAAAGTATACAATTTTAAAACAAAGCTCTTTAAAACAAGTTTTTGTTTTTCTATTTATTATCCAATTTATATATACATATAAGTATATTATTATTATTATAATTATAATTTGAAGCTGCGATAAGTACCATTTTAGATTTTACGAGTATTATTATTATATATGTGTATACAGCTTATATAGGTAGCAGCTCTCTATATGTGGTCAAGCAAGGTTATACTTATATATTTCATATTCTTCTATATGAAATACACACAAATGTATATTGTATTATAAGAATGCTAATTATTATTATTATAAAAAAAAACTTCATACACGATTCATCTCTATCAATAATATATACAATGTCAAAACCTTATATATATTAAATTATATACTTATAGTTATATTTATATAGGTATATACATTAAAAGTAAATAGATTTATATTTTTCACGACACATCTCGCACGTACTAAAACAGAATTATATTTTATACATCATATATGACTATAATATTATATACAAATAAATCGATATCTGTATATATAAATTTAATTTATTTTTATATCCCAATTAAAAAAAAAATAAAATAACTAGTAGAAATCGTGCAATTCATGCCATATTGATAATTCATTGGCTAAGGTTTATTTTTAATATTAATAATATATAATTTATAATATTTCATGATGATGATTTTGTTTTTTGTATTGATCGAATATTATTTATTTCTATATAGATCTCATTACCAAATTTCCATTTATAGATGGAATTTTCGACGGTGGTTGTAAAGTAAAGCAAAGTAATTCTTATTTTTCTATTTTCCGATATTATTGAAACAAACATATGTGTATTGTATAGTAACTTTTCAAGATCTTTTTAAATCTATCATTAAATTATGGGCGATTATGCAACGATGTGAATTTTACCAAATTATTGTATATAATCTAAATACGAAATTATTACTTGCCCATTTTAAATACCTTAATGTAATACCTGCAATGTAATTGATATATCAATATACAAAAAAAAAAAAAAACAAAACTAATGCTCACGAATTATTTGAAATTATTTCAAATCAATCATCTTATATTTACTAAAAATGTATATTATTACAAAATGTATAATATTTAAAAAAAAAAAAATTATATCATTTTATTTATATACGAAAAAAAATTGTAATTCAATGAATTAAAAACAATGAATTTCAATTCGTTATTGCTTACATATATAAATATTATAAATATATATATATTTAATAATTTTGTATATATACCTTTGGATTTAAACAGATCAAATTCCTTAACTCGCCATCAGCCATCGATATATTTATATATATAATGTATATTTAATAGATATTGACGGTTTTAGATTTTTTTTGTTGTTTCTTTATACTATATATTTAAATCTTAATTATTAACCAGTTTTTTTTTTGCTATGTCAACCTGAATATACAAAAGTATAAAAATTATATATGTATAAAAAGCATAAAATCAATATATATAAATGTTCGACTGAACACTGACTAGTTATGTTATATATAAATGTATAATAAAAAAACACATCTCTTCCAAGATTTCTTCAATACATTGCATATATATATATAACATTAAAGTGGACATATAAAAAAGTTATGTATTTTACGGCAACAACTGGATAGGTAGGTATAAGTCTTTAACCAAAAAAAAAAAAAACTCCATCTCTTCCAATACAATATATATATATATATATATATATGACCGCATATAAGATATAATATTTTATTATTTCTACAATTTTTTGCTTGTCCGTATAAATATACTTTCTGATTCTTCTTATAATACATATAATATTCTTTCTTTCTTTTTTTACATATAGGTATATATAAACACAATCCAGATATATGTATGTATCTATATGTATATATATTCATAAATGTATGTTATGTTTAATATATATATTCTTCTGGATTTCTTATTACATTCAACATATATTTTTTATGTTGTTTTTATTTTATATCTAAATACAGGTAGGGTTATCTGTGATAGAATCGACATTTTCAGTTTTATAATTACAACAAATTTATATATAATCTTTTAAATCTAATTTTCTTTTACATTGTTATTATGGCTCAATCTCTAGCAAAGTTAATAATACTCTAAAAAAAAAAGTTCTTCTATTGCAAATTTTTACGTATATGAAATATTATTGCATATAATTTTATATCCCAAAAAAAAATGTTCTATTTTATCAAAACTTATATTTAGAATGTATAGTTATAGCTACAACGGGACACTCAATAAAATAGTCTTTAATTTTATATAAGGTTGTAAGAAATACAATTCAAATATAAATAAACGTACGTATAACTACACATATATATACAAGATTGAAACGCAAACTATTGCTGGAGCTGGATGTTGAGAGTGCAATGAACCAGAAAATGATAATATCATTATTATTATTATTATTATTACAATCATATTATTATTATTATTATTATTTTTATTATTACATGAAAAGCATTTTCTTAAAATTAGGTTTTTGATACGACTATTTTATATATAGATCATGTAAGGTAAATTACATTCGTTTTCTTTCATATATTCATCGATAATGTACCTACGTAATAAATAAAGTGAATGTAAACAATAATGTAATATTGCATATTGGAAGAAAGAATAAGTAAAATCATATATACTATATAGTAATGAAATGTAATTATAATTAAATAAATGATTTGATTCAATATTTTTAAATTAAAAATCTATATAGATATATTTTATATATCCATATCGTATATATAGTATCCGTCCATATGTATATATTGATAAAGAGAACGAACACATGGTTATAATTTTTGATTAATAGTGTCTTGCTACGAAATTTCATTTAAGATTTATGGCATTTATGGAATTTAAAATCCTTGTTTTTTAGTTATTATTTTTTTTGTTTTGCATTTTTTTTATCATTTACAATACAAAATTAATTATACAAAATATGATAAGATCGTTCTGGATATGTTTTGCATTATATTTATTCTGTTAGACAAAATAAAGGAACTAGAAAAATAAAATTTATTAAAACGTGTATTTAAGTAACGAGTACTAAGAACGATATTGAAACTCTTGAATTTAATGTATTATATCCGATTGACGATTCTGTTTTCCTTTCTTAAGGAAACTCTGCAAAATTTTCCTAAACGAATTCCATATACTTTTCTAAAGGAAAATCTGTGCAATTTTCTAAAGGAAATGATGGATAATTTTAATAAAGAAACTCTGTCTAAATGTCTTAAGAAAAATCTGTACAACTTCAAAGTTATTAGATAGTCTGCGATATTTCTAAAGCGCAGGTAATCCGCAGGTATCAGAAAGTTTATGGCAATATTACAAAGGAAAACATATCTATTTTTTGTAAAATTCATGAAAAACTATTACATATACTATATATTGTGTTCATTTTAGTATTGTCCTTCGTATTTTTTTGTGTTTTTCATCATTTTCTTTATATAAAATTCATTAGCATATATTGAATATTTTTTTTTTAAATATTTTCGCACCATAAATACTATTATAATATAAATGATTACCGGAAACATTTTTTTCCGTATCGTTAAGTTGATATTTTTTTTTTTTTTTTGCTGAATTTTATATCTACAAATTTATACCTGCATTTTCATGTTTTTTATATATACTCATATAATATTTTATAATTATTTCTATATATATACATTTAGTGTTATATATATACAAATAAAACAATATTTTCCATAAATTTGTCATTGTATACAAATTATTTCCTTTTCTATATATATGAAAGCTATATAACAATTATATTTTATTATTAATATTATTCATTAAAATTTTTACAATTGAAATGTGTATATATAAAAAAATGTATTTACATATATATGAACAAAAGAATATTGACATCAGTTTTACTAACTATATACATTTTTTTGTTGTGCTAAGAATTCTTATAACATGAACAAATATAAGTTGCGTATTCTCATTAATCATCAATTCTGTTAGGTATTTATTTTTAGAAAATAACAATTTTAATCAAAAAAAAAAAAATAAATATACGTTTACAATTCCCAATTCATATATATTTTCTGAACAGAACAGAGGTTTCATTATGTTTTTATATTATACAGCACTTATTGTTTCGATAATTATCAAAATAAAAATTGTATATATTAAAAAGATGATCATTTAAATAAAAAATCCATTACACAAGCACAACAAAAAAAAAAAAAAAATAAACATTAATAAATTCTATATTAATGAAGTGATAAACGATTTTCCATTTTACTTTTCTATTTTATTTTTTTTTGTTTGGTGTTGTTATATATTTATAAAAACAAACGTTTATTTATATTTTCAGTTTAAGAAGCAGAATAATTTTTTTTTTTCGCTATGTATTCTATTTATATATAGAGATGTGTACCTGCAAATGTATATATATTATATAGATTATAAAAACTATATATCTATATACGAATTTGAATATTCGCATAAAAAGGGTGGTATCTTTTTTGAAGAATCTTTATATATATATTTTCATATGAATTTCAATGGTATAGAATTTTGTTGAAAAAAAAAAAATGCACATAATTTTCGTAAATTGTACAAAATATTATAATACACATATGGTATATATAAATAAATAATATAATATATACATTATACTTATAGATAGGAATATACAAAAAAATAATTTACAATTATAATGAGTTCCGAAACAATTTGTGTTGTTTTCCGTCTATGAATATATATATACATTTTCACTATATGGAAAACCATAGAGAAAATCTGTCTTGTTTATATACATATATTCATTTATATATATATAGGTGTACTATTTATGTTTGTCGGAAAACGAAAAAGCGAAAACGAAATGAATATTCGATGAAAAAAAGATAAAAAGATTATTATATGAACTAGAAATGAAAAAAAAAAAAAAAAAAAAACATTTCCATATTAAATAAATCATTTTTATTATTGCTCTCTTGTTATTATATGTATATGTATAGTATATATATACAAAAACATATACAAAATATATTTCGTTGCAGTATTCCATTTTATATATATTTTTATTTTCCCTATTTTGGTTTTCATTTTTCAACTCTATTTATATACGCACAGTGATAAGAAATATGTTTTTTTTTTCTTTATGGTATATATACTCTTGTGCGGCGGTTATTCTAGTTATTTATTCTGATATTATTATATAAAGTGAAAAAAAATATCTTATAACTGTTTTAAATTTTTAAATATTTTTCAAAAAAAAAAATATATATATACTATAGACAGAAGTCAGAGAAAATATATGTAAATGTACATCATCAATTGATTACATCATTATTAAAATGTAGATGATATATACGAATAAATTATAAGGAATGTTCTATAAATATATAGCTATGTATAGGAATAGTAAAAAAGAAAAATATAGAAAAAAAATGCATGATATTAATACAGGAAAATATATGCAAACAATGTAATGGGGAAAAATATGGAAAATATTTTATATAAATTATTATATAGTATATATATTCTATTATATATAAAGTAACAGGAACATTTTTCTTTTGATATGGTAATTTGTGATAAAGATTTAAATTGATATATTGTTTGTGATGAACTTTTTTCTTTTTTTTAATATATATATGCACGTTCACGCAGACAGTAGAACGACTCTTGGATCGTATATTTTTATATATATATATGTATATATAGAATTAAGGTATAGAAGTGCACATAGAGTGGTTTTACTTTTACTAAATATAGTTATAGAGATTTGGATGATTTATAACGTATATATAGGAATTTATTAGCAATTTTAAAAATTGCCATCATCTTGAGGGAAAATCAATAAAATAATAATATAAAAAAATTATGAGGTCATTTAAAATTGAATTGATATTATCTATTGGTATATATATATATAGGATTTATTATTCAATGATCTGTAAAATTTTTTTTCTATATCTATTCACATTTATAATATATATATACGTATATAGATATAATTTTAACGAAACCTCTGATTTAATTTTTTTTTATTATTTATGTTTTTTATCATATCAAATATATTATTATTTCATATATATATATTTCTTATATAAGATTTACGCGATGAGATTTTATATGGTATACACATATATAAAAAAGTAATGATTGCAATATTTTCTCTATAAGGTTTATATAATAAATGAATGTTAGTTATATATTATATATTTAAATTATTTTATTTAAGATTTATATTATAATATATCGATCAATATTTATAGGAAATATTTTGGAATGCCATATTTTATATATATGAAGAACGATGTAAATAATAAATTATTTTAATTTAATTCTGCCATTTAGATATAATAAAAATAAATAATATGTTCACTATAAAAAAAGTATTGAGTAAAGATTTCAAAGGGTACTAACCGCAGATTTCCATCCGTATTACTGTTATGAATAATGAATCGCTATTCTATACATAAAGTATAAAAACTTTTCAATACACAATTCAAAAAAACATTTTCCTAAATGTTTGATGTTTTATTTTTGTTAATGATCATGTTTTGTGTGTACATTTTAAAATTCAATCAATTGATCCAATTCCATTATATTGAATTAGTTTGTTTTTTTTTTGTTTTATAAATAATCATTAATTTTTTATGTATATATACAAATAACAAAAATTATGCCGGAGGTATAAAAATTCGTTTAGCTTTCTACTATATATATTTGTATTTAATTTGATGTTATGTTATATATATATATATATTGTCAATTTGATTTGATCTGTTGTAAGTATAAGTATATTTATAATTGGATGTAATATACCAATTTGATGACTTATATATGAACGAGTCAACCGAAAGACAAAGGGCGAGTGATTTTTATTTACAAAAAAAAAAAAATAAAAACAATTATTCTATTATTTATATACACGACGACGGTATACAATATATTGAATATTTACAATCGTATATAAAAGCATATCAAATAAATATAATAAAAAAAAAACACGCAAAAATAAAGCAAAATAAAATAAATACACAAAAAAACAACACAATTTGATATTGTACGTTTATATATAAATAATATATAAATATAAATATACTTTATTATAAAGGTATATATATATATATATATATATATATATATATATATATATATATATATATATATATATTTAGAGATAGATTTATTATGTATGTCACAAATGAAATAGAAATGTCAACCTGTCATCGTTTTATTTTTCTTTCTAAAACATTTCATTAGAGAAATTCGTTACACTTACAATTTAAGAAATTGGTGTTTCTTCTATCGTTTCCTCAGTATATATATGTATGTTTATATGCTTTATAGAATATTATTATTTTATTATAAGATACAACCGGGTGCTAAATCTAAATCAATATTTCATATATATATATATATATATATATATATATATATATCATAGCAACATAAACCAAGAAGCGTAAAATAATCTAGAAAAATGCCATCATCATAAATAATCACATATATATACAAAATAATTTGAAAAAAAAAAACAAAAGTTCAACAGATGATAATATAAAAACATTTTATAAATTAGTTAATTTTGATGAAGACAAAAAGAAACAAAGTATTTTTTAAAATTTATTTTCCGCACCTTGCAATAAACTATAACTTTCATGCAAGCACCTTGTGTATTATTATACCGCAACCACATGTATATATAAATATAACAAATGAAAAAATAATATATAAAATATTACGCATATCTCTTAATAAAAAAAAAACCTGTGTATTTATTGTACAAAACATTATAACAAAACAAAACAAAAAATTGAACGTGTTTATAAACTTTTTTTTTTTTTCATATATATAAAGAATTAATTTTTTTTATTTTTTCAATTTAAGCTTTTTTTTATTGTTCATTCTGTTGAAGTTATAATACACTGTATACAACACAAACACTTTGTATAATACAGTATGCTATATTATAATATATTTTAATGTAATAATAATCGTTATAGCATAATAATGTGTAATTATAAATCAAATTGTAATTTAGATTTTAGTATTTTATGAATATTCAAACAATTAATATAATATAATAAATTATATAACAATAAGTATTCGGGTTGATATTTTTATTTCCAATAGGTTATGGGCCCAGGAATGCCAATAAATAATATTGTAGAAATTGAATAATATTGTAGAAATTGAATAATATTAAAGAAATTGAATAAATATGTCATTTTACCAAATTGAAAAATTGGATGAAAAAAATTATGCTACATGGTGTGTCCAGATGCAGAGCATATTAGTTCATTCTGAACTATGGAATGTAGTTTGTGGTAAGTTTATAAAGACAGCAGAAATGTCTCAGGAAGATTCAAATAAATTTGATACACAGGACGAAAAGGCGTTGGCTTCAATAATGTTAAGCGTAAAACCAAGCCAATTGAATTACATTAAACATATACGAACTTCAACGGAAGTTTGGAAAAAGCTACAGGAAATATATCAACCCAGTGGACCAGCAAGAAAAGTCTCATTATTTAAAAAAATCATGAGGACTGCTATGGCAGAAGGTGATGAAATGTCACAATATATTAATTCGTTTGTCGATATAATAGAAAATTTAACAGAAGTTGGAATACAGCTAAATGATGAATTGGTGTCTATTATTTTATTATCAAGTTTGCCAAAAATATATGAAAATTTTGTGGTGGCAATGGAAACACGGGATGTATTACCAACGTTCGAAATTTTGAAACTCAAACTTTTAGAAGAAAGTGATAGAAGGAAACAAAATAATAATAATAATTTGTATAATAATACTAAAAATAATACATTGAATACACAACAAGCATTTATGGCACATTCAAATATACACCAAAATTATAATAAAAATAATAATTTTAATAAATTTCATAATAATAATAATTTTAATTATAATAAACCTAGTCAGAATTATAAAACTGATGGGAAATGTTATAAATGTGGAAAAAGGGGGCACTATGCCTCAAAATGTAGATTGGTGAATAAATCAATCAATCAATCCTATATAGGTACAGTACTTGGTGCATGTGATGTAGATATTATAAATATAACAAGTTGGTGTTTAGATAGTGGTGCCACATCTCACATGTGTGGAAATAAAAATTTATTCGAGACATTCGAAACACACAAAGAGAGAATTAAATTAGCTGGTAATAATTTCATCGAAGCAAATGGAATTGGAACAGTAAATTTAACATGGAATACAAGCATATTAACATTAAAAAATGTGTTGTTTGTTCCTGAATTACATGCTAATTTTATATCAGTTGCAAAACTAGTGTATAATGGTTTGTTAGTTGATTTTAATGATCGTTATGGTATCATAAAAGATACAAGTGGAAATATAATTATTAAAACAATAAAAATTAATAATTTATTTATTTTTCAAAGTGAAGTAAATTCGATTTTTCATTTGAGTAATGAAAATGCTATGAAATGGCATAACAGATATGGTCATTTGAATTTTGCCAGTTTAAGAGAAATGGTCCAAAACAAAATAGTTAATGGTATTGAAAATGAGAATTTTAATAAAGAAATGAAATGTATAACATGTATGAAAGCCAAGATATACGTTCAACCATTTACAAAAATTAAGCATAATCGTTCCGAAAAATTGCTGGAGTTAATACATACGGATGTATGTGGTCCAATTAATACATTATCAATTGGAGGATCGAAATATTTTGTCACATTCATAGATGATATGTCACGACAAATATTTGTGTATTTTATTAAATCAAAAGAAGAAGTATTCGAAAAATTTAAAATATTCAAGGCAATGGTAGAAAACCAAACAGAAAGAAAAATCAAAATGATCAGAAGTGATAATGGTAGAGAATATGTAAATAATAAGTTTAATACATTTTTAGAAGAATATGGCATTAAAAGACAACTTACCGTGGCATATACGCCACAACAAAATGGAGTTGCTGAAAGAGCCAATCGTACGCTAGTAGAAATGGCTAGAAGTATGATTATTCATGCTGGTTTAAATGAATCGTTTTGGGCGGAAGCAATTGCAACAGCTGTATATTTAAGAAATCGCTCAATAAGTAAATCATTGTCACATAAAACACCTTATGAAATTTGGAACAAAAATAAACCAATAATAAATCATTTGAAAATATTTGGATCAATTGCGATAGCATTAAAAAATAATATTGTTGGTAAATTCAATGCAAAAGGTAAAGAATATATTATGGTAGGTTATTCAAATACATCCAAAGCGTACCGTTTATATGATACATTTAGTCGAACAATAATCGAAAGAAGAAACGTACAATTTAATGAAAATATATTTAAAAATACAATAAAAGAAAATAATGATTGTATTTTATTAGATGAAAATGAAACTGAAAATTTTGTTCCAGCCAGAGAATTAGTGAATATAAATACAAATATTACAGATATTACAGATGTGGTAAGTCACGAGCCGACTACAATTTTGGATAATTGTAATGATATAGTATCAAATGTAGTTGATACTGATATGATAAATGAAAGAATTGGTCCCGGAAGACCAAGAATAATTCGGAATGGTCTATGTGGAAGACCACGAAAGGAGTATAACATATTACATACATTGAGAAACAACAATAATATACAAGTTCCAAAGAATATGAAAGAAGCAACAGAAAGTGAACATTCTAACGAATGGGTGGAAGCAATGAAGAAGGAGTACACTTCATTAATTAATAATAAAACATGGTCGTTGGTTGATCTACCATCTGGACATAAAGCAATTAACAACAAATGGGTTTTCACTTTAAAACGTAATATGAATGGGGATATTGAACGTTTTAAAGCACGATTAGTAGCAAAAGGTTGTAACCAGCAATACGGTATTGATTATTCAGAAACATTTTCGCCTGTTGTTCGTTATGCAACAATTAGAATGATTATTGCATTAGCAGCCGAATATGAGTTATATATGCATCAAATGGATGTTTCAACGGCTTATTTAAATAGTAATTTACATGATGAGGTATATATGAAACAACCTGAATATTTTATTGACAACAAAGTTCCGAATAAAGTATTAAAATTAAATAAAGCTATTTATGGGCTAAAGCAATCAGGGCGTGAATGGAATGCAACACTTGATGCAGTATTAAAAAAAATTGGATTTTCACCATGCAAAAGCGAATCATGTGTTTATACAATGAATTCCAAAAATGATATAAATATCATTGCGATATATGTAGATGATTTACTTATAGCGTGTTCCAATAAACAAAGTTTAAATATTATTAAAGGAAAAATAGCAAATGAATTTGATGTTATAGATAAAGGTCAGTTACATTTTTTTCTAGGTGTTGAAATAGAACGAGATGGTGAATTAGGAGCGATTAAAGTTTGTCAAAAGGGATATATCGAAGAATTTTTAAAGCAGTGTGAAATGGAAAATTGTAGGACTGTAGCAACACCATTAGATGTGGGTTTTCAAACGCGATGTATAGATGACAATTGCAAGAGGACTGATGTTACATCATATCAAAGCAAAATTGGTGTGTTAATGTATTTAGCAATATCAACGCGACCAGATATTCTACATTCCGTTTGCAAATTATCGCAGCAAAACAAGGATCCACATGTTGAACACGAGACGGGAGTCAAACATATTCTACGGTATTTGAAAAAGACATTACATTTAAAATTAAATTATAGGAAAACCGGAAAAAATGTTGAGGGTTATGTTGATGCTGATTGGGGTAGTGATGTAAATGATAGAAAATCATATACGGGGTATGCGTTTTTTTTGGGAGGTAGTGCGTTTTCTTGGGAATCAAGAAAACAACATTGTGTAGCACTAAGTAGTACAGAGGCAGAATATATGGCACTGTGTGCAGCATCAAAAGAAGCCGTTTATCTGCGAAAATTGTTAAACGAATTAAATATTAATTATAGTCAAGATCCAATATTAATTAATGGGGATAATTTAAGTTCTCATCACTTGGCAAGAAATCCCGTATATCATACACGTAGTAAGCATATAGATATCAAATATCATTTTACAAGGGAAGCTATCAATAATAAAGAAATCAATTTGAACTATGTTCCAACAAATGAAATGATAGCCGATATTTTAACAAAAAATTTATCAAGAGACAAGCATTGCAAACTAACTATTTTGTTAGGATTGCAATAACATAATTAATACATATAAGAACCAAGTATTTGTGTTGAGAAGGAGTGTTGAAGTTATAATACACTGTATACAACACAAACACTTTGTATAATACAGTATGCTATATTATAATATATTTTAATGTAATAATAATCGTTATAGCATAATAATGTGTAATTATAAATCAAATTGTAATTTAGATTTTAGTATTTTATGAATATTCAAACAATTAATATAATATAATAAATTATATAACAATAAGTATTCGGGTTGATATTTTTATTTCCAATACATTCCCCAAAATGACAGTTATTGTGAGTGTTATTAGTGGTTAATTCAAAAAATTCTTAAAATTCCCTACACATGGTATTGAATTTTTTCCAGAGGATTAAATTATATTGCGATGAAATATACTTATATATATAGGTAAAGGTATTATACCTACTTGATGCGTTTTATGTTCAGTTGTTTGAAAAAATCTTTGTACTAAACCAATGTGTTTTAATATATAGAAATCTAAATATGATAGATATGCGTCGATAAATGTGTATATAGTTAAGTTTTTATGTGGGAACGTTAAAATGTTAATAATAGATAAAATATTACATCCAAATGGCGATAATACCCGTCAAAATAGGTATATAACCATGCATTCGTATATATATAGTACAAGACAAGTAAAAATCCGTAAACAATTTGATTTTCCCAAAACAAATAATACACCGAAATATATATAAATTATATTTCGGAAATAACTTTTTGAAAGAATAAAAAATGTATATACAAATATATATATACCATTAGAAATTCCCTTGTGTCTTTTTCTATTTCTATATATTATATATATAAAAAAAACGTATGTATATATATGCTACACATCTTTTGTATGATATCGTATTTACAATATACATTGATTATTTATCAAATATATATATTATTGTATATAAATATATATATATATAAGATTTTCAATTGAAAGATGAATACAGAATTTATATATAAATATAGCTAAAACAACATGTGTGTGTATATATTATTACATATACACTTTATATATATATAAAATCAAAGTTTATCGATGAACACTATACAAAACGAAAACGACGATGTTGATGATGATGAAAAATTTATTTGAGATCAAGTGACATCAAAGCATATTTTTATATATATCCATCGATATATATATAAATACATATATATCAGTGTATTAATATATTATTTATATATACATGTATATTCTATATATTCTTTTGTAAACATACACAAAACAACAAGAAACAATTTCTGATCAAAGCTAAATTGAATTACATTGAAAATATATCATAAATATATATGTATACTATATAGATTTATGAAATGGAATTCGATAAAAACACGTTAAATTCGGTTGAATTATCCAATTCATCTCTTGTTAAACATAATTAATCTAAAGCAATTTTTCCATAATTTTCGTGTTTGTCCAAAGACTTTAAAAATTTATGACAATCATTGCAATTTTTCATCATCATGCCGTTTTTTAAAGATCTTCGTGTTTTGTCCGGTCTTGTCTGCAACAACAATTATTGTTTACATTTTTCGCATATTTCTTACTTTTACACCTGGTATAGTAAAAATACTATAAATATATATTTATATGAGATGTTATTCAGTTATTGCAGCTTCTTTATGCAAAATATAATAAAATAATGTATGAGACATTCTCACTTGATTTGTTTTACTATATGAAATTATTTCTTTTTCTTATCATTACTGTTTATGTTTTGTTAAAATTTAACCATTATATTGTTTTGCTAGTATATATTTTAAATAACTATGCATTTAAAAACGTTTCCTTCTAAAACAATATATGATGATGCAGTGAAAAATCTAAAATATTATTTTATTTTCTATTGCATTATTTAAAAAGTTTTGAATATATAATCATCATCTAAAAATGTGATGATATTATAATGACATATTTTAAACTTAAACTAAAAAATAATAAACCGATTTAAGTAGATTATCTTGATAATTTTACGCATTTGTTTTATTCAAAATAACATGCACATTAATGTTACAATATATTCAGAAGAGATATACATATATAATAAATAAATAAATGATTATAAAATCAATATGATATTATACAATTCGGGTATATTTTGTATCGTATTTCTCTGAAAAATGTTTATCTACGCATAGAAAATGAATATAGCAAAATTATTTTAATTTATTTAAATCACCCAAAATGTATATAGTATACTATATGATGGATCATTTTTTTTTTTTTCGTTTTATAAAAAACTAAATCCTTAAATATATACTTATATGTACTTAACACGCATATATTTTGCAACATTTATTATCATATACGATCCATTTATTTGTTACTCGTCCTTAACTCCTTACACTATATATTTTATGTCCATTTATACATATATTATATAAAGTATATATAGATTTGTTTACATATATAACATAAATCATAAATAAATGTGATTTAAATCCTATGGGTGTTATGCGGTTAAATGCATTTTCGGATGTATTGTTGTGGTATATCTTATATATAATATATGAATACATGACAAAAAAAAAATTATAAACAAATATTGCATAAGTCAATATATATATGTATAGGCAAATATTAGTATATGTTGTATACCTCATTGTACAATACTGCTGCTACTGGTATAGATTTAGACTGAACCTTTTATATAAAATAATATATTATTTATTCAATACGAAAACAAAATAGCAAATTTATTTATTTATCCTGTACTTTAACGACGTCATATTTATATATATTTACGTACGTATATATGTTAATAATAAATATAGTGTATATATGCACAATCCAAAATCTCATCAATACCCAGTATATATGAAACAAAATTCTGGATTTCCATGAAAAAATCTATATACAGAATTATATACTGAAATATATACTCATATAAATATTTAGTATTTATATACATATATCATAGAAAGATAACATGTTATAACTGCACAAGAATATAAATAATGTATACATTAAAAATAATTTTTTATTTTATTAATTTATTTATATACAGTATGTAAAATATATATTCATACCCCTTGTTATAGTAGAAGTTAATGGAAGAAAATGCTAAGAAAACTCATTAATAAATTCCATATATTCATTAATTTTATTAAATTGAATCATAACAAATAATTTCTGAAAATTAAACAAAATTCTGTGCAGTGGCTACTACGCCATAAAGCAAAATCTAAAAATAGACCAAAAATCAGACAAAAAAAGTATTCATACCCCCCACTTTTAAATAAAGAGAACCTATTATTTATTGTTTTATGCGTGCGCACGTGCTTTATAAAATTAATATTCAGTTATCAATGATCTTTCAAAGAATAAACTAATCTATTTGTCAAGTAAAAAAAATCAAAAAAGTCAAGAAAATGGTAAAGGAGCGTGAAATTGAATTGCATATGCGCCAAGAAATTGTTAATTTGTATAAATCAGGTGCCGGATACAAAAAAGTGAGTCAAATCACAAAAGTGAATATTAGTACGGTGGTTTCCATAATAAAAAAATATAAAGCGACTGGAAAAATATCGAATCTGAAACGAGGAGGGCGTAAAAAAAAAACAACCCCTCGCGTTGACAGGTTGATTTTACAAAAAGTTAATCAAGATCGACGTATATCGGCTCCAAAAATTGCTGGATTGCTATCAACTGAATTAAATATTACCGTGCATCCACAAACGATAAGAAATAGAATAAAATCTGCCAACTATGCTGGAAAATTTGCAGTAAAGAAGCCATGGATATAAAAAAAAAACCAAAAACAACGATTGCAATGGGCTAAGGACAAACTAAATTGGTCTATTGATGACTGGAAGAGCGTAATGTGGTCGGACGAAACAAAAATCGAATTGTTTGGATCTGGAGCACCATCTAGGGTGTGGAGAAAGAAAGGAGAACGTTTAAAACCGAATTGCCTCAAGCCTACTGTAAAACACGGAGGCGGTGAGTTCAATTCATATTTTTTAAAGTATACTTATACGAATTTCTTATTGTATATGCTTATTTTTTCAGGCAGTATTATGATTTGGGGTGCAATGGGACATAATGGCTTTGGTGAAATTGAAATTATAGATGGTACCATGAATAGTGCCATGTATTTAGACATTTTAAAAAAAAAGCTTCATAAAAGTGCAAGGAGTATTGGATTAACCAGGAGATTTATCTTTCAACAAGATGGTGATCCAAAGCATAAGTCAAAAATCGTCACCAAATGGTTGAAAGATAATAAAATTAAAGTACTAGATTGGCCCGCACAGTCTCCTGACCTCAATCCAATTGAGCATTTATGGGCAATTTTAAAAAAGGATATGTACCAACGAAATCCTAAGTCACTTACCGATTTAAGAGAACTAGTTCATGAGGTATGGCATAATTTGGATACCTCTATCACTAGAACTTTGGTAGAATCCATGCCGAAAAGATGCCAGCATGTAATCGATGCAAAAGGTGGCCATACTAAATATTAAACTTAAGGGTATGAATACTTTTTTTGTCTGATTTTTGGTCTATTTTTAGATTTTGCTTTATGGCGTAGTAGCCACTGCACAGAATTTTGTTTAATTTTCAGAAATTATTTGTTATGATTCAATTTAATAAAATTAATGAATATATGGAATTTATTAATGAGTTTTCTTAGCATTTTCTTCCATTAAATTCTACTATAACAAGGGGTATGAATATATATTTTACATGCTGTATATAAATGGTATATATATATATAACATATATAAACAAAATTAAATTTACCATACGACGACTACGACGACGAAGAGTATATAAATAAAAACTAATTTTGAATTAAAAAAGTTTTTCATCACATCTACATTACATATATATAGCATATATAAGGTACTATATATACATATAAAGTATATATGTATATGAGTGACTGATACGAGGTATTTAATTTAATGCAATACAGGTTATCTCGAAAACTTATCAAAACAAAAAATATTCGTAATATAATAATTAAATATGTTAAAATTAAAGTACTTGAAACTTTTCTCGCATAACATTTCATCTACTATATGTATATTGTATATATATATATATACCGCAAAACACTTCATAACGATTGATTTCAATCGACACGGATTGCAATTGAAAATTTATATAAGCATTTTTTTTTTTTTGGTGTATATAAATTTTCTATATTTCACTTAGAATTAATTAATAATACTAATAAATTTTACATGTATAATATCATGAATTTGTTATATCTTTACCTGTAAAATGTTTTGTTTATACACAATCATGGAAGTTGAGAATTATTATAGTGATTTTGTAAATCAAATTTCTGAAAACATCATTAAGTTATGGACTGAAATTCATCAGGAAAGAAAAATGGTTTTCTTCCGAAAACATGTGATAAATTTGGACCTGTTTAATAAACAGAAAACCTTTACAAGAAACCTTCATATAAATGTACAAATTCTATATGGTTAAGAAAAACGGTCAATTTTATATTAACATTTTCTATGCAAGTGCTTTTAATCGTGTACATTCCTCTGGAAACTAATATATATATATTTGATATTTCTTATATATATAAAAATGGAAAAATTAATTTTTTTGTCTTAACTCTGTATATACAGAAATATTTATATATACAGAATTCGATTCGAGTAAAACCATCAATATTTCAATTTTTCAATATTTTTTATTTGGTTTCCTATAAACGATTATTTTATAAAAAAAATAAAATAACAAAGTTCCATATAGTTGAATGTTGAAATATGATAGTAAATATTATATCTAATATATCCAACATCCTTATAATATATATATATATATATATATATTATTTATAATAGTATATATAAGTAAAATTGAAAATTGATATTTGTATTTATCAACGATTTTCATTCAACCATAATTTTTTTATATACATATATATATAAACATATGATTTATATTGTCTCTGCGAAAAAGATTTCTTTTTGCTTTATGCGATATTTTTCGCAAAAGAATATGTTTTCCTTTTTTCCTTCAACAATTTTCCTTATTTTTTCAGTTGTGCAATTATTTCTGGTATACTAGTTTTGGGGTGGTTATAGCTTATATTTTAAATAGGGTTAGGTTAGGTTTTGATTATATTTTCTTATATATATATATATATAATAATAATATATAGTTGTGTTTAGATTAAAATTGTTGGTATATATCGATTTTTTTCATTTCCTTGGACATAATGGAATGATTAAATATAATGTTTATTTTATGGTTTTAAGCTATATGATTATATATAGTAGTATTTCATTTGTTGATAATTTATTGCTTTCAAATATCGATATGTAGTATACAAATATAAATAAAATGTAGTTTATAATTTTTTTTTCTTATTTTTTACCTCTATATAACAATTCGTTTACAAACAAAAATTGTTTTGTATTATGAAATTTATAATATTTAATAACAAAAACATTCAATTATATATTTGGTCAATGTATTAAAACAATATAAATTCTTTTAAGTTTCTTATATTGTACGAAAATTCTTATTCAGTGTTATATATATTCGAAATATATCAAATTATTTGATTTAATTCCAAATCTAAATCTTAAAGAAAAAGCATTAAAATAACCTGCGAAGACTTAATAAAAAGTATTAAGAATTATATGATAAACATTTACGCATATACATAATAAATAATTTCCGATATTATCTATAAAAGTTGTATACAAAAAAAAATGTTATATATTCAGATAAAATCATTAATTATTAAAAATTATCCTTTAATGTAATCTAACGTAATATATTCATTCAGCCCATCCGCATTTAAAAAACGTATATATTATTGTTATTTTATTATAATAAATTTTTTTTTACGAATACTAAATATAAACGATATATAGCCTATCCATCCATCGTTATATTTTCGTACACCTTTAAATAATTTTATGTTTTCCTTTAAAGTTTTATGTAAAAAATCGTCATATATAGAAAACAGCAGGAAAAACATTTTTTTAAATTATATATGTATTATATATATATTAACAAAGAAATATACTATGGGGATTATCTTTAAAGCTTAATTTACATTTATATATACTCCTCTATTTCTGTTATTTACAAGATTACCTATTTCTTGTAAACATTATACCTAAATATTCATTTGTATCTTCTATATATGTATATATACACCTGTATTTCAAACGTATTTATACATAAAAAATAAAAAATAAGTATTTAGATATATACAAATGTAAATATTTAAAATGCTATTTCACATATAAATAAATATATGTATATAGAAAAAGGATCTATATGTATATACTATATATTACGAATAAGTAAATTTATATACTTGTGTTTAAGATTTATTTAAATATTTCGTGAATTGTTTACATTATATTTTTGTTTTTGAGTTTTTGAATATATACTTATATGAACGTTCGTTATTTTTTTGTTTTTTTTTTTGCAAAGAATATTAATAGATGTGTATTATATGTTTTTATTTGAACGTTTAATAATATATTATATTATTTGCAATCAAATTAATGGATATAATTTTATTATTAATTCAATGTTGTGTGTTGTGTTTTTTATATTTCAGATTTTATGTATTTAAAGGTATAATCCAAAAAATGTGCGAGACAAGAATGAGTATATGCAAACGATGTTGTATAAAATGAATAAAATGGTTAATCTGTTATTTTCATATCCGAATTTCACACATAAAGTTACATATTTTTTGCCATACAGACGGTTTAAACCATTGTAAACATTTATCGATTCAATCGGGGAATTATTAGGATCATTTCACACCTAAATCTACAATCTTGCTTGCGATCAAAAACTAAAAACCCCTTTCCTTGAACATCATCATCAAACAAGTTTTTTTTTTTGCCAAAATTAGGATCATTTTTAGATGTTTTCGCAAGTATTATAACATCGTAAGGATATCTTTAGACAACAAATAATATTGCACAGATAAAATTGTTTATATATACACCGCATTTATTCTATATATACTATAAATACAATCGATCTACGTATAAATATTTTATATGGCAATATATATGGGATTCTAATATATTAGAAACTATAATTTATTAGATGTATTTTAATATCATTTTATTTTAATTTCTTCTTTTTTTTTTGCCCAATAAGATTAGATCTCCTAAAAAATTTAATATATTTATATTTTGTATTTTATAATCTCTATAAAATATAATTCGTCTGTTAAAAATATATTGACATATGTGTATATATTTATTACATATATTCATTCATATTGACTTTTTCTAAATTCAAAATAATCATATATAAATTTGATTGGAATCTTTACGTTTTATATATATATACATTGGATTTATATTATAGTACCTAAGATTAACGAACTCAAATGTATATAATAAATGATATACAAATAGTCATTAAATACATTTGTATATACTGCGTAGCAGCAGTATAATCATATAATATACATTACACAATATACAATTTCGATAAAATGAAGTGATAAATTTTATAATCATAATGTTGGATAATAATGATGTTATTTCTTTTTTTTTTAATGGGGTGTGCAGTATATATATATATTGTGCAGTATAAAATAAGAATTATTTGCTTTTACGAAATGTTAATAATAAAAATTGATTTGTCATATAAAAATCATTTTGAAATGTTTATGATAAACATATATCGTAAAAAATAAAAAAAAAGAAGATAAACACATTTTTATTTTTTTGGAATTTATTCCACATGACCAATGGGGATAATGTAATCAAAAATGAGCATGGAAAGATGAGAATCAATTCAATATAAAACAAGTTAATTCTATTTTTATTTTCGTGGAAAATTTTTTAGATCTAATTCATATATATTAGGTCTATATAGTGACGATGTTTTTATACATCAATCATATATGTGACAGGTTTTATAAAGAATCTTTGTTTTGAATTTTACTATTTCAGAATAGAAAACTTTAAAAAATTAATGTAATTAGCGGTGCGCCAATCATGAAAAAGGAATTTTTAGTGTAAAATATCATAATATTTTAACAATTTCAAAAATGATTGTTTAAATTAGATAAAATTATGATTAATTTAAATGGTTTTTTTTTTCATATTATCACCTTTTTTTAATAAATTTTTCTTATTTAATTATTGATATTTCTCCCCCATTAAATTCACGAATAAACGCGAGCTTCATGAATAATTCAGGAATTGTATATGCGGAAAATTATTTTAAAAATATATCAAATTGTCATATTGAACGAATTTAACGCTTACATATAATATTTTATAAGGATAATTCATCTCCATATATGTATATGAACAATATCGTATATAATATAACTTTTTGAATATATATATGTGTTTTCAAATTCTAATAATAATATTCACATTATTTTATAAAGCTCTTAAATATCTCATTGAATATTTGTATTTTTATATATCTATTTATTTTGTATACACTAATGCAAATCTAAAATATGGTTTTTATATATATATATAAATTGTATATATATGCATATGAACAGATATCGATATGAATGTTTTATATAATATATTGACGGATATATACACAACGAAATCAGACGTTATTCACATTCATGAAAATATACATTCATTTATGCACTATTATGTACCTATATATGTATATACAGACATTGCTTAAAGTGTGTTATAACGTTATAATAATATGTTATGTATACGTGTTGTTATCGCATATATATATATGTACACACGAGTATATCACATAAACTAAATATACACTGGAATAGATAGATAAATGATCGAAAATATAAACTTAAATTGATTGATGTGCACGAGAGTAACTTTATATATGCACGTAAATTGTATATACATATTTTAATATAGGTATACGATAGATACAGATATATGATTAGATATATGATAGATACATATAAATATCCTATTGATATATTGTATATGCATTTAGATAAAGAGGAAGTTTACCCTCTTCTTTCGATACAATTCAAATATGAATGTTATATATAAATATATATAAATATAAATAATAACGCATATAGTGTGTTGCGTTAAAAGGGATGACTCAAGGGAATTGCTTCATAAATGCATCATATATATATATATATTTATTAACAATTTATGTTTTAGAAAATACTGGATATATTGTAACATATATATTTGAAATATGCGAGTTTACGGTTTTTTTTTTCTTTTTGGGGTTGAACAAAGTTATGCATATAAATATATAGCATATATTTCTATATAAATACTCGCTTTGAATTTGTGATTAAAATCATTTTTAATTTCTTATAACATATTTTTTTTATTTTCCTTTTGCATTATTCTATATATATATATTCATTTCTATACTAGTTTTCAATTTTTTTCTCGTACATTTATCTATAAATTGAGTTATATAAAAAATGTGAAATTTTTCCATATATATAAATGTTAATATTACCTCTTGGGAATAATTCATTCCGTTTTTTTTTTGACCAACAACAAATACATATATATATTAAGGTTAAACTTCAGTTTTAATAATTGATGGCGTTAAAATATCTATATATATGAAATATAATACCTTTTAAATAATTCTATTCTTCTATTTTTTTTTGGTAAAGTGTGATTACATTTCATTTTATTTACTTTGTATATATATATATATGGATGTAATACCGCAAATTTATATTATAATAATATAGTGTATTGTTAGAAAATATATATATAGACGCATAAATTCGATAAAAGATTATGTATATTAAATTATATATAATATAAAAGTGGCCACATTCATTTATCTATAAAAACAATTATTATATTGAAAATGTAATTCAATTTTTTTTTGTGAATAAAAAATTTTATTATATATGCATAAATTAGCATTTAATTTTATATATGCACCCCAATTTATATATACAACAAACCTAAAATAATATATATATTTCTGCATTCGTACATATATTTATATATAAGATATGTTATATAGGAAAAAATCGTATTTTATAAACAAAATGTAATCGTATAGTAAAATCAAATTGAAAATTCATTTGTTTATGTAAAGTTGACAGGAGACGACGACAACGACATGATAAAATGGAAATTTCTACCATATACTATATCAAAATTGATTTAAATAAATAACGTTTAGCATAGCATAAATTTTAGATATAGTTTTTCTTTTTCTTTTATTCTAAATTAACCCAAATTTGATTTTCTTTTTCCATATATTATATATATAGCCATATGGTAACATTTTATTTCTTTGTATTTTATTAATATAACTTTTTGTATATCTACAAGTATATAATAATGCGGGAAAGATTAATTAAAGAAATCCTAAACGCCCACACTATATACATATATAGAATAATAATGAATTTTTGAATGATTGCAATTCCCTCAATTGAATAGTTACTACTATAGATAAGAAAAATTTCGAAAAAGAAATATTATATGATTTGGAAAACTTTTCAGCAATTTCGATTGCTTTCAGTTTGTTCAAAATAGGTATTAATATAGCAGCATTTTTTGTATGAATTTCAATTATTTTATATAAAAATTACCATTTAATATAATTCATCAATGAAAAATTTCTTTATATAAATTTTGATTTTAAATAATTAAAAATGATTAGTTTCACACATTGATTAACATTAAATATAACGTGATATATAAATAAATGATTTTCTCTAAATGTCAACGCGTGCTCTTAAATATCAATTATAATCTATATTGATTTATTCAATTTATTTTGTTACCGTTTTGTTTTTATTCTGCTTCTTTTTTATTTATAGCATCCATTGGGTATTATTGTGTTATATTGTTATAATCTAAAATAAATTAAATAGAGGTTTAGTATACAGTAAATATCTCTTTATATACGGTTGACCGCCTAAAATGAAGGGGTTATACGTAATGGTATTCAATTTTCAAATAATAATCTATCCATCTATTATATATATATATATATATATATATATATATATATTAAAAATGCAATTATAGTTCAGCAAGTGAAAATTAAATAATATTTATTATTATTGTTTTTTTTTTTAAATATATATACGCGTACGCACGTACTGCCATTAATTATATGTATATGGAATATACAAATATAATATGCGAGTAAGATACATCTCACGTCTATTTGCAATTTATTTGTTAAATATAATGTTTACGATTTGTCTTGTCGTTTATTTTTAGATTTTGAAAATCCATTATTGATTAAAAAACAAACAAATTGCAAGTCTATTGTATATACATAAAATGAAATATGCGTTTTGATATTTCTTTTGTTTTCCATATTATAGGCATGTTTGCATTTATATATATTATATATTTAATCAAAAAGATGAAATCAATTTAATAAAAAATGTATATACATTATCAATTTAATATGTACACATATTTTTGAACATATCTAAACTAAAAATGAAGGTATACATATTTTAAATATTTTTTTATTAATGTTTTATATTATATGTATATATTCAAGAAAGGTATTTGTATTGTTATCATTTTGAAAACATTTATAGAATATTTACAATATATAAATATATGTATTATACATCAACAAATATACAGTACTTGACAATGTCGTAGATGTGAAAAAAATTATGTTATATCCATATACATATATACTATCATCAAATCAAAATTTACCCTCTTTTACTTTGAATTGTTTGAAATATATGCATGTGTATATATCACATATTATACAAGCTATATATTTAACTGCGAGAGTTATGCATCGTATATATGTATATAAAATTGTTAAGTAAAATATATTTTCCACTATACCTTCTATATAAAGAAATATTTTCAATATAATTTATTACACGATGAATTCGTTGTTGTTTTAGTGATTCAGCTATATATACACATATAGTTTAGCATTTATATATTAAAGTATAAACTAAAGCTTCCATAAAATTTATATATTGTGGCTGAATTCACAAATGATTGTACATAGACAGTATAGTCGAATATATATATATATATATAAGGAATAACATTAAAATAGATATACATATTCTATATATGTTTTGTTATACATAAATAAATATCTACTATATGTATATATATACATTTTATATAAAATAGATTTTCTTGGTTAAAGTTAAAGTGTTACATTTATATTAACGTATTTATAAATATATATGTATTACGATGTATTACATTTATATAAATACATATACCATATAGGGTTACAATTACACAATATAAAAGTTATATCAAATTTGGTATATTGTATAATAAAAATATAACATTTTTTTTAAGAAGTGTAGTTCTGATAAATTTGTCCCTCATATCCTTTATTTATTTCGTTTATATATAGATAAAAATGCAATCAACAATATCTTTATATAAATTTCATATAATAATTTACTGATGGAAATATATCAAATAAAAAAAAAAGAAATGGATTTGCAAGACATATAACAAAACTGAAATGATTGAGTGATATGTGTATATACAAAATAAATAAGGATTAAAAATAGTTACCCTATAAATAAATCTATATATACATATATATAGTTAAGTTAAACATGCACAATAAAAAGGTTAGTTAGTATTTATTTATATATATATAGTTATGTGTTGTGTTGACATTATTTTACATATAATATATATATATTTATTGAAAACAGAAGTAAAATAATACATAATTTATATATTTTATACATATATATTTTCACCCGTCAGTATATGAACAATATGCAATTTTTATCAAATAAATTTATTGCTATATGTATATATAGATATTTGAACAAAAAACATTTCTTCCAACATTCATACACAATTTTTCTATAAAAAAATACCTATAAAAAGTTTCTATTTGAACATTATTTTTTTTTTATTTTTAATATATATAAAAAATAAAATAAAATTTATAATGCATATACTTTGATTTGTAACATTTTCGAATTTAAAATCTATATTTTATATACATATATAGATTCATTTGCATTTGCATATTGCATGTGCGGTTAAAACGATGATGTATATATACGTACATAAACTTTGATTTTATATATATATAAAGAAAATTGATAATTGAAGAATTATTCCCAATCGTAAATAAATAAATGTATTCATGCATGCATGCATATATATTTAATATACATACGATACGAATTGAAATATTGTTATAAATATAAATGAAAAATGACAATTGTTATGTAGTTTCATATATATATAAATTAAATAAATGTATATAGTATATAGATACACCTATAATAATGATAATAACATATACCAAAACATAATGTTGATTTCAAAGGTATATAATAATACATATTGTGGAAAATATTTCTCTCTGTCGATATATGTAAATAAATATATGATGAACTAATAATGTGTACTATATATTTCATGTAAAATATTGACTTTATTTTATTTAATTGTCATTGAATTATATTATTTTGTTGAATAGATTTAATTTGAATGAAAATAAATTTATATATCTATCTATATATATATATATATTATATATATAGTTTATTATATAATCGTATCAATTTTACATCTATCGGATTAATTATAGGATTTTCATAATAATTTCCTAATATAAATATTTCCTAGTATTTTTATGTATTGTACAATCGTCTGTTATTGTATATACAATTTGATTTTGATATATAACAATATTTGTATAGACAAATGTTTTGAATTGAGCTGCTATATTATAATAATATTGTATAATTGCATAACGTCTATATAAGTCGTCTATAAAAGATTAATTCGAGTTCTTTCCAGAATTGATTTGGGATTTATGCTCTGGCATATAAAATATCTTATTCGTCCTCTATTATCTCTTCGATTTACTTTATATAAAAATAATTATATGACAATAACCCTTTCCTTCGTTTGTCAAGTTTTGAATAGTATATAGCATATGAAAAAAAATTTTTGTTCTCGTATTTGAAATCAAATTAATGTATATGATTCAAGTATATAGTTATCACAGTACAAAAAAAAATCTGTATGTATACCCAAGTATAATATATATAATAAAAACAAAAATTCATATTAAATATATATATATAAAATGTGATATTTATCAAAATTTTGCTTTATTTGAAAATATTATATGAATGTTATATGGTATATATACATTTCAGAGTACGCATTCATCACATTCAACCTAAATATATGTATCTTTATATATGAATATTATATGAATGAATAAAGGCAATACTTCAATTTTATAAGTTTGTATATATGTATATTGTATAATATATTGCAAAAAATTGTACTCTATATATATATATATATAGATATGAATTTAACCAATTGAATATGATTGATTGACAAAATATAGAGAAAAAAAATTTATTATCATAATAAAACGTATATATATATATATATAAATGCGGTAATATTAGATAAATCTATATTATACGTATACACATATATAGAACATTGTGCGATTCTGGGTTAATAAAAATATATTTATATATAACCCATATACATATGTATGTATATATAAATGTTAATAAAAATATTTATCAACCAAACACAAGCAATTCTTGAACATTTGTGTGATAACCCATATATATTATAATTATACATATTTATGAATATACAATTTATACACCTGGAGGTGTATATGTATAAAATAATTTTCCATATATAAATATATATATATATATATATACGAGAGGAATGAATACAAAATATGTGTATATCTATATCTATATATATAGTATATATGTGCGAACAATTCATACCCAGAAATAAATGTTAATCAAATTTTGAAAAATGATATTACATTATATATCTATCATAATATAATGTATTTTTATTAAAATAATTTATATATGGTTATGTATAAAACGCATGGTTTAGTATATATGTATATATATATATATAGTTGTAAAAATCTAAGCTTCTTGTATATATCATATTATATATACATTATATACGGACTATATATATATATAAATATTTCTATATATATCAAAACTAAATCGTATGCAATATATATATATATATATATGAAAATTTTAAGTTGAAAATTTCTTTTTTGAAAAATAATATGCAAATCACATAAGCTAATGTTTCAAATTTATTATTCATGAAGATTTGTGACAGAAATCTCATAAGGATTATCTCTTGAAAACATATTGCTAAGGTTGTTAAAATAAAATACGAGCCGCAATATATTTTCTTCTTTTACCTCTATATATATATATATATATATAGATGTTCGCATAATGATATTTTATTTTTATTTTGTGAATATTTGTCCTTAGGGTATATATAACCATATAATATATATATATTCATAATCTATAAATGGAGAATACATTGACTATATATGTATATAGAAGAAATAACATTATATATATATAAATAAATCTTGGGTGTACAACACAAAACAACAAAATGAACAACGAAAATATCATAACATCCTCTATATATATATACACTATTATATAGATACATTTATAATAATATATAGAATGTAAGGTGCGAGAATGGTATAATGGATTTGTTTTTTTTTATTTTATTTTTATCATAATGCGGTAACATTTTTATATTGGAATATTTAGAGATGATAAATTAATTCTTATACATTTACGGTATATGCATAACATAACTATTTGGCGTTCGCTTATATATAAAAAAAATCTTTATATACGTATATATTTCACGGCATCCCAATGTGAATATATATATAATATAATATATAGTAAAATATTCATCAGCAGATGTCCTTTTGTTTTGTCATCATGTCATATTTTCATCGTTAACTTAATAAGTCATATTTATTTTTATTTTTTTTTTATTAAATATAATTTCTTTTTTATCTTTTTATTTCAATTTTATTTTTCAAATAAGCGTTAATATTTATATATAATGTTTATATAAAAATGCGTAAACATAAATTATTGATTTATTTTATATATATATATATATATATGTAATTAAAGCGTATTTATTTAAAAATTTTAATTTTTTTTTTTTTTTCATATAAATATATATGTTTTTATAATTTAATTATATTCATTATGTGTGTACCTTATTATTACGTGCAATTTAAAAATGAAAAAAAACACAACTTAACATAATTTTTCATAATTAAAGGAAAAAAAATTGTCTTTGTATTGTATATCCTTATGTAGATCAAGGCAATATAACTTCGCAGTTTTATATATTGTATATACATTTTTTTTATATCCTTAATATAAAAAAAAATTTTGCGTTGTTTTTATAATCGCCACATATAGAAAATTACATTAAAAAATTATAAATCATGTTAAAATAATTTTTCGTTGGTTGACAAGCCAATAATATAATGATTCAGACAGCTCACATATAATTTAATTTTAATTGATAATGCATTTCATACAAGTTATTGTAATTAAAATATTTGATTATAATTTTTAAATATATTTTAAATTTTAAATTAATTATATTGATTTTAAAAATGTTTTTCTCAATTGGTTTTCCGCTATAAAAGTGGAATCTTTCTTTTATGACAATTTCGTTATTTATATATGTACGAAGAAGTATAACATTTAAATTTCTCTATACCTGTTGAATTATTATATTAATTACAAAAAAAAAAAATATATAGCTCTTTAAGAATTTTTAAAACAAATGTTAAAGGAAAGTTATTGAAAATTTCATGATATTTAATTTTAATTTAGATTAATATACTATTCTCATAGACACGAACAAATGAATAAAAACTTAAAAATAGTCAACTATCTAAATGCATGAACGATTATGCATTATAAATATATTATTATTATCATTTATACATATCTTTAAATTAGCTTTTATTCTCTATATAAATATATATCTATATGCAATGTCGCTTTTATTCATGTATATTGAAAATTTTTACCTAACATGAATGACAAATTTTTTTTACAATGCTAATTTACATTAACTATATATAAATAATGTGTATAGGTATGGGATGAGAAAAATGTATATTAAAAATGATATGAATATACCCATATATAGTAAAATATAAAAAAAACCGTGATAATAAAAATATTTATAACATAAAAAAATTAATTTTTTTAATGATTTTATCATAATTACAACAAAAAAAAACATAACATCGTACATGTAACATAATTTTTATGTTATCATATCGTGTTAGTGTTATGAAAAACGAAAAAGTGAAGGGCAAACAGGTAAAATATCAATTTTATTTCATATGTATATATGCAATTTTAGTTTGAGTTTTTATGTTAATTTAACACAAAATTCAACAGATAAATCATTTCTACCCACAATCAGTAAATATAAAGAATATAAATTAAAACTGTTTATATCTTTATCAATATTATTTTGTTTGCCTAATTTGCCTTGTAATTTCTCAATTGAATTGTATTTCATTAATAAATTCAAGTAAATTATGGAATTCGAATATAGAAAACTATATTTTTATAAAAAAGTTTCACCGACTACCGATTCTAATACAATTTGTTCATAATTCCGTATTTATCGGTTAATTTTCTATTTTTGAAGCCGTTTTTCTTTTTGCCGAAAGTGTTTTATTGTATACAGATTTGTACATATTTTGACATAATACATATATCGTATCAAGTATATAAAGATACTTATATATTTATTTTTATGGAACACATTTTAATGTTAAAATGTTCATAACAATAAGGCACGTGTGTTTGTTTACCCTCATTTATGTTTTTATTTTCTAAACAATTTATATGTATTTACGTGTATTTTCATCCGTTTTTACAGGTTTTCAACTTACATTCGTTTATTTTCGTATTTATATATATGATATATGTATATACGATCCAATACACAATCATTGTACATATATACCAGGTATGAACAAGTATGAAAGGGATTCTTTCTTTTTTTTTTTTTTAAATTAAGTTAACTTTAGAGGAATGATAAAGAATAATGAATGGTCCTAGATACATTTTACCTATTTTTGGACAATTTGTCGACAATAGCTATTTGCTAGATTCATTAATCGAAGACCATTTGTACTTATATGAGTTTACTTTTTGCTCAAATCTACGTTTCATACACCTGATAAATATATACTATAGAGTACATATATATACAGGTGACGTGAATATAGTTAAAAGTGTTTAATTCCATTTTATGTGTATCTACCATAAATATATACAAAACGTAAAATAATATAACATAAGGTTAAAGCATATTAAAATGTATTTCTTTAGAATGATATTTTAAATGTATATATACAAAATAAATGAATATTCATATACAGAAATATGTTCAATTATATAAATTTGTGTAGTTAAATCTAAATTAATTTAAATTAAATTTTACATGAAAAGACCATAGAAAGATTTAATTATAATAATACATTAAATTATTTAATTGTTATTAGCTTAAACAACATAAAATTTAAGTGCATATATATGTGAATATGAATGCAAATTTATTAATGTATATATTTATATATAGACTATGTATAGAATTATATATGAAATGCAATGCAATGTAATGTGTGCGGTTACCTTTTATTGTTATGTCTTTTATATACGTCTATCTATATGTATAAAGGTGTATACGAATATATATAATATATTCAAATAAAATTTATAAAATTATGCAGTGATTTCTTTCGCCTCATTTTACTCTTAAAACAATTGTTAACTATATATATATATAAACATAATATATATATGAATGTATATATATTTGTTTGTTCATTTTAAATAACAATAATTGAAATTGCATAAATATATATGTATATATAATTGCTAAATCTTTATTATACACGTATTCGGATTTGATATTCAGATTGTTTTTACTTGAGGAAGTAAAAAGAACGGGAAGTTGGGGTATTAAGCTGTTTTCAAGTTTTCATAGAATATTACAATATAGAAAATAATAAATAAAGATTTTCGTCTGCAGTTATAATATCAATGATTTTATTAGATTGTTGAGTGAAAATAAAGAGGTAGTAAAAAAATTATTTCATATAATTTATAAATATCAACTGCGGACTTTAAAACTAACATTTGGACTTATTAAACATATGTATATAGTTTTAATAAACTACATTGAAATTGATTATTCAAATATTTTTTAATTCTATACTGTATTACAAAGGTGTGAATTAATATAACTATTTTAAAAATAAAACTATATATAAAACATACATAAGCGTGCAAATAAATATCCCAATTATATATTGATAAAAAAAAAAGTTTCAATTTATATATACAAATTTGTATCCAATTGTACTTTTCGATGATTATTATCTTGGTTTTTATATACAGTTCCATATAACAATTTAGTACAGCGGGACAATAAAATAATATGTTTCCATTTTATTATATTATTATATGAGGGAAATTCAATATTAACATACATTTAAATTGCTTGCAGGTGAAAAGATATCAAAGATAGTAAACCCATTTTATGATAGTATACAGTACACATTACACATATCAATTTGTATATATATTTATTTTTAAATTTGTAATTCATATATATTTAATGAGGTATAATTATTTATGCACTTGAAATGTTTTATGAGAACTCTATATTGCTTTAATTTAAAAGTGTTAATTTTTTTTTTCTATTCAATTCATTTAATAAATTACATTCAACTATGAGAAATTTTTGTATTAATGTTTGTATTGTATTAATTCCATTTATATTTAAAGAGAATAGGTGAAAAAAAAAATACATATAATAATTTATAAACATATACAGAATTGTTGCAATATAAGGAAATTATTTCTCTTATAATTAATATTAATATATAATCATATATATTATAATGAATAAATTATAATATTATGATGGCGTATTGTTTTTGGGTCTGAATTTAATTAGCATAGTATACCCATTATCATTTATATTTATGTTATTATAATACATTATGAAATAAACAAACCAATAACCGCAAGAGTAGGTAATATTATAAAGAACTCAGGAAAATTGAAAGCAATCACAAAAAAAAGTGGCATACAAATTGATAATTTGTATATATATATAGATCATTAAAATTACAAATAAAATAAACAATGCGAATTATAAACCAATATATAAAAACGTTTATAAATAGATTCACAATTAAATGATTTTATATACTATACGTAATATTCGTCATACATTCATTTATCGACATCAATTTCATAATATACATTACATTTATACATGACGTGGAGTTCCTATTATAATCGAGAATGTATATATAGTATAAATAGTAAATTTTGCCAATTTTGTTCATTTGGATATATATATAAAATATACACACAATTATTATCCCATTTAAATGACCAACAATTATTGATGGGCATTATATATATATATATATATAGATTATTATCTATATCTATATATACATTTATATTTTCCAACATCCCCATCATCAATAATACATTTATGCTAAACAACCAATAATAGCTATATATTTGTATATATATGTATATATATGTTGAATAAGAACATTTGTATTTACAACAAAAGCTAATTTAAATACCTGTGTAAATTGGTATAACCAACGTGTTGATAAGATAACTGTATGTCCAGCAACCAACATCATTTATAAATATATATTTATATATAGATTTACATATATATGTAATAAAATATTGTTGTATAATTTGTACATTATATATGTATATTATAGTACATATAAACAATTCAAACATTTATGTATATATATATATATATATATATAGTAGAAGTTATATATACCTATATGTGCAATATAAATGTATGTGCATATAATTATATATGGTACATCACTTCATATAAATATATACTTATATTTATATATATACAGACAGATATATAATGTGAAACTTTTGGTCATTCACATAGATGAGTGCGTGTGTTATATTACTAAAGTATACATATGTATATATCTAGAATAGAATAACTTTTATGTGCTTTTATGTAAAATTTAAATTCTGTATATACTAAACAACATTTATACTTTATATAGTTATATGTATAACTGCATAGTGAAATTCAAATACGATAGGTATATAGACTTTATATAAACATTATATGTGTAATAATTTAGGAAATTAAACCTTTACGAATTAAACCTTTCTATATATATACAATATATGCATTTATAAGAATTGAATTACATATCGTTCAATCGTATTGGCATTATATAATTTCTCGATCATAACATTTGAAAATCGAATAAAATATACATGAATTTATATATATTTTTGAAAATAATTTATAAATCAGAGGATTTTCCGGAAGTTTTTCCAGACCAAATTAAAGTTTTTTTAAGGCAAATGAAATTGTTTCCAAAATATTACTCTTTTCCATTGCACATAAAACCTTGTTGTTTTCAAATACCAAACAGAAAATGCTAAAATGGTAATCTCAAATTAAACCATTCAAAATATATAATTATGCTAACAATACCAATTAATATATATATATATAGATTGTTGACCTACTTATTGCAAACAGTTTTTTCTTCATATATTCAAAACAATCACCGCATATGAACAATATGAACAATATTTAAATAGACATAATTAAGAATTATTTATTGTTTTTATTATAAATAATGTATGCAATTCTAAGATAAATAAAAACTATATAAGAAATAAAAACAACTTCAATTTTTGAAGAAGCGAAAATAACATATATATAGGAAAGAAAATTATAATACTTTTCTATATATTCTATATATATATATATAAGTATAGTCATTTTTATATTGCCGGTATAATAAATAAATATTGTAAAAACTGTATAATTTTTCATATTTTCATATGAAATTGCATTGTATAGACTATATACAATCTGAATGATACCTCTATATACATTTATATATAAATAGCTAAACTGTGTATCTACTATACAAACTAATATGTACATCGCATATATATAAGACTAGACTATATATATATATGTATATAAAGAGGTATAAGACGATAAGAAAATATATACTGTGGAAGGAAAACTTAAATAGAAAAATGTTTTCAATATTTTTATTATATGAATACACTCTCATTGTCAGGTTATATATATATATATAGGTTGAATTTTATATATAGAAAGTTTCACGTAAAATATAATATATACAATAATATGAATGAATGTACGTGATATATATTTTTACAAAAAAATACATTAGTTTTGGTTTAACTATTATTGTGTATGCAATCCAATGCTTATAAATGCAATGTGAATAAAAACGCAGTATAACGTCATCGTGTATAGGTACAAACAATACATAATGGTAGGTATATACATATATTTTTCGGTTATATATATTCATATATTTATTTAAAGCTGTGAAATATATATATATATATATATAGACACAATGTATAAATTGAAAGTGCAAAGTTTTGCAATTCTATATATAAATATTTCATTATATATAGTATACGATAGTATCTTTATAATAATATATATATGCAGAATGTATATATAGCATATATATATATACTTAAAGCAAAAGTCAGAAGTGGTTTGTTTGTTGTGTTTTGGTTATATCGTCAAGTTATATATTTATTTATTATTTTTTTTTTTTCATTCAATATATAAAATATTCTTTATGTGCAGTATACAAACACTTATTTTTTTTTGTTTTCTTAATAGTGCGGTGTGTGTGATTGTTGGAAATTTAGAAGAAAAACTTTTTATATTATCATTTTATTTAGCCTTTATATATTTATGTTTTTGTTATATATTATATATATGTATACTAGAAGTATAAATATATAGTATATGGACAAACAACAACGTATAAGATGATCCATATAATTTTCCATCTATATATATAAATATTCTTCAAATATAATTTATATATTCTTCTTTCCAAAAAAAAACATAAGGATGCATTTGTATATTAGTCGCGTATATATATTAATGGTATATATATATATAAATATTTTCTTTAAATAAATTGACCAACTTTATACAAACATAGATTGGATAGATATATTTAATGTTTTTCATGAATGGTTATAAAAAAAAAAAAAGACAATCTACTATAAAATATACCTTGACTATAGAGTTGATATACAAATATTCATGCATATACCATATACTTAAAACAATCACACATATGAATATACTTTACAGTATGTATACCTTCCTATAGATATATAAGGTGTAATATAAACTTTATACATAAGAATATCACATTTGGGAATATCTATATAATAATAATAATAATATAATTTTATTTTATTACAAATATGAACACATTAAATTTATAAATTATGTTAACTTTTCAATTATTATATTACTCTTCTTAACAGCGCGCGTATTCATTGTGCATTTATAGACAATTATAGTCAAAATTACATTATTTTAAAATTATATTATATAGCCAACTCTATTATATACAACTCTGTGATGTAAATGTTAAAAATGCCAACCTAAAATTCTAACGAAATTTTGGGGTCGTGGGTTCGAATCCTACTGAATGCATAAAATATGTTTTTTGTTTTCGGTTATTTTTCGAATCTGAATTTTAACACAGAGTTGTATATTCCGCTTGCGGTTGGTCGTACGGCTAATTACCGACACCGTAAAACCCACAAATTAAGTAACTAATAACAGAAGGCTGTTGTTGGACGCTAAAACCAGATTGTTGGTTGTATAGCGAAAAATTTATTTTTTATTTTTTATTATATAGCCAATTGTGCACTTAATAATTTATCAAAATTTTATTTATTCTTTTTTTTTTGTTTTTGAACTGTATATCAAAATTATAATTTATATATGTGTATATGGTTTTCTTTTGTTCTTGTTTTATAAAGTATTTGTCTAGACATTTTTAAAGAAAAACAATTTTATTTGATGGAAATTACGCACGAAAATGAACTTAAGAAAAATTGATTGAAATTTTCCGCAATGAATGAAAAATGTATTTTTACGTACACTCAAAGTTTTAAGAAGTTTTTTTTTTTAAAATATATATAGCTATGTATGTGGTTTTTGAAACTAATATTTTATTTTAGAATATGTGTGAAGCCATAAATTAATTATTATTCAAAATTATATATCGTAATATCTAATAATAATTTATATTTTCACCGATATAATATTTGAACATCATAGAAATATATATCTGATCTATTTTATATAGAAACGTTGTTATCGATATTAATTTTATATACGTTTTCTTCTTCTCTATATATATATATATATTTGTGTATATAATGTATCAATAATAACCTATACGGTAAAAGGTGTACTGCATAACACTTAAATATATATTTATATATAATAGTGCATGTATATAAATATTTATTAGTCTAATATATATAATAATAATAAGATTTCCTCTATTATATTACACGATAAAAATCTAACTATATATATATATATAAAAATTTATGATTATATACATGTTCGTAATGAGTTGATAACACGAACTTGATTTTGTTATATATATATATAATATTCTTTTGAAATAACTATATATTATATTTGTTTGGTTGGATACATCGTTCCCACATCGTTCGTTATATATATGAGACGAATGAATATTCATCTATAATTTTATACAATTTTCTATATTATATATATATATTTGTACCTTAAACGAACATAATATATGAACCAAAAAAATGTATAAATATACGATATTGAATAGAAATTCGTAAAAATATGTGTGCATATATACACCGTATACATATCGAAATAAGAAAATAATCGATCACTTATTTAGTATTATTATTGTTATTAATATTATTATGGCATTAATTACCTTCACATTTTATTTTTTTAATTTAGATTTATTTATTTAATTTAGTTTTTCTTGTTTTATTGTTTGGCTTTGATTTATACAAAATTGGAATATATCATTATACGTCTAAATAGACGTTATATTGACATTGTATCCTGTATATTCGATATATTATATATAATTTGTATCTGATCTGTAAACTGATCTGTATTTGATCTGTATTTTATTCTCGTTTATTGTTAGATCGATTCCATGTCGATGATAATTAATGTCCATTTTTATTTTTATGCCATCGAATCCACAAATTTTCTATTATCCAATATAATAAAAATTAATCAGTAAAATTATCCGAAATACAAAATACGTTATTCTTTATATATAACTGATTTAATATCTCTTAAGTAGATTTAAGACATTTCATTTCTTCCTATATTAGTGAAAATTATATATCTATGAATGAATCAAATTACGACATATGTAAAACAATTATATACTTTCCACCATACAATTTAATCGAAATAATTTATTCATAAAAGTAGATTAGATAATTGAATTAACAATTAAAATGTTTATACATACACATATACATCATGCGTATTTAATAAAAAAAACATAATATGATAATTGTAATTTTTTTATATATAATAGAATATAAACACTATAGTATACCTGTCTATTTTCTTATTAAATAATAATTAACATTCTGTATATTTAATAGTAAAACAAAAATGAAATTCAAATAGATTTTTTTTTTGCTTTTAATATGTATATTCGGGGTATATGCAACAAAATATTCGTTCGTGTTTGTATATCACTATATGTATATATTATATGAATTAAATTAAAGCATATTACTACATATATATTTATTTATTTATACATATCCTTATTAAATAAATATTATACATGTTATATAAATATATAATAACATGTTTGTACCATAAGTATTTATTTATGTATATATGTATATATAGAAGATATGAATTCACATTTATGTACAATATATATATACATATAATGAAATGGCAATTCCATAAAAATAATTATATTAGGTGGAAACCATTAACTCAAGAAGAAGCAGAAGAAGAAGGACTTTGTTATTAAGATGGATAATCTCCATTAAGAAAATGGTGTATTAAGTGTATAAGATTTATAAATATAGAAAATATATAACAACAACAAAATATAAAAATAAAAAAGATATACATGTAAAAAAAAAACCTTTTGCCTATATCAGAGCTATATTTATGAATATATATATAGCAATAGATTTCGTTATACATTGCATATACGTATACGTTCATAATCAAAATAAGAACACAATAATAATATATATAAAACAAAGGAGAATAAATTGTCTTTAATTGAAGTGATACATATATAAATACAAACGTCTAAACATGTATATATGAATGAATTCATCTTATTGCAACTGTATATATACATAATATATATATTAACAGATTTTTAGAAAATATATTTATGTTCATACGTTTAGTTTATCTCTTTAATGAAAATGTTTTTTAATATATTTATTTTTATAAAAATTATTTGCAAAACTGAATACGTTTTAAGACTGTAAGAATTTTCTTTCAATGACAATTATATAATTTGTGATAAGAAATCAGCGTTTAAGTTAAAATATTGTTGTGTAAATGCTTTGCCAAAATCGTATCTCATGTGACTTATGTCTATTATTGCTATATTGAATATAATTCTGTGTATACGCGTAATTTTTAAAAAATTGCAAATAACTTTTATGCAAGTTAAATTCACATTTAAAATACACTTCTTATGAAAAAGTTTGATTCTGAAAATTATATTCAAAGAAAAATAAAAAACCACATATATAATGTAGAAAAAGTATAATTGAAATTTGAAATGATATAGATCTTATGAATGTATAAATTATATATATATATATACGCAACGCATAAAATATTACCCATGGTACCAATTAATAAAAATGTATATATAAAATAAACTTTTGTTATTGCTTATATGGTGGTTTTTTTTATATACGGTACGTAAAGTGACTTGTCAATTTCGTACCGGCATTTTCAAATTTGTTAATCAACAATTCCAAGGGATTATTGTATAGACATTTCGTTCAATTTCTAACAAATTTACTTGAACCTTTGGGATGTGTTGGAATGGAATGGAAAACAGTTCTATCTGCGAATTTTTTTTTATTAACACCCTTTCTCATATAGTCATGCAATCATTTTATTTAGAGTAAAATTATGTAACATTTTATGGCGATATATATATAGTTGAGATACGTGTAAAAGTTTCCTCTTCTTTGTGTTACCCGATGAAAGAGTTTTTTTCTATGAAATTAATATTCTTATTATTAATAAACTTATCTTCTGTATATATAGAGTATACACTATATAATTCATATTCTCAGTCAGTATATATAAATACGATATATAAACTTATGATTTTGTTTTTATTTCATAACAACTATATCATGATTCATATACATATATATATATATATACTAATTATTTGGTTTATTATATTATTATTTTATAAATGAATGAATGTGAAAAATTATTTTATACATATGTATGATATATATGAATTATACATTTATTTCATCATATCAACTCATATATAAAGGTGAATTAACAAAAATATGTATTATACTATAAGAATAAATTTTAGATATATATACAATCCATTATTCTTATTATAATTATATGAATATATGTATATTCATTCATCATCATATTATATACATACATGGGTATTGTGAATGTATATATACTTTACAAATTCACATATACGTATGTATTATTATAATATTACAAATATACATTAACTGAATGACTTTAATTTATGCCACTTGAAAAAGTTTAGCAAACATTTTCATATATATTTGGTATATATAGATATATAGTATTAGTATAAGATCCATTAAAATGAGCATAATAATTATACAGCCCTAAAGATATACATATATAATTGTATATATAAAAATGTTATTTAAATGCCTGTATCGTATCATATATATACATTTAATGTAAATTTGTATGATAAGGGATAGAATATATATAGAATACAATGTATAGAATACATATATATACATTTGGAGTGCTGTACAAATATATACAGTGAGCCCATGTGGATATATGCGGCGATATAATATATGTACATTGTACAATCATATATATAACACTTTACGATACATATACACATATATAGACACATGGGGGTTAATTGCTTTTCAAATTTTTCACTGTGTGTTGAAAACAAATAAAATATATATGTATATATTGTATATGAAAAACACTTGATATATACATTACATATTGTACAATATATAGAATATATTTTTAATTTTATATTTTTTTTATTATTGTTTTCATTATATGCATACAGTTATGGGAAAATATAAATATATAATTTACCTATATGTATATTATATTATATTATATGCTGGGGTTTTTTTGGATGGTAATTTTAAAGTTAGGGTTCTAAATTTTAAAATTATCAAGGCTATATAGCAACGTATATTTATAACAATGAATATATGAATAGATTCGAAATTACGTTTTCTTAGGTATGAGTTATGATGACAAGCATTTGTGAATATTTAATAAATGATTTTTCAAAGAAAATTATCCTTATAATTTTCTAAATGAACTTCGGTATATTATTTTCTCACGAAAATTCACGGTGAACATATTCGTCTCATGTCACATTTAAAACAAATTTTTAAATAACCTTTTTACCCTTTGCTGTGTAATAAATCCTGTCGACAAAAACAAAAAAAAAACCATTTAGGTAAATATTGAAAAGTGTTAAAAAGTATCATAAATTATTAAACATTTATGTATACACATATACTATATATATTCTATATACTGTATATTTATACATAAATAAATATGTATAAATATGCATATATGAATATAACTTCATATATAATCATAAACCTCTATATCACATATATACATATATAAGCTATATATCTGAATGTTTATTACAAAAAATAAAGTAAAAAAAAAAAAAGAAATATGTATATTATGGAATATTACACTCTGGTATATGCGGTTGCGTTTATACTTGGTAAAAATTGAATATATATAATCATTTTATAAAACATACTAAAATTGATTATGTTACGCATTTTTATTTATTTTCACCCTCCATATATATCTGGTTTATATAGAGGTAACGTATATAAATTACGTACAGATATGGATACATAATATATATCATATACATATAGGTTGTGTGTGATATATCCAATAATGTATTTGATATACAATTTTTAAATGTTAATTTATTAATGAAAAAGAAAAAAAAATGGTTATATAACGCAAATATTTAATTTTTAATATAATTCCCTGTGATATTGATATATTGATTTGATTATATGTTAATATATTTTATATTTCATATACCTATATATGAAATAATCTTTTTGAATATATAGAAATTTTATTGATACGCCATATAATCTGGCGTGTAATATATCGTACAATGTATTAAATATTTTAATATATATATATGCCTATATTTATATTTACATTATTATTACATATTGAATATTGTGTTTATAACACCCACCACACATATTCATATTTATATATATATAGATAAACTGTTAATTAAAAGTTTTTGTATATACATACATATATATATATATATAGTTAAGTCATAGTTCATGGTTCTATATATGAACTGTATTTGCATATAGTATTATACATATATAAATATGTATGTATAGTACTATAACATGTTCTAATTACGAGAATTATTTATGCATATCTTTTGTAGATATATTGTTTATAGAAATTAATTTGCAACAAACAGCATATGATAAAGCGAACTATATCTGGGTGTGTGTATATTAAAATAATATATATGTAAAATTCATATCAATAGATGTAAAACAAGCATTCATTCATACCACATGATATATACAATATAAAGTATAATATGATGTATATAATTAGCAGAAATTATACAAAACAATAACTATAATTGATTATTGAATAATAAATGGATATATATAAACAGAGACGGACGGTTTTTTAAACAATAATAATAAATATGGGAACGGAAAATTAAAAATCGGTTGTTTATAGTGGAAAATTTAAAAACACATATATAATAAATAAATCAATTTCCCAAATAAAATAGTTTCCAATCTCTTTTAATGATATATATTTATAAATACTTGTCTAAGAAAATTGTCCTTTTATCAAATCATTTCGTTGCCTTCCTTAAAAGTACAAATAATACCAACCGTTCGTGTAAAATACATATATTATATATTATAATTTCCAAATCATTATATGGCACAATACATATGGTAAACATATATGTACAATCAACATTGATAAATGCACGCGGAAACATAATTTCGGATGTGATGTTTGCAGATTATATATATATATTCATTTTATTGTATATAAAATTGTGGATATTCATGTTTTTATGTTTTCAAACAATACATATATATATTGATTTGAAATTAGGATAATACGTAAGAAGATTATGAAAGGAAACACATCAAATTGTATTGATATTATATATATGTCTGCTCCGGAAATGCTTAAGAAGTCTCTATATAATTTAATTAAAATTTTCCATAAATCCTTTAAAGTGCAATTTCGGGCATTGTAATCTTTAAAATTTCTTTGTCCTTATGCTGAAAACCGAAAAAACCTTTCAACATTTGTGTTAATATCAAAATAGCCGAAATTATAGTATTATACAGCTTTTAAGATGCACAGTTTTTTCTGATTGTGAATTTCATATGCAGAACAAATTAAAATACTCATTAAAAAAAAGGTATACAATAAAATTTTTCTTAAAGAAATTTTCTTTGAAATTCTATATATAAGGAAAATTTAATTAATGAATGAATTATTACAAAATATTATTTACTATTGTATATTTAAAAAAAAAACCTATAAAATAAGGATATATATAATAAAAATTTTAATATCAAATTTATAGTTTTAACCGTTTTCATTTTAACCTTATATATAGTATTTATTTATTTTCAGTTATATACAATATGTCACAAATGTATAAAAAAAAATATATATATGTATATATAACAGGATGATTAAATAAGGAAATAAAGCTACTTTTTGGAGAAATGGTTTCGTAAATATCGACCCCAAATTGTGGCGATTTGAAGCAATGCAGAAACCAATGTCTATGAACGGAAACTTTAAATTTGCGAAAAAGTGATTTCGTATTCTTATTGAATTGTATTTTTAAAATAGATACTCATTTATTTAGTTGTAAGAACAATATGTCATAAACTCCAATTGTTGAAATAAAGAACATTTTTGTTTTTATTTCAAATTAAAAAATAAAATACATATATAGTCCTTATTTGATACTTATTATATGTATTGTATGGTGTATTCACATATTTTGATACAGCTATAAAAATAAATATATATATACATTTATATATGTATTTAAAGTTTAAATCCAATTTTCACAAAAATTACATTGCATTATTTCAATTTAAGTTGAAAAATATAATGTATTTATTTGTGTGATACCACAACACTATATATATAACATTCATATATATGAATATATATGGTACACACAATATGCGATTGTATATAACATATATTTTTGAAAAAAGTATTATAAACATAAAATCGAGATAAAGTACAAATTATGCTGGTATTCGATAGTATATAATAGTATAGTAACCATTATATGTATATATATGTAGGGAAAATTGTTTGAAAAATATACATACAGTTAAATATTGTAATCGGATCAAATACTCTAATATACATACAATGAAAATAAAGTAAATGTTGTTGAAAGTATAGATACATACAAAAAACATCATGAATTAATCAGAAATATATATAATAATAAACAAATATTATTAAATTATAATTTTTGGTACAGTTTGAGGAATAGGCATTCAAGGAATGAATGAATATATATGTAGATATATTCAATATAAATGTTGATGTATTTTATATTATATATAATATATAATTTAAATGTGAAAAGTTTATGCAGATATATTTTATCAGAAAATAGAACATTTGTATAAATTGAAAAATTTCTGATGAATTTATATATAGGGAAATAGAATAAAACAAAATCTACGTAAATCTTTCTTTCGCATCTTTTGATTAAAACATTTAAAACCATTTTTCTTTTGGTATGTACAACTGCTGAACATATCATTATTATTCTTCCTATTATTGAAGTTTAACTGTATAAATGTATATATATAAAACAATCATATATATATATATGAAATATATACAATACTGTTTAAATCAAATATAACAACTATACTAATAATATAGAAGTTAAAAATTTATATGTACATTAGTCTTCCTTGTATACTATACTATGTAGTATATACATATATATGATTATATGGTGTATGATGATATATATTGTATATATAATAGCATAAAATGGTACGTGCTGTATTCTATATATATATGTACTTCTCCGTCCGACAAGTATTTTAAGTGGTTACAACAATAAGTAAAGTTGTTTCGCATTAAGCTTTTCGGGACCAAAATTTATTACCTCGTTATACGACAAACTATGTATTTATATATATATAGCATAGTTATATATGTAATAGAAATTTTGTATAATATATATATAATACAGGACAGAATATTTTATTCTTATTGTTTATATAATTGTATATATTTACGTATCTATATATATAGATAGAAATATATTTATATAATTAAATATGTATATAATAAAGATTTGTTGTTGCATTTGTAATTTACTTATTTTAACTATATACATATATTCTCTATCTATATGTCTATTTTCCCATAAAATATTCATATACATAAAAAGCTATAAACTATATATATATAAAGGATATAAAGGAACAACGACGACAATGACGACGAAAATGATTTTGAAAATGTGACCATTATATAAGTTAAATAATTTATATAATTTTAATTTAAAATATTTTCAAATAAATATTATTTTCATTTAGTTCCCTATATATGCTGCGCTTATTTATATTAAACGTGTTGTTTTTTTTTCTCTACATTTTGGATAGAGAAGAAAAACCCCACATTTGAGTATACCCTCACACTTTATGAATCGTGTCTTAAACATTAAAAAAATTTCATTGGTTTCTTAAAGCAGACTTTGCAAGTTTTTAAAGTATATTTTTTATGGTGGTGTATAAAACGCTATGAAAATTTACAATGTTACAATAATATGTAATTAAACCAGCATTATTAGAATCCAGGAATAATTATATCTATTTCATTTTATTTGATTGAAGTGAATTTCTATATATTATCCAAAGAAAATAAATCACTTAAAAAAAAAACTGTTTGCAAAACGTATTTGAAATGTTAATATATATAGAAAAATGAAAAATTATAATCGCTATATATCATGGGGTATCTAAATATGTATATAGATGATAAAAATTAAAAAGTACTACTAGAAGAATTTATACAAATATCAATTAAAATTAAATAGAAATTTTCGTAACACATTTTTTTTTTCCCAGTTATATTGAACAAAAATATATGTACACAACTTTATAGTTTTTATCATTCTCCCGTATTTTAGATGAATATTTTTCAATTAATATTTTTCAATCAATGAAAAAATATATACATACGATATTTGAAGTGCATTTACATTTTATTTATAATATATATACAGATATATAGTAAACGTATATATAAAACGATATAAAACATTGATAAAAGCAACAATTATTTTTCATTTAAGTATGGCTCAGAGGAGATCTCTCATCAAAACTATATATTTTTGTTCGATACAATTTGACTATATCATATATATATGTACAACATATATTTATATGTACAACATATATTTATACAGGTATATAGGAAACTCGCTATATAGAAAAATTATATGATATAAAAACTATGTATATAGATATACAAAAAGCATTATGATGGATATAAATACTAATTCAAAAAAAGAAAAAAAAAACGATTTATTATTTTTATTTATTCCACCATTCATCTTGATATTTCAAATTGAAAATAATTTTTTATGATCTGTATGTAATATATATGTAAAATACATAAACGAACAAAAAGAAAAATTAAAAAATAAAATATTAATTGTACTAAATATTAAAGTGCTTGTGTATGTATGTTTTGAAATAAGGATACATACAGTATTATATAGAATATATATATATATATACATTTTGGACAGATCCTCTTCACAACAATTAAATTTAATTGTTAAGAATTTAAATTTGTGTTTTATATCATTACAAATCTATATATATATAGTTAAAAATTTTAATAACATCGTTTTTTAATGTATAAATATTCATCATCAAAATATTGAAAATTATTATATAAAGAAAGTTCACAACAAAAAAAGTGAATTTATATAAAATAAAATAAGATAAGGAAGTGAACCAAAAAATTGATAAAGTAAAACCTATATATGTTATGATGAATCTCGATTTATAGAAATAAAAATATTTCATGTTTATTCAATTAAACCAATTGATATATAAAATATTTTTTGATAATAAACTTTTTGCCATTGGAAATAACAGTGCGGAAATGCATAAAAATTGTTTTAATACTCACATTATAATTATTATATTCGGATGTAGTTGGATCGGTTCAAAAAAAATCGCCATACTGTGGCTGATCCATATATATATATATATATGGATATAAATATAGATAGATAAAAACTCTTACCTGAAAATGGATAAAAAGAAATATTTCTTTGAATAATCGTTTTTTAAATAATTATATTTTAAATAAAAAAAAAATTAATTAATTTTAAATAATCACATTTCTTGCGTATGGTTAAAAAATAATATTTCTGATTATTTATACGACGATATTTATCATTTTTCAATTAGTAATATGGTATATTTGGAAAACTTCGTATTTTTTTAGATAGAATAGAGATTGATCCGCAACGTTTCAACTGTTATATGAAGTTCATGCAATCAATTGTTTACTCTATATCTCCACGTAATTAAGCACTTCCAGTTTCTATCATACATTTTTTGTACGAACTTTACGTATTTTTTAAATTGCTTTTAAATTAAATCTATATACAATATAATATGAAATTACACAAATATATGAATTAACGATTTATCATTTTTTTATATATTTCATATAACAAATAAAGAATATATTAAGAATTTTTTTTTGCTGCGCGATATTAAATAACATAAAAAGAACATTTTTGTTTATTTTTAAAATAAAATAAAATTCAATGTTTATGTATATATAGTTGAAATTCTGTATATAAAATCTCAAGAATTATTTACGTTGCCGGTTCTATATCTATATATATATATTGGAACAAATATATATCACATATAGAAATTGTAACGTCTTTACTGTTTTTTTTTTTTAATTTTCATATATTACAAAAATACAATATAATGCATAAACATATCATACTAAATTTTCTAAATATATATAATTTTAGTATAATATCTATTTATGTTTATGTTACACAGTGTGTATATTTTGTATAAATAAAATCTCATATAGTCAAAATATATATATGAATATAATATAATAAATAAATATATTGAATTTCATGAGATGAAAAATAAAAAAAAATATATTGAAGACGTTCGTTTATAGCTCTTATATATACATATATATTCTTTTTATTTATCGATTTATTTTATAAAATAAGTACCAGAAAGGATTGAAATTGACATATTATATATATAATATATACAGAAGTTTATATATAGTCAGTCGTCTATCTATATTCTATTTTATTTATTTTTTTTTGTTTACTGTATATTTGCAATAATATCTAAATAATAATACTGTGATATGGCTAAATATAGACATAATTCAAATAAAATATCTTCTTTTTATTTTGGTGTGCAACATTTTCTATATATCAATATTTTGTAAGCATATATAAGTATTGCTGCAGTACATAAAATGACAATTTCTTTTAAAGCATTTTACGTATGAGTGTTTATTTTTCAAATTCCGTTTTTTATTTTGTAATTGATTCTACATTATTAAATTTTTTACGTGAAGTAAAAGGAATAACATTGTTCATATTTATTTTCAAGGATATATGTATGTATAAATAAATAGGGATTTTTACTTAAGTAAATATTAAATCCTTATTTTATATATATATTAAACAATTTTAAATACTTATTGCATAATCTATTTTATGTTATGGTATTTTAATTTTCTCATATACATATGTAATATGTAACTATGATATTGTATATACATACATAGTATAAAAGTCTATACATTAATTTTGCAAATATGATATCAATCAACTTCTACATGTCATGAAAATAAGCTAAAAATAAATTTACTCTGTGTATTATATAATACATTTTTGAATAAGCTTTATATATATATGTATTTATGGTAACCCATATCCATTCATATATGTATATAATATATATATATATATATATATATAGTATTATAAACATATAGATTATATTCATTATCTTAAAATTGCAATTTAAATATATAACATGTTAATGTTTTATACTCATATGTATATATAAATGTATGATAGTATATAGGATAGGGCTATACATATATATAGAGATGTATCCATAGTTTCGATATAAATATATGCTGATAAGCATAAATGTATCCATAGCATATAGATGTGGTATATATATATATAGAAGGATTATGTATGTGGAAAAATACCTTTGTCAGAAACAGATTGCCTAATTAAAATAACTTTCCGTTTTATTAAATTTAACCCCTTTATCATCATCATCATCATCATAATCATATAATCATGATCATTAAAATATGTATATATGAATTATACATATAAATAATATCGTGATCATTATATAGTATATATGAACTACCGCAGACATTAAAATCAAATTCTTATATATGTTATGATTATACATTTTTTTTTAAAATCATTTTTGCATATTACTTTATAAAATAGACACACAGATATAGAATTGGTTTAATTATTATCATCGCAATAATCATTGTTTTCATCATTAACACACATACATAATCATATACATATCTAGTATTGTTATAATTTTAAAAGTATGTGAATGCAATTCGCAAAAATTATATATATTTATAAAATATAATTTTTAGTATACATATCTTTAAAGAATGTCTATATAAATAAAATAGTTGTTATATCATGCCTATATATATATTATTGCTTATATTAGAGTATGTATATATTATATTCATAGTATGTATATTGTATATATACACTCGCATTTATTATATCATATATATAATTTCACTTTAAATTATGGGACATACAAAATTGTTTCTGGTGAAAATTAGCATAAAACGTATTGTTTTAAATATATATAAATATATATACTAATATCATGATACATACACTATAATATACATATAAGATATAAAGCAAAAGGGAAATATTATTCTAATTGTTATTATTATTACAATATACCATATATATTTATATGTGTATATAAATAACATCGCAACATCGGTATGTTTATAAATATATATATATATATATTGTAGCAACGATGTATATATGGTAAAATGTATGTTATCATATTATATATGTAATTTTAAATTCTCTGTATAATAATAATACATATATGAAATATAATAATAATAAATGTTTTGCGTTAAATGGTTTTTTTTTTGTTTATATATGTGGGAAAATCTCTCTCGCAAATGTGTATATATTATAATAAAGAATGTTGTAATTTTGTTAAGATTAATAATATGTATAATATATCGGAGTTTTTTTTTTCATATCCTCTAATTTGCAACAATAAAATTTTTATTTAAAAGAATTCAAAATCTTGCGCATTCATTTTGAAATTCAACCACAATGAAAACATTGCATAAGTAAAACAAATTCTATTACTATATAATATATATGAGTAAAATATTTGAACGCCGATTAATCCAATTATTAATTTTAGTTATATATAAATCGAATTTTATTAAAAATTACTCATCGCAGGTATTTAATTCCATATATAAATAAGTTTTCAATGAAAAGTTACTTGAATTGTATGTATACATATATTTTCAGATTAGCGAATAAACAAATATGTGTGTGAAATAAAGTTTATATATAATGAATGTTACACAGTTACACATATCGATCAGTCTATATATACATTTACAAAAAAAATCTAAACATAAATACTATATTAAATATATAATTAAACGTCATATATTGTGATATGTGTAGCAGGTAATCAAATGTCAATTCATATACATATGTGTATGAAAAAATATAGAAAATTTCCCATATATACCGATATATATTAATAAGTATCTTTTTAAATCAATTTTTTACACTTCATTTATTCAAATAATTTAAATAAAAGGAAAAAAAAACATTTAATGTATAATATTTATATACTTTTATAACATATTTCACACACAATTTTTATCAACATACTATATTGAAATATACTTATAAAAATCTATACAGTTTTTTATATTAAAATTTCCATCATTATATAGTATGTATATATAGAATAGTTTGAAAAGGGTTTTGTTTTTATTCTGCCGATTTAAATTTACGTATCCTGATAAATATATATATATATTATAACAAACGTATATGTGATGTGATGTGTTATGGGTATAAAAAAAAATTGATTTCTATGCGAGAATCATAATACAGATCAATTAACTATATATACTTATTATTGTTAACTATACAGAATATATATTAAATTTAACATAACGAACATTGTGGGTTTTATAAATATAAGTATATCGAATATATACATACGTTAATACAAAAAGGCATCAGGTTAAAAATCCTAAATATATCATTAAATTGGTATATTATACTTTTTTTATATATTATTTTTTTTATATATATATAAATAGATAAGGTATATATTCTTTTGTTTACCAAATAAAATATAAATAGTCATTGTTAAAAAAAAAAAACAAAAAACAAATAAATAAAAAAATCAAATCAAAAAGAAAGTCATCTTGCCTTAATAAAAGTCTTTATACCATACTTTATAAATAGTACACGATATATAATAAATTATTTATTTTATATATTTCTTTTTTCGGTTGTTTTCAGAGTTATTTCATTTGATTTGTATACTTTTTTTTTTATTATATTATAAAAAAAACAACTCCATAAGTATATATATATTTTAAATTAATTGCTACTTTTTGTTAGATCTAACAGACATATATTATTATATATATATAAAGATATAAAATATACAACATAAATGCGTTACGAAACAATCACTTTAATCAATGTGTTAAAAAGGTATATTACAATATACAGGATTTCATCAATTTAATGTAATTTTATATACAATATATATAATACATGAAAATAAAAAAATACCTTTATAAAGGTTTTTTTTTTACAAACTGCTTTATTCGTTCTTTTTTTTTATTTTATTTATATAAATTAAAGTCTATATGCGTTATATTATAAAGTAGCGATACAAAAACAAACAAACAAAAAAAAGAAAGAAATACATATATATATATAGAGGTGATTTTCAATTTTTTTATATAATTTAACTTTTTTGTTTATCACATAAGGTTAATTTTATCTAAAATAAAAACAAAAAACCAAAAGTTAATTGGTTTTTTTTTTGTTTTTCGTGTGTATTAAAATATATATGTTTTTAATCAAAAAATATATACACAAACATATACTATATAATTCTTATACAAGAAAAAATTATTTTTGTTAAGTTCTAAATTGACTTTTAAAAACTACATTATTTGACCGTTACCAATTACGGAATTTTTCCATAAAAAAATTAACAAGGAATAGTAAATATATTGGACAGATCCCAATTTTTTTGTTGAGGATTTAGCCTATATAAATATCCTTGAAACCTATATTCAACATTATCATGTTCCATAGAATAGAATTTAAAAAATTTGAATTATGAAATTATGAAAAATATTGGAAATAATTTACCTTAGGAAATAAGGAAATAATATCCATAATTTAAAAATAAAATATTATCTTTAAAAAGCGAATATAGTAAAATTTCAACATTTATATTCAATATATAAATCACATTTTTTAAATTTAATATCTATATATAAGTATAAGTATATAATATGTGAATGACTGCAAAAATTATATGTGAAACAAAAAAATATCATTATAATTATCTTAATAATTCAAAAACACGTAATTTCATTTTCATTTTATCCTATATATATTATTATAAACATACCTATATATATATATGTATACCAATCGTTCATCACAAATAGAATATGTTATATATAATGCGATGATATATGGTAATGAAATGGACTCATTTATGAATATATTATACATATATATATATATATATATAAAATATAATTTCCAAACAAAATTTCATTTTCATTTATAGACATTATAAGAGAATCGATTTTATAATATACAGGAATAGGACCTTTAATATTTATATACATACATATATAAAAACATGTATAGATAGGTGTTATAATTATATATATAAGTACTACATATATATATATAGAATATAATATGGATATATTTATTTAATACTCTTCCATTATATGGAAGAAAAATAGTTAAACCCTCATATTTTTTTTTTTTTTCAATATGTCTAAGTGATGAAAATGTCATAAATCACGTTTTTAGATAATATGTTGATATTGTATAATCATAATAAAATATATCAAAAGGATGAATATATAACAATAACTCTATATATATATATATATATATATATATATATATATGTACATATTGTGTATCTAAATTTATATAGTCCTGATCCTGAATATATGTTTTATATATATATATATATATACATTGTATAGTTTATATAAAATATAAAATAAAGTTAAAATTAAGCCATAAATATACATCACCTTATATAATATGTATATATATGATGCGTATATATGATGGTGGTGTATTTATATATATACACCTTTAACCGAATTCACATGAAATCTTTACCCATTTATTGTTATAAATATTTAGTATATTCGCAATGTATTATATTATATACATATATTACCACCTTACCGCTAGAATAGAAAATTATAGTTTGATAAACAATGATTACTTATATATATATGTACATATATAATTTATTTTTGGAATATGCGAAATATCATGCATATATATCTGTATGTATAGTATATATAGGTAATGTATAGACTTCGAATTAGAATTGTAGTTAAGCATACGTTATGATCGTCATTTTACTATATATATATATAATATATATATAATATATATATATATATACGCAAAAATATAAACCAATTTATGTATATATACATATATAACACTCAGCATGGCATCAAATATATTAATTTAAGAGGATCAGAAATACATTCATATAAATATACAAGCAGAATATATATGTATAAATATATAAATCTATACATGTATATAATAGTTTGTTCGTAATTTTGAACGTATATATAATCCTTAATTTATATAGAAATGTATATATATTTATTCATAAATCCATGATATAGTCAATAATCGTTAAATTTGATTCTTATTTTTAGTAAAACAATTAGCAAATCCAGAATAATAGATTTTTTTTTTTTTCAAAAATATAAATGATATTTTGTTGTATATGTTAAATTCAATATCAGTTTCATCATAAATTCGCATGATTCATTATACTTATTCCTCTTATCTTAATTATATATATCGAATTTATTGTGTATTATATTATTATTATTATTATAATTCTAAGAATTGAATATGTATATATATGATGCGTATATATGATGGTGGTGTATTTATATATATACACCTTTAACCGAATTCACATGAAATCTTTACCCATTTATTGTTATAAATATTTAGTATATTCGCAATGTATTATATTATATACATATATTACCACCTTACCGCTAGAATAGAAAATTATAGTTTGATAAACAATGATTACTTATATATATATGTACATATATAATTTATTTTTGGAATATGCGAAATATCATGCATATATATCTGTATGTATAGTATATATAGGTAATGTATAGACTTCGAATTAGAATTGTAGTTAAGCATACGTTATGATCGTCATTTTACTATATATATATATAATATATATATAATATATATATATATATACGCAAAAATATAAACCAATTTATGTATATATACATATATAACACTCAGCATGGCATCAAATATATTAATTTAAGAGGATCAGAAATACATTCATATAAATATACAAGCAGAATATATATGTATAAATATATAAATCTATACATGTATATAATAGTTTGTTCGTAATTTTGAACGTATATATAATCCTTAATTTATATAGAAATGTATATATATTTATTCATAAATCCATGATATAGTCAATAATCGTTAAATTTGATTCTTATTTTTAGTAAAACAATTAGCAAATCCAGAATAATAGATTTTTTTTTTTTTCAAAAATATAAATGATATTTTGTTGTATATGTTAAATTCAATATCAGTTTCATCATAAATTCGCATGATTCATTATACTTATTCCTCTTATCTTAATTATATATATCGAATTTATTGTGTATTATATTATTATTATTATTATAATTCTAAGAATTGAAATTTGTAAATGAACCATTTATTTATATATATAGATAATTGAGATAATTGTTTTTCAATGGAATATTAAATGGTATATAGCTCTAAGAGTGATTTTGCCATATTATACAGGGAAGGTAATTTCACTATATAATATTCAAATTATAGATTATAAAATAAGTATATTGTAGAAATACAATATTTCTTTTTTATATAGTTAATCTGCTATCGCTTTAAAATATTCCTTATGAGACAGGTACATATTAATTTCACTTCATAAATATATAAAAAATTTTACATATAGGAACATTTTTTCGCGAAATGTTTAAACAAAAACCTTTTAACCAAATCAATCCCTTTTTTTTGTGTTAAATTTTAGATGTGGAATTTATATAATATGATTATTCTATTTTACGATTATACTTGATGAAATGAAAATGAAAATCTATATATGAATATCTTTTTATCTTTATACGGCTTTATATATAAATATATATATATATATATATATATATATACAACGCGGTTGTGGATATTTATATAATGGTCATCATATTGGGTATATATAAATAGTATTCAACTATATATTCCCTATGCTAAAAATACATAATGTATAACGATATTTCAAAATTATATAAAATATAGATGGAATATTATATCCATCTATGTATATATTTAATTTCAAAACTATATTTTGTTTTATACATACATATATATATTATATGATTTGATACATAAATATGAAACAAAATCTCATTATAATTATTATATGAAAATTTAATCCTATGAAAATCTAAAGTATATATAATTAAATTTAAAAATTGGAAATTCAAATGAATATTTTTAAAATGAAACGTATATACGTTTTTTTTTCGATTGGATATATGAGAATAGCTATATATATCATAAGAACGTTGAATTGTTTTAAGATATTATGATTTTTGTATAAGAATGACGCGTTTTTACAGGTAACTTTGCGGGGAAAAAACTCAGTTTACACACCCAAAACAAAAAGGAATCTAGACTGAACTGAAAAAAAAATCGTCGGTAGGAAATATTAGATCAATCTATATATAGGATAAACATCATTACTTTTTGATACTGTGTATCTATATAATTATGTCATATAAATATATAGCTGAACAAAAGAAACAAAAATGTTCAATTCATTATCGAATAAAATGGTTTTTTACCAAAAAGTTTTACCATGTAAAATTATCTATGAAATTAATTTTATTTATAATTTTTAATCTTTCTATATATATAAATAATAATGCTGTGGTGTAAATGTTAAAAATGCCAACCTAAAATGCTAACGAAATTTTGGGGTCGTAGGTTCGTATCCTACTGAATGCATAAAATATGTTTTGTGTTTTCGGTTATTTATCGAATCTGAATTTTAACACAGAGTTGTATTTTCCGCTTGCGGTTGGTCGTACGGCTAATTACCGACACCGTAAAACCCACAAATTAAGAAACTAACAACAGAAGGCTGTTGTTGGACGATAAAACCAGATTGTTGGTTGTATAGCGAAAAATTTTTTTTTTATTATTATATATATAAATAACAAAAATTAATTTAAATTATTTTTTTTAAGTTGTTTATATACAAAATAAGTAAAAATAAGTTATAAATTGCAAGTATATATATATTAAATTTCATTATATATATACATCTGCGTGTACATTTTACATTTTACAAATCATAACATTTTTTTATTTTTATATAGGTACATATATATAAAATATTTGAATTATTTCTTTAACTCTTTCTTTTTTTTTTGTATTCAATGAAAAGTTATATTGTATTCAATTCAGGTAAAATGTATATCATAAATTTCTTATATATACTAATGATAGATTAAATAAACTTAAATTTGTTTATTTTTTTGTATTCTAGATTCGAGTATAGAATCTAATGAATAAAATAAGTCGTGCTCAAATGTTTGGATATTTTATATACATTTGTATATAATATTTTATCATATTTTAAAAATGCCAATGATTCTGAATGTGATTTTTAAAGAAAGTTTTACGTATTATTTAATGTGTTAGATTATTTTAAGAATCGCAGAATATACGATAATGCGAATTTGTCAATAAAGTATTTAAATATTTTCAGTAAATCTATAATTTTAAGCCATAACTTTTATTAATAACTTTTTAAGTAAATCTTATATTTACGATTTTATAATATAAATTATTTAGCATGTACCTATATATAATATATATAGTTTCGTTCTATATATATAATCATGTAATATAGAGGTACAAAAACATAGGTATTTATATGTTAGTATATATGCATGTTATGTATATGCAATAAAAAGAAAAACTTTTATTAACAGTATAAATTATATATGTAAGTATATTTATATAGGGTTAAATTTTCATGTATTTTTCATTATATGATTTTAGTTCTTATATATATATTTTTATACTTATTAATTTTTTTTTTTTTTTACTTTTTATAGATATGTATTCTATTTTTGTTCCAAAAAATATTTTGACAAATGTTAAATTGTCATGTCATGTCACATATATAATTATTAAATATACAATAAAATATTTTGCCATACATATACATACATATACATTTAGTTGAAATTTTTACGTTATCTATATACATTTATCATGTAGTTTTTGTGTATTTCTATCTAAATTTGAAATGTTGATACAAATAAATATATGATATTATACTTATATTAATTTTATATATATAGGTACCATTAGTGAATATGTTGTAAAATAACATTATAAATCTTTGCCTATATATATATAGTTCATGATAAGGTTCATCATAAAGACTATATATGAATTGCGATTACAATTATTATTCATGATTTACATTAAAAAAAATTATGAAACAGATCATTAAAAAGTATTTGCTCGATTTATCCACCTTAAAAACTATCCATTTAGTTTATCCATAATTCAGATAATTATTTTAAATTCTTTTTGAGATAATTACATATGACTTACAATTCACTTTATACAACCATTCTGTATCGTATATATGCATATCAATTTGCTTCCTAAAATATTTATAATACTATAATAAATCTTGATGTGTTTAAATGTTATTTGTTTATTTATATATAGGTACATGAATATATAGTATTAAAAATATTATCAACATTTAAATTATTATTATAATTTATATTATAAAGTTTATTTCAGGTATATATAAATTCATGAAAATAGATATCAACATATTTGTGTAAATCTGGAGCTGTCATTGCTGCATATTTATATATACATTTTACGATGATTGCAATAAAACATTTATATATGTAATAATAATTGTCATTAATATTCAAATAAATATTATGTGGGATAAATGTAAATATATATTATTTCAAAATAAATAATATTTGCTATAGAAACAAATAAACAAAAAATTTTCTGATACTGAATGAAAGTGAAAAGCATACGAGCGATATAGATACCTTTTTTTCTTAAAACAAATATAAGACATTGTTTAGTCTCGAAAATGAAAAGAAATGAAAATTTCTGGTTTCAACTCTGTGATAAAATTCAAATTCTATAAAATAACAGAAAAATACCAAACATATTTTATGCCTTCAATAGGATTCGAACCCACCACCACCAAAATATTGTGAAAATTTTAATTTACCATTGTTTATCAACTATACCACAGAATGAAAACCATTACAAATATAAAGAAAGGTAATTCATTCAATTTGAACCTGACGAATCCTTTGCAAATCTATATTATTTTTTTTGTGTGTTTGTCAAATTATGTATAATTTGTATAATTTCTCTTCAAAGTAAAAGAAGTAAACAAATATAATTTATTTAAAACGATTTTATTGAACGTGTATATATATATATATCATACCTAGAATATATTTATTTATATATATATAATAAAAAAATGTTCAATTGCATTTTTACATTTTCATATAAAGTTTATCGCATTTGATATACATTTTTTTTTTGCTTTTGATAAATATTTAAATTGTTAAAAGATATTTCACTATATATGTACTGTATACATATTTGTGAATATATCTATCAATAAATAATATTTATTGTATATATATATATATAGATGTATATATAAGATACACATCATTGAAAGATCATTTCAATTTAAATTTTCTCTTTTTTGGTTTATTTTATGAAAAATTTTCTTTCTATTTCTGTACGTCTAAAAAAAAAAAGTTTATATTGAAAATGTACATATATATAAGTAAAAAATAAAAAAAGAAAAAAAGATCAAACTTTTCAAATATGAAAATGGTAAAAAATATTTAAACAAATATAAAAAGATTTTTCTTCTTTTCTTTTTCTCTATAATATATATACAAGTCATAATATCAACAACAATTTTTATCATAAAATATGTAATAAAAAATACTTTTTGAATGTATATTATAATAAAAAGCAAAAAATTTAACACTAAAAATTTATATAATATGTAAATGATGAGATGGTATATAAATAAATGGTGAAAATATATATATATGGTATAGATTGATCATTTGAACTTTAAATAAAAGTTAATATACAAAAGTTGATAAAAAAATAAAAATAAAATACGTTTTAAAAATGAAATAAAGTTAAACATTTTTACCTTATTTAAATAAAAACCAAAAAAAAAAATAAAATTCATATTTTTGAATTACATTTTGATTATATAATTTGTTTTTTTTTTATTTCTTCATCTTTTTCTTATTCTTATATATTTGGCATTTTTTTTTCATTTATAATGGGAATTGCATGTAAATGAATTGCTCTATATGTAAAAATTAATTTTATGAAATTTTCAATGTTAAAAATGATTAAATGAAAAATTATCATGTATATATATATGCACAATAGATGTTAATTTTTTCATTCATTCATTTTTTTTCATGCGAAATTGTGTAAATGAAACACGGTCACGGCGGGTCACGATGAAATATGCGATAATGACATTTAAAATGTAAATTACGGAATATTCATTGAAAATATATTTACGAAATTAGTAATCTTAAGATATTGCTCTATTTTATTTCGCATACAACGTACGCAACGCATCTATCTATCTATAGTATATACGAACATTTATTCTTTTATATATAGTTTATTTCTTCGAAATAAAAGTTAGTTAGAAAATGATTGAGTTGCTTGTTATAAATATAATTTTCTTATCATAAATAAATGTATATAGTAGAGCAATATTTATATACAAGGGAAAACACAGTATATAGCATATATGGAAATTTACTTGAGTTAACATATTTTAGCAATTTTTTCCGCATTGCATATACTATATAGAAAATTTTCCTATACCTATATATATATAGATATATATATATATATATATACAGTTTGAAAAACGTTGTGAAACATTAATAATAAACTTGATAACATTTTATGAATATTGTGCTTTTTGTGCACATCAATTATATCAATATCGCATAAAATATATTTAGTTTTAAACATATTTATATATATATAGTTATCTGTATATATTTTTGAAATATAATGGTTTCCTTTGACAAGAATCGGAAAATGCAATTAATGATTAATATTCTCTATACATATATATATAAAGAGTATATATGTATTTATTGGTACAATATATATTGAAATAATATTTTTACCAAAAATATATTTAATATATATATAAGAGAATTTAAGTGTAGGAATACTATATCTCTATTATATATATAAATATATACTTATTCTATTATATAATACATTTATTTGTACAACATCTTCTTCAATTTCTATGGGTTGCATTTTGTTGGAATTTAATATGTAAAACCACAATGACCTGGATATATATAGAAGAACTTTATTATGTGCTTTATATATATATAGTATATATGTATATTTTCTATTTGTTCACATTCATATAGATTTTACATTTACATTTAAAATACATATACTGGAAAACCTTTTTTCATCTATATAAGGATATTTCTATATATGTATATACTGATATAATAAAATTATTATAGGTTATATTATATAAAATTCTGTATATATATAGTTATATGTATGGTTATGTATATATTAAACCTCATGTTTTCTATAAATTCATATATGTGCATAGAAGTAAATTGGTGTATTCTCCTCAGGACATATATGCGTATGTATATATACATGAAAAGATAATGAATACACAATTCGAATACAAAATGTGTTTTATTTGTATGTAAGATTATATGTACGTATACATATACAATATATATATAGTTATTCAATTCATTTCTCATTAAAGATAAATTACGCCATTTATATATATATGCGATGGTTTGACTTATATATGGTCACTTGAGACCAATCTTATATTCAGTAAATTTAGACGAATTGATCTTACCTTTAAATTTGATTATATTCAATTGGTATAATAATTTCGATTATTCGCAAATGGGATTTATTTTTATATATATGGTTGTTATTTATATTCGGTTATAGGAAAAGTAAAATACCCGCTGTTAGGTTAAATTTACACCATATACCATATATAAAAATTTAATATAAAATGATATTGTCTAAAAAAACACCATTGGAGTTATCCTCAAATCTAATCATTAAAAATCCAAATAAATCGTTAAGAAACAGATCGGGGAAATCTTTAATAATCATTTCGATTTGCATGAGTATGGAAGCAGTTAGTTATCACATATTTTTAGTAAAGTTTACCATCAGTTTTCGGTTCGACAACTATAATTGAAATCACATTGTGTATTCGCCTATGGTTTGTGATATTATAAACGAATATACTCCCATATAGTGTCGGTTAATAATACAAAAAAAAGTGTGATTAAACAATTATAAATATCTATATACACATAACATATAGTTTTGGCATTAAAAATATTATTTCATTATTTTTATTTTTAATTAAATCATATTATTTATATTATATATACATATATTTTCAGTTTTATATATAGTATATGAAATGTGACACCCACCGACAGGTTTAAAGTTATATTATATAAAAGAATAATTTGATTTTTTTGTAAATAAAAAAAACATAACATGAATACATGTTTGTGTATTGTATATCATTATGATGATATTTATATATATATATATGATTTCAAATTGTAACATTGAGTTTGATTGTGCATAGCTTATGATATATAAATCTATATGTATATATAGTATAGTATATATAGGCAAAAGTTTAATAGATAACACCAACAATATATATTTATATATATATGTGAATAATTTTTTTTTATAATAAAGTTTTATTTGTACAAGTAGAGGTACATGGGTATATTATATATATTTACCCTCACCTTTTGTTTCACGTTTTGTTTAACAAAAATAAAAAAAAAAAAGTTTGTATAGAAATACAAAATGTATATTTATATTTTTCCATATCTCTGAATGTATGTCTCATTTTTATTTTTTGTTCCTATATAGCTTTATTCCTATATATATCCTTCACTTTTGAAAATCTCTGTTTATGTAATATATGATATAGCAAAGGTAAATTTATGTAATAAATATCTGTGTATAACAAACGCTATATATATATGTATATAAAAATTGTATATTACCTCTGTATATCATGTATTTTTATAAATGAATTCAATACATATATAATATATACATATATAGTTTTTACATACGTTACTATAATAGATATAAAAAAAAAATAAAAATACTTTTATATGGATGAAAAAGTATTGATGTGCGGTGTGTATTATATCAATGTCTGGAAGCATGTTATGTTCTATATATCTATAGATGTTTTATATTTGCATCAAGGATATGTTGAATGAAGTTTTTAGATGTTCAAATACTATTTATATATATAAATAATATGTGTTTACGTTTTAAAATATATATTGTAGATATGCATATATATGTAAAAATGTTTTCTTGTATCTATATTATCTATATACAATATAATACATAACCATATATAGATAAAAAGTTCATACGTTATTATATAGAAATGTCGAGTTGACTGGAATATATAGTATAGAATAGAAATAAAATATTAAAAAAAACAAGTACAAGTGTTCTTATTTTGTTTTTGTTATATAGATAAAGAAACACAAAAACCATATCGTTGATTTGAAAAGATTTTATAATATATTATATTTTATTTTTTATTTTTTGCTATGTATATTTATACTAGACAGAAATATATATATTACACGGTACTTAAACGTCGTACATTCAAATTCGCATATATTTTAATATATATATTTTTCGAATGATATGTATACACGTATGTGTTTATGTTAAAGGTAAATTACATCGTAAATGCAAAAATTGATGAACAGTACAAATTATGGTCATTGCCGCATTCAATGTTATCTGTAATAAATTATGACAGAAAGTTATACAAAAAGAAAATCTAAACATTTCTATATGGTAATTTTCTATATATATAGTCTAACTTTCAATTCTATGTTCTTAATTTAACTTTGAATTTGGAATTTTTGTTCAAATATTTCATCATTTGATTGTATATTGGATTTTGATCCTTTACAGTAAGATTGACTACTTATATATTTAAAAAAATACTCTTCGAAACCGAATCAATCGCCTATCGCACATATGCATATACAATAAAAATGAATACCATTCTAATGGCAAACACTTTGTAAATATATTCACTTTTTACATATATACTAAATGATATATTATCTTGTACTTGTATATACATAACGAATTGTATATATTAAATAAAAAAAAACACAAAACAGAAAGATATTGTACTTACATATATATATAAATATATTTTAAACATTTTATACATATATGGTATAATTTATTACACATAATGTTTCACATTGTATAGCAAATCATATATATGTATATTTCCTACCCATATCATAAGGCAGTGTTCCGTATAATAATATAATAAAATATATAATAGATTTTTGAAGAATAAAAAAAGTATTATCAACTTATGTATATATTGTAATTTAATATAAGAATAATTGTATATATATATATATGTAAAATATTTTAATTATAATTTAAAGTTAATGAAATTTCAAATGAATAATTTATCAATTATTATATATGTATATATAGTTAGAAAAAGAATAATTTTCTTTATCATTTTCGTATTATATCAAAAGAAACTTCTTTAACTGGGCGAACTTCTCATATCCCATATGAATGACGTGAACAACGACTTTATAAGGAGGTGCTGTTGGGATTGGATCCGCTGCACCTGGCAATCGAGGATGTTGAGAATTGAAGAAACTTTATTGGTTGTTAAAACAAACGGTTGGTTGTACACCGTTTATGAAGGATAGTAAAAGCCTTTATCGGTTATATTTCATTCTCTGTATTTCTGTACAAAGGTACTATTTTAACCATTACAATATTCATAAACCTATTATGCATTCAGAAACATCTCATTCACAACTAAAATTGATGTTGTTTAACTATATAGTTATATTATTACTTGTTCAATGGTATAGTTTTCGTAGTGTTATGTTTATAGAATCAATTCAATTTACAATTTAAATTTTGTTGTATAATATATATAACAGAAAATAGTCATTAAAAAAAATTAACATATATATAGAAATAGATAAAATAACATTTACATATGTATATAGATAAATTAAATAATTTAGAGCAAAATTGGTTTTACAGATATTTATTATACAGGGTTCTTCTTAGAGGTACCGCAGTCATATAGAACCGGTAGTGGTAATTCTATACGATGAGTTCTAAGTCGAAATTATTCTAATCTCGAATTCGGCAAAAGATAGGTGGCCGCTGTAGAAATTTAAATAAGTTTTATACGGTTTTATAAAAATTCATTATCTATATATGATTCTATGAATGGCACCTTTTAGAGTATCTTGTGTATATGCCGCATATATTATAATTCTTTAATTTATTATTATGTTAAACAATTATTATTTTGTTTTCTATATATATACCAAAAAATAATGTATTATAAAACAAAACAAAAACAAGTGCAGGCAAATATACATCAATAATATGCCTATTGAATTTGCTGTATATATATAGTTTTATATTATTACATATGCATTGCACGCATTCACAAAATATAAATCAATGTAAAACAATTTTTGCAGGTAAAATATAAATGGTCATAAATATATATTTATATATACGTGAATTACAGATATGATATATATATATATTATAAAGCGTGTACTGCACCAATGCAATACTATTTATCTATCTAATGTATATAGTGTATTTTTGAATTAACAAAACAATTATGTATTTAATGATATTTAAAAATAATCACTTAATTGTTACATTTTATTTTTTGCAATTGGGCGAATAGATTGAATTCATCTCTGTTCTGGATATATAGGTATATATCAAAAGGGTCTATAGAATCATTTATGATATAACTAAATCATCATTGTCAATATATATTCAAATGTTTTACATATATTATTGTTATATACATAATATATAAAATGAATGTATGTACAACAATTCAAAGGAATAGACAAAAAAAAAATGGAAAGGATTTGCTTATATTTTTGTGACAGTTTTCAAAAGAGATTTTATTTTTCGAAATAATTTACCAGATGTGAATTGTCAGATAAGTTAATTTTATATATTATTTTACTTTATTTATTTATATTAATATGTTTTGATTTATCCGTAAGAAAAACTTTTCTTGTCTTTACATTTGAATGGGTTATATATGTTATGTTTGGTATTATCAAATTTTTGTTTTCATTGTATTTGTTTGTTATTTGTGAATGAGTAGTGTATATCAAGTATATGGATGAAGGTATATATTGTAAGTATAGATATACACAATCAGAATCAGAATATATCGGTGTTAAAATAAAGTAAAATAGAAAAAGAAAAATATTAGAATTTATACGACATAATAAAACATTTGGTATGTATTTTAGATATTCTGACCATCACAGAGCGAGTCATGGATAAATAATATAGGGTCAAAAGTTTATTTTATTATATATATATATAATGTTTGATACTAAACAATATATATATACGCAATATAATATGCAGGTTCACCAGATATCTTGTAATTTTTCTTTATATAGATACTATATGTATAAAATATCGCAATGATCCTAAACGAAAATCATATTTAATGTCCTTTATTGTTTATAATGTGGATTTTTTGTTGACCGCATACAAAAAATATTTGATATTTTATTTGATAATTTCATGTATAAAATTGATTAAAATTTCCTGTGCTGTATAAATCCTTAAAGAATTTATATATAAATTTCATTTTATATGAATTTTAATTTTTTTCAATAAATTGATCAGACTTGAAATAAGGTTTTTAAAAATAAGCAATAGTCGTGCGCGTAAATATATACGAACTTTTGATAACTTTCTAATACCACATAGATAACATATTGATAATGGTTTATTTATGTATTAGATTAGGTATTCATAATCTTTTAGAGAGATTCTGTTTATATATAATGTAATATCTGATATATACATATATACTTCGTTATTTATATATATGGATGTATATATATATGTATATAAGATTGATTAGGATAGAAACGAAGGTAAAAATAAAATCTATATATACATAAACTTATATATATTTGGATGGTTTTAATATATAATATTTGGATGGTTTTAATATATAAAGTAAGATTAATTAGCTAAGCGATTTAACATAAATGATAGCCTATATATTTATTTATTTACAGAATCATTTATTTTATATTCATATATATATATATATAATATATAAAATGGTGTACATATAAACCCGTAGTTATTCTAATTAATTATATAATTACTTTATATATAGCAAAGATTAAACAAAAAATTAAATTATGGTTCATTCTTTTGGTGTGGTTTTAGTAAAATTTTTGGGTATAACTTTAAATGATATAAATTGATATGGTACATATATATTTATTTATTTACGTATATTCAATCTGATCAGATTATGGTCAAACAAAATATCTAATCAACCCAAGAAAAGATTATATATATATATAAATTGGAAAACATCTGTAAAATATTATATAGTTTTGGTGGAGTGTTGGTTCAGAATATTCAAAAAATATATATTCATAAAATTCTGGTGTCTCTATATTAAGAAATTGAAAAATAAAATATTGTAGACCACATTTTAGGAAACTTGTGTGTATAATATTTTAGTTTTCTATTACAATTCAATTTTCAAGTTATCATCATTGATTTAGTTCAATTTTATTTTTATCAAAATTTTTTATACGCATAAAAATATTATATAAATAATTACATAAATATAGAATATATAGAAAACTAACTATTATATATATATACAATACATACACTTTGGTTTTAAATATTAGAATATTCCAACAGAAGTAGAGCATTCAGCAATTGTAAAAAGTCGACTATCCTAGAAATATAAAGTAAAATGTCCTTTTATATACATACAATATATATATATATAGGTATGTATGTCATATACATATATATATGCTCTTATATAATTATATCAAAAATTTACGTTTTTCTATAAGTAAATATAAGTTAAATATAATAATAAAACTCTGGAAAAAGCTATATTAGTATATGTTTATTTTTATAAAATATTTTCATTCTCTTATATCTCGAGGAGTACAAAAAATCCCCTATATATTGTCCACATTTTCCTTAACCATGCGAGCTTTTGCTGGAAATGTGCTTTTATGTCCTTTTACAATAAAATTTTCATAAATACATTTATGCAAAGAGTTCATATTCCTTTTGAGAGTAAAATAATTGGAAAATTTTCCAAGAAAATTGTATAACAGAACATAACAATATAAAACAATTATGTATATATTGGATAGTTGCAGCAACAGTGTATACATTGTTTGTAATTTATAGGATTTTCGTTTAGTAGCAGCAATACTTCCCAGGATATAGGCAGACAGGACATAAAATTGAATATTAAAAAAAAAAAAAATATAAATACAAAAATAAATAACACTTTAAATTCATCTTATAAATATATTGTATATATATATATATTGTGATATGGTTTTATACTTTTGTCGAGGCTATATAAGTATATATATATATATATATAATATGAATTTAATATCCTTAAAGCGAAGTTAAAGAAAGCAATTTCTATATATGTATATAAATAAAAATAAATATATTATATATAATATACAAACATAAAATAAAAAAAAATATTCACATAAATATTTAATGTGTATTATATATACTCTATATACTCTATATTATATCGCCTTAGTATTATTCCTATTTTTATTATTATTATTATTATTGTGAAAACTTCTAAATAATAGTTTTCCTATTTAGACATTATCATTTCATAAATATTTAATAGCAATTGTGTGCTGCTATTTTCAAATTATATATGTAATATATAAAACATTTATTTATATATATATATATTAAAAAAACCATATAAACATAACACATATACTGTTAAGTATGTATATATAAACTCTATATTATAATAGAAGAAGTGTAACAATGAACCTTTGAATACTATTTTTATTAATTTTTTTTTTTTTTATAATAATATATATCGAATGAATATTTTAAAGTCAATATAGACGTTATATGTATTATAAAAGTACATATACAATATAAAATATGTAGAATCAATAAAATATATAGATTTACATATAATTAATATAAATAAATATAGATTTTATATATTTTATTAAAAAAAAAAATTAATAACCTATTATAGAAATAAAATATATATGTGATGATGTATACAATATATATGATGAAATATTACTTTTAAATTTCATCATCATTTTATTAATTTTTCATTAAAGTTGTACATACATTTCGGTATACAAAATATATTTTGTTTTTTTATATATATATATATTTTTGATGATCCTGAATACAAGATATTAAAGTAATCATATATATATACATATAGGAATAGCAGAGTCGAATATTTAAGGATCGATTATTTATTTTTACATATGGTATATGAGATATCTTCTTATGAATAAATAATAAAGGATATATGAGAACGTTTTAAATAAATTGAATTAATATAAATTCTTTTAAATTGTCATATATTCATCAATCAACAATATGAAAAAAATCATTTGTTGACATGAACAAACCAGCACCTGAATCAAAAAAAAAAAATATTCATAAGTTGATTTAGACTTTAATAATTTAAAAAAAAAAAAAAAAATCTATATATAAATTATAGATTTCCTCGATTAAATTTATCATCAAAAAATTATTTATTTAACTAAATAATTAATAAACTTTGAAATTATTCTTAATTGCTAAATAATAAAGTGAACATATATAATTATACATATAAATATATTACATTACAATACATAATTTATATATAGGTATATAAAGTTACCTATCTATATACTTGAATGAACCCATTTAAATAGCATATAAATGTATAACTATATATACATATTCAGCATCTATATATGTGTATATATATATACAGAGAAATAGAGGTAAATATTATAAGTTTATGAATTATAAATAAATTGACTGTATGTTATATAGTACAAACTCGCAAACAATTTGAAAGTAATCTTGAAGAAAATTTGTACATTATCGCAAAAAAAAAAAACAAATAGATATATAAATTAAAAGAACATTAAAGTAAAAAAAATTAAATAAATATAACATTTTAGTGAAAATGTTCATCGCGGTCAATCAAAATACTTTGCACGCAGAAGAAAGAATATAAATATAAATATAAATATAATATATATTGTAGTGTATATATTAAACACCTGACAATAACATCACAAAATATAAAAATGATCAACAAAAGAAGAAATAAGATCAAAAAAAAGTCTTAAAAGTTTTCTATATATTTATTTTTTAACTAAAATGTTTCTAAAAACTTTTTCTTTTCTATATATCAACCTATAATATATATATATATATATAAAAATATTGTTTTTCTTCGTTCATTCATTCAATATTTGTTATGGGATAACCAAAAATAAGATCTCATAAATTTATTTATATAAAATATTGACAGAATAAATATAAAATATTTTGGTTATATTTTCAATTATCTTTTCGTTGTATTTTTTGTTTATACATAAATTTCTGTAATGAAATGATTTTTTTTTCTTACATTCTTTGAGCTACATTTTTTACTTTTGTTATGTATTTTCTTTCCTTTTTTTTTTTGTTTTTGACAAGGTTAATCACTCAATATATAAATTAAATATATGTATATTTATAAAAGTTTTTACTTTCATTTTTCATTTATATATTATTATTCAAAATTTTTATATTCATTACATTTTTAAATAAACTTAAATTTTCTTTAATAATAATAATATGCTTACTTTTTGTTTTAGCACTTTTATATTTGTCTTCTATATATATATTTATATATAGCGGTACAAAAGAATATAATTTTCCCTATAGAACATATTGTAATAATAATAATAATAATAATATCATTTTAAAGTTTATTTATAAGTAGTACAGAAACAAATATGCATTCTGCGTGGTCCTTAAAATTTTCGAGAATTCAATTAAAACGAAAAAATTGACTTAATTCATTGTGACTGAAACCCATGAAACACAGTTCTGTGCTCTTCTGCTGTTAATTTATTCTTTTGTTGTCTTATTAGGATTTTGTTTTGGATTCTTACGATTTTCTATATAGAGAATATTCTTTTAATAAAATCAACTTATATAATTGAATCATAGAATCGTAAAAAAAAAAATATAAATTATAACTTGAACAATTGAAAGTGTCTTAAGTGCTCTTCAAATTCCATATATATATTTACATATATTGATTTTATTAAGTAAAGAAAATCTATAAAACTCCATTAAAAAATAGACAATTAATTGTAATAATTGTTTTTATATATATATATATATATATATAATGACACCTTTTTACTTTTAAAAATTGAAAATATATTGACTTATTCAGTCAGTTCTTTCACCCGTTCTGCGTATACAAATTTCATATTTAATGCGCTTAAGTTCATCAACATCAAGTAGTGGCGTATCCTGGTAATGTCCTAGTTGTCATATGACAACTTGATTTTTGCGAAAAAATCATATAAAAATTCAATATTTAAAAAAAAAATGTGTCCTGAAAATTTGCGAAAAGTTTTTTTAACTTCACGTACTATTCGATATAGTATTGATTTTAAATAGTTTTGTTAAAAATAAATGTTGACAACATTCTTCTAAACACATCATATAAAAACTCAAAAAGGCCATATATTTTAAAATTAACTACAATTTCATTTAGAACACCAACACACTTAATCAGTAGGTTGTTACAATAAAATACTAACAACTTCCATTCCATTCATATTGTCTTATTTACCTATATTATCCAATTATGCTATTATATACAAATTCAACGATATGCATATGTATTTGAATTTAAGTTGTGAAAGCTTTGTTGTAACAACTCAATGGTTAAATTTGTTCTAAATAAAATTGTAGTTAAGCTTAAAATATATGGGCTTTTGATTTATTTATATGGTGTGTTTAGAAGAATGTTGTCAATATTTTTTTTTAGGAACCTTCCATACATATGGTAAACTAACATTTTCATATATCGCACATGCTGTAATGTAGATACAATACAAAAACGAATGAGGTAAAGTATGAGAAATTAGTAGTGTGTGTAAAAGAAGAAAATATATAATAAAATAATTCTCATTTAAAATTAACAAATTATGTTTGCAATACGAGCATTTATTTTTATTTATTCATGTTGCTAATTTAGTTTTTGAACAACTTGGAGATTTCATATTGCATTTTAATGATATTTAGTGCAAATTAAAAATAATAATTTATTGGTGAATTGAATCTAGTTGAGCAGTTCTAAATTGAAATTCCAGAAGATATTTAGTTGGATTTTTTATTCCAGAAGATATTTAGTTGAAATTAAAAACACATAAATTAGTTTAGTTTAACGAATTATTGTTGCTTTCAAAAATTTTGACAACTATAATTTTTGGCTACGCGGCGCCGCTGACATCAAGATATATGATAATACAAATATAATAATAACAACACTAATATATATATATATATAGAGGTGTTTGGTTTATTAAGAAGAAGAAGAAGAAGAAAAAATAATATTACGATAACAAAAACCCACAACATATAGACGTACACATCCATTTATAATTTTAAAATTAAATTAAATTGCAATTTGGTTAATATATATACTCGTATATATAAAACTTTTAAATATATATATATAGAAAATAATTAGCATAGATATATCCATATATATATTTAAATATAACCATATAATAAAGTATATATGGCTAAATGACTATATATATATATATATATATGATGATATCATTCTTCAACATAATAATGCACTTTAAATTTTGAATAAGTTATTTAACTTGAAACGTTTTCTATACATATTTCTATGTATATATATATATAGAATAAGACACTCTTATATGAATATAATTATCAATTTAATAATGTAATATTTATTTTAAAACTCATTTATTTATATTTGTATTTGTATATACATAAACAAACATATTAAATATAGTTGGATTTTGAAATATATATATATATAGGTTTTTATTTTGTATATTCAAGCTTACCGGAAGCATTTAAATATACCTATATCTATAGTATATATATAATAATAATATTATTAAATATACTTATAAATATAAGAAATTTTAAATGTACTTGTTGAATATGTAAAATTATTGGGTATATATTTATTAATATTTTTTTTTTTTTGGTAAATCATTTGATTTTATATACATATAGTGTGGGGGTTAAAATTTGAGTAGATAAGTGTTTGAAAGAATGATATAAAAATCAACATTTTGGAAAATTTAATACGAAAAATATGGTAATCTAAAGTTATACCGAAATACATCCCATATGGTGCCTTAACTATTATTGGAATCCTCTTTATCGAAATCTTTACATTTCAGGATTAAAATTATACTGACGCATAATTGACATGATTTTTTTAATTTTAATTATTAAAAAAAATCCATTGAATTATTAATTTATTTTCGTAAGCCAAAGTTTCCCTCTTTATATATGTGAAGTAAGATTTCCTTACGTTCTTACGAAATCTTAAATGGCTTTAGAACTTGTTTAATAAGATATTTTAATCCTTTTTCATAGTTATATCTGTGAATCGATTTCAAAATAATTCCGTGATATGCGTGCCCATCCAAATATAATTAGATATATTCATAAAACAGTTTTTTATATTAGATTTTTTATATGTTGAAAACTATATATTTATATAACTTGCATCTAATTGTAAATTGTATATTCACATATGTGAACTTAATTCGTATAAAATAAACGTTATTTATAAATTTCCAAATGATATACAGATAAAATAAAAATAAACTATTAAACTTTTATCTATATATATATGAATACGGATCGTGTGTCTATAACCATATATACATATATGTTTTATATTTATATAACTTTTAAAAAATATTTATCCTAATGCAGTATATAAAGCATTTATAGTATAGTTAAATATAAATAAATGAATATGGGAAACACTAATTAAGTTATTTTTTTCACATTTTTTTTTCCTATTTTTACAAAAAAAAATATTTATCTTATGCGGTATACATATATGGAAAATTAGAATTATATATTCAAAGCTATGCATTCATTTTAATAAACAAATATATAAAAATTGCTATACAACATCGCAAAATAATCTTTTTCAATACTTATTTTATACACATTTACATCATACACAATATACAAATATATAAAGTTTATATATATATATAGATGAATATATATAGAAGTTTATATTGTAAAGGTTTTTTTTTTTCTATATAAAATATATTATATAAATGAAACGATGAATATATCGCACAATGTGATTGTGATTCTCGGCATATCATTTTTTTTTTTGGGGTTTTAGATATATTTATTTGGTAAAACAAAAATATAACAACAACAACAACAACAACCAAAAAACTTTCTATTTATTTTCTCTTAATTAGACAAAATATATTCTACTTCATTATTAGATTGTATGTATAAGTATATGTATGTATATGCCTTTCTACATATATATCTATGCTATTTTTATATGTGCGATGCCTATATATATTTGTAATATAAATATATAAATGAATGGATATAAACAAAAAAAAACAGAAAAGGATTCAAATATAAAATGTAAATATAAATAAGTACATTCACTATATCAAATATAAAACATATATATAAATATATGTATATATATAGGTTTGAATATGCAAAACCAAATTTTATATTAATCCACATATACTTGTTATTTATATATATACAAAATTCACACACATAGTTGTTTAATAGAATAAAGAACATATTATACAAATACAGATTCAGAGGAAAACATTTTAGAGTTTAAAATTTTAACGAACGATATATAGAAATAGATAAATAAAAAACAATTTTTTCGCTTGAATTTTATAAACTTTACGTGTCGGTATATATAAAAAAAAAAAGAAATTTGACAGACATACAGAGACAAACAGAGAGATGATATATATATTTTTTTTTTAAAGAATTTTCTTAAATTTTATTTAATTTTTTCCCATTTTTTCCTATATTACTTTTTTTTTGACATATCGTTTTGAAAATAACTGGAAAAACTCAACGATTTACAAATGTAACTTAAATTTTGTTGTGTGCGATATATGATGATATACCATATAGACTATATATATAGAGAATCTTTTTCAAACAAAATACATTATATATACATAAATTTATCGTATATTTGAAATCTATATATACTGATAATATATACATATATTGTATAATAACATATGTATTTAATATAATGCGAAAAAGTATATTCTTTCGCAGTAATGAAAGTTTAGTTAATGTTATATATCATTCATATAATATATATACATACATAGAGTATAATAATAAAGGATTATCTATATATATATATATATATATTACTCTTATATGTAGGTTTAACATATTGAAATGAGGGTATAAAATAATTTGTTTTTTTTTCTGTTCAGAATGTTTTTAAATCTATATGCGATAACAACAATGAATACGTTGTTGTTCATTTAATATACTATATATATATATGTATTATAATACAAATAAATAGTCGCATATTAAAATATGCATACGATATATATATAGAAAATTGTGTTATTGTACAGAAAAGATAACATGATGGATAAATAGATATATACTTGTTTATATTTTTCTATATATATGAAGTAAAAAAAAAATAGGTATATTTATATAACAATAACAGCAAAATGTGTATAGATAAAATTCTATACAGGATATATGTAGATATAATAATTTAAAATTTAAATATAATTTTTAACGAAAAATATATGTGTGTGGTGTGTGTACTCATAGAAATTTGATTGATGTGATCTTCTATACTTATCGCATATATAGAAAATTAACTAGTTTTGTCATTTATTTATTACTTTTTTTTTTTTTTTTGGTCCTTTTCAACATCCAACATATTGTAATAATAATATTGTTATATAGATATATATAGATATGGTAAAGAGTTCATTTAAAACCCGCTTCCTGGTTTATGTGCTGTGAACATTCTTTAATATATATATACATATATATATACATTTAGATCAACAAACAAACACGATTATATATAATATGAACATTTATATATATTTGTAAATTATTTACATTTCTTATATGTATAAATATTCCTACGCATATGGAAACGATATATATACGATAAAAAAAATGTTTTAGGATTTAAAAAAATATTATATAACTTGTGTTGTATTTTCGCGTTATTATTGTAATTTAATTTTTTCAGCACATCTTCTCCTATCGAATATATCATAGCTCTGTGAATAAACCGCTTATCTTATACAGGAAAAATTGAAAAATTTTAAATAAGTTTTCTTTGAGATTTAGATAATTTAGATTTACAATTTGAAATTGATTATATAACGTTCTATCGTAGTTCATGCCTTTGTAGCCTATAAAAGCGATAATTTTTCTAATGTAGGCCATTAGAAATCAATAATTTCGCCGGCATCATCGCGGGTTCGTTCCTTTTACCTTATTAAGTTTCATTTATATATTTTAGTAACGCGAATGGATATCGTGACCGCACGAAGTTTTTTTTTTATATTATTTGAATAACGATATATGATTTATTTATACATATATAGTCGAGAAAGTAAAGTTATTCTTTAATATGAAATTCAAATTAATTTTTTGCTTGAATAATCTCGCATCATATATATTTATTTAAATGTAAGATAATTTTTTCCTTCAAATGTTATTTTATTTTATATTTTTTTGCATATTACATAATATTATTATTATTATTATAATATATACGAATGAACGATATTATATAGATATATTATATTATATGATACATATATTATATGAACATGTATATGTATGTATCATATATATTTATTTATATAAATGTATATTCAATTCGAACAAATAAAATATTTTATTATTGTATTAATAATAATATTATTGTACACGTATATATATATATATATGGTACAGAAAAATTCGTAAAGGATCAACTATATATATAGCTATATATTTATACATAATATATTCGTATATATATACGGCTTTGAATTTCTATCTATATATGTATATTATTAAGGTATACTCAAAGCATACAATTCGGTATACAATTATGCAAATGATTATATTTCGTATATATTATTTGAATATATATACATCTGTGTATATATATATGTATAATTGAATATACATAAGGAAAACAATTGTACGCATGAAAGGACACACATTTAAATTTTATAAATAAATAAATAAATATAATACTTTATAATATAAATATATATATATATAGATAAATATATGTATATAAGAAAAGAAATGTGTATTTTTTCATATAATGATTATATTTTATTTAATTGGACAAATTTTAATATTTTTAATTGTATATAAATATGTATATTATAAATACGCAACGCGAAATTTAAATCATTGCAAATTATATTTGTTTTATATCCTGCGTACATATATTCATTATACATTATACTATATATATGTATATATGTAATTAAGAACAAACGACTTATTTATTTATTTAGTTATTTTATTTTTTCTTGTTTTTTGTAATTAAGCAGTATATTGTATATATATAATTAAATTAAAATAAATAATATATATAAGAAACGCTCACACACATAGGCGAGGATAATAAATATAAATATATAGGAAAAAATATGTACGCAGTATATTATATATATTAAAAGAAATTTAAAAATAATTTTAATTTAATATATAATTGAAAAATTTCCTTTTTTTTGTATATACAATGGGTAATGATGATATAAGGAAATGAAAATGAAGGAAAATTGTTTTCAATATATTTGGATGAAATATTTACAGATATATCGAAAAAAATATTACTTTAATTGGCAAACAATTTTCACTTATCACATTTTATTATATGTGTATAATATAAAAATATGTATATTTTGTGTAAAGATATTAACATTAAATAGTTTTTCTTCCATTTTCTCAATGAATACATATAAAAATCAAATTTATTGGGGAAAATACCCCCCAACAACCATTTATCGTTTATCATTCATTATACATTATACATTATATATATGAATGCAATCACATATTCGTTTAAACGCATACATATAGTGCATGTATGTATCTTTATATTAATAAATTTTCTATTTTATATAGTTCAACAAAACCATTTATATATACATGTGAAAAATTGAAATTTCATATATGTATATAAAATTGATGTAGACTGCGTTTACATACATATCGAAATATCATACTATATATATAGCATTTATTATTAAGTGCCTATATATATATGGTATATCTATCTATATATATTTGGAATGGTATGAATAGTATATATGATTATATGCATTTTCCATATATAGACGACATATTCATATATATATATATAGTTATTATATTTAGTTATTTTATTAGTTTGCGGTAAATACTTTTGGCCCTAGATCAAAATTTGTTTTACGTGTTCGCAAACACATATTATTTATATACATATACAAAGTTTATATATATATATAAAGACGACAACGGGTGGTTGGTATTTTATATATATATATATATATTTACTGCAATGAAAAAAAGAATCTTGTAATTTTTCTTCTTTTTCATTGTCAATCTAAAAATATTTATGTATATAAATATATATGAATGAACAACATCCCCGCATCCGCATGAAAATATAAATATAGTAAACCATAAAACTATATATAATAATAAGACATATAGAAATATATATAACTATATATATAGGAATATACGAAATGGATGAATATTATTTTTATATTTTAATCACGTCAAACAGAAAATATATGCATAGATATACATTTATTTTATGTATATACGTACCTTATTTGTATATGAAGGTGCATACATAATAATATAATATACAATATGTAATATCCTGTTTTTATAATAATGTTTATTAATTCAGATATAGATAAATGCTAAGGTTTTTGTTGGTCACTTCATATATATATATATATATATGAATAGAAAAGTGATGTATAAAATAGATTTTGTATAAATATATAGGAAAATTAAGGAAAAAATATTGATGTTTGCGCTTATATAGGATAAACAAATATTTGTTTGGTCATCATATAAATAAATATGTATATGGAAAATTGCGCTTATATACATTTTGAATTATATACAAGCACACATCTTTTAAGGAGTTATTGAAATAACTAATGTGTTATAAAAACGAATAATTACAATCAATTAAATTATAAAATCAGCATTATATGAATTTCGATATTATTATAATTATAATATAAGAAAAGTAAAATATATTCCATATGAAAATCTATAAGTTATAAATATTCAAACCGATAGTATAGATAGTTAATGGATTTTTAAGCAATCGCAAATATATACTAATAGTTAGTCGATTAGTCGATTATCAAGAAATGGCAGACTATAAAATTATAGTCTATATAGTAAATTTTTCATCATAAAGAAATCGAATGAAGATTTTAATAGAGTATATAAATCTTTAATGTGAAACCTCTAATAATAATTATACAAAGAAACTGTATAGGTATCTATATTCTGATATTGCATATATGCAGAGAAATTTTTCCTATATAATTACAAAAAAAAAACATTTCATAAGAATTCACTTTTTTATATATCAAAAAAATTAATAAATTTGTTATATTTTTCCAGATATATGAAATAATAATTTCATGAATAAATATATAGTTTCATATGAACGTTTTATGTACAATCAACCAAGTTGAATTATATACATATTAATACACATATATAACTATATAGGAATTATCTAGATATTTTTCCTGAAAAATTAAGGAGAAATTTGTAATATTATGTAAATGATAAGCGTGTAAATGATTTGGTCTGATGTATACTAATATGAAATTTTGTAAATATATTGTAAAAGTAATATTCATATAAAATATTTTAACAAATAAACTTTTTAGAAAATATTATTTACATACATAATTGTTTTGTGCAATCATCTCATCATTTTTGTATATATATAGTATACATAAAAATATGATATGGTTTACGAGTATATAGATAAATACATTTTCGTTTTATAATTCGAACGGGATGCCTAGCTTATTCTTATTCAGAATACTTCAATACAATGTTTATTGTAAAATATACAAAGTATAATGATAATAATAAACTTTTGTGTATAACTATATATATGTTAACACTCTGCACTCTAACGAAAGTTGCAAATTTAAAATATATGTGTTTTAATGGAAAATTTATATAAGTTTGCTTATGTTTGCGACGGTATATACATAAATGTTTGTTGGTTATAAAAGGATAATATTTTAGATATTTTAAAGACTAGATAACAGGATTAGATATATAAAGAAATCATGCTGAATTTATATGAATTGTGTATTTAGCAATATATACAAAATATTTAAATATAGTATAAAGACCATTCATTACATTAAACTAAAAAAATATATATACATATTTTGTAAAATATTTATATGCCATTGATGATGAAATAAAAATGTACTCATATCAATAACACAACATTTATGTATTTATTTGTGAATTAACAATATGTTTTATTGTTCTACATAAGCATTATTATTATTATTATTATTATTATTAGATAGGGGGAAGTTCAATAAAGGATATATATAACATTGTCGTATTTTATACGCAGACACAAAATTATCATTAAAACACCATTATAAATACTTTGAATATATATAGATAGACATTTTATTATGCTTTGAGATAGAATCTTTCGCTTATCAATTTACAATAAATATACAACACAATTTTATGTTTGCTATATAATAATAATCTAGACATTTTGATAAACACAATATATAAATTATTCGCATATAAAATATATATATGGACACGCGTTACTCTTAATGATTTATTTATTTATGGACACAATTTAAGGATTTATTATATGCATCTAACTATACCATAGACTCTTCTTCCCCTCTTATTATAATTTCCTTTTTTCCTTTTTTTTTTATTTATAAATATTCGGATATGCAAAAAGAATTTTTTAAGAAACGATTTATATAACATAAAATCTTATATACGTGTGTTTACATTTTTTAATTAAATCATCACGAATTGTATATAATTAATATTACGCATATATATATTTATAAAAATACCTCGTACCCAATATATAAATATAATTAAATCAAATAAAATATCTATAAAATACCTGTTTGGAATAATAAAATAATCAATTATAATATGCGGTACGGTGATATGTGCTAAAAAAAAAAAGTCTCCCTCCAAAAAAAAAAAGAATTATTTGATTTATAAAAAAAATTCTCATAGTTATATATATTATTATATTGTGATTGAAATGCATTTAATTGAATATTTATATATATATATATATATATAAGAATTTTTTTTTATATATATTTTCTATTATGTGTGATAAAAAGGAAAACACACACAAACACGTATATAATAATAATAAGATAGGAAAAGTCAAACCCATTTAATATATATATAACAAAAAAATATAAGAAAACTAAAGACCATATATAGATATGCGATGTGTTTAATTCATTATAAACGATCGTATATATAGAAGGAAATATATAAAGAATGTACCAAAATAACAACAGACAAAAAATACCAATGCGTGAATATATAGGAAAGGAATATATACAAGCAAACATCAATCATTGTATAATTTTAATTTAACAAGGAAAAACGTTTAAGAATAAAAGAAAATTCGCGCTATTCACCGCATATCTTTTTATACATATATATAAAGAAGAAAATAAAATAAAAAAACAAAAACATATTCAATTAGTAATTTTAGCACGTAACTCTAAAACTGAACCTATATTTCTATATATTTTTATATATACGCCGAATGAAAGGAATTTAATGTTTGAGGTATTATACATTGTGATTGAGGCTATATATATAATATTATACACATATCCATTCATATATATATATATATATATATATGGAGCGAAATTATAAAAGATGTAATTGCCTTATGCCTAAAGCATTACAAAACGGGTGCCATTATTTGTATATCTATATAACAAATATATATATATATAGTATTGTATATACTCTATCAATTGTGCACGATTATCTGCATGTACACAGATTCAGATATATAATATATATATTGTTGAAAGGTGAAGCTGCTGATTCTATATATGATGTGTTCAGATTTTATCGTCGATTAAAACCATATCATCATCAACAATATCTATATAGTATACAATTGTTTTATATAAAATGAATGAATCAATATGTATATATATTTTGATACCGCAGAAATATTTTGTATATATAAATACTATATATGGAATAAAATATAAATTAATGACAAAATTGAAACATTTTATATAGGTGTATATATAGTACACTGAATATCTATTAAATATTTATCTACTATATATATATTTGGTTAGTTGTTTTTTGGCACCCATTTGAAATTGGAAAATTTCAATCGTTGGATTTAAATTGTATTACATACCAAAATATTTTGTATATATAATATTTGAAATTAATGAATATATATATAAATTTTGTTTTATTTTATATATACATATATATATATAAATTAATTACATTTCTTTAAATATAAAATAAACTATATTGATTTGTATATATATAAATAAAATATATATATATATAGAAAAACGCAATTGATTTTAAAAATAGTTATTAATTACTATATCTGCATATTATATATAATTAAATATATATTGATATAAAATGCATTTAGTTTTGTATCTATTTACATTTATATAGATATATAAATAATAAATTTTAATTCAAAATCTATATGGAACTTCATTTTTTTTTTTTTTGTTTAATTTTTAATGATTTCATCATAAATCTATATATTTTCTGTAATGCAAATATTATAGTTTTAAAATTATCGATATATTTTCCGCATTATAATTATAAAAATTTATATGATTGATTATTATATAAATTAAGTATAATATATACCTGAATGATAATTGCAAAATAACATTGAAAAATAATTGCGAATAACAAAAACCTTCAACATCCTTCAATGAAGGATAATGATGAATAATCAAAAATTCAACGGAAAAATGTTTATATATAGTTATTTCAAATATATAACAAATTTCATTGGGTTTTTGTATAATCTCTATATATTTAAAATAGTTTTGAATTATTTTACAATAATTATTATTGTTAAATTATATATGTTCTATATATATATATATATATGTATATACGCAGCAGAAAACAGAATGGTGTATATATAAATCAATTATATTTGATATGCCATAATAATAATAATATAAATTAATCTTTAATTTGTATAATAAATACAATATCATATCATATAAATGTTTATAATGAGCAACTATAAATATTTATATCATCTATATATATAAATAAATTGTGTTTATTTTTAATAGTCTCTATATATTATATATATATTTATATATAGAACTTCCGATTGAATTCTTCTATATATATATACATATATAAATGAATTGAAATGTATATTTAAATATTTTATTTATGTATAACTTATAATATCGCAGTTATTTATAATTATAATATATACATATATAGTTATAAAATATGTTTATAATTATGTATATAATACTATATATCATTGGCAGTTCATAAATATTTATTATAACTTGAAATATATAATGCAAAAAACATTAAACAGTTTTCACAAATCTATATATATATAAATATAACAATAATTTTACGAATAACTTTTATAAAAAATCTTCACAATTCTCAGAAATTGTCTGCGAAGGTTAATTGCCATATCCCATACGATCCCATACCGATTAACGTTTGAAAAGGTTACTCATTAAAGTCTTAATTTGACCGATCGTTGGTTATCTTTAAGGGAAAAAAGTTTTTGATGATCAGATAAGAATTACTTAAGTTATCCAATGGACAGACAGATATTATATAGGATAAAAGGCGGCTAACGGAGGATAATGGGCTTTACGTTTCCCGAAAACTCTTTCGCAAAGGTATAAAATTACCTCAAATTACACAATATATCATAATAACTCTCAGCATATATAATTATGTGTATACCATAAGTTTAGATAATAAACTCTATAATATTTATATTAAAAACACCTATTTTTACATAATAATCATTAACATACTCTTATACCAACTCTAAAAAAGTTAATGTGTGTATCGTATATAGTTTATTTTATATAGTACGTATATAGGTATATTCATTCTTCTATGGTTATATATATTTAATTAAAATTTACAACTTATGCGAAGGTTTTTTTTAATGGTTTTATATATATAAAGAGATGCGATAAAACTCATATACCATAATAATGTATATATATAGTATATGAAATTGTTTACATATTGTCAATTGTTGTTGATAATAAATTAAGTTTCGGACAAATTGTTGAATTTTATACTATATACATATATATATATAACCACATATAACACTATATATCTATAGATACACATTAAAAAGTTATGGTATTTTATAATATACAATTCATAACACATTTTTAGATATTTTATACATATAGAAACAGTATATATATATCATGCAGTTTTTATATATAGACAAATTATATTTTAAAACAAAAACCTACACAAGCAGTATTCATAATATATATCTACTGGAGATAAAATTAATGATATTTAAAAAACAAAAATTCATTTTTTTCTTCACTTATATATATATATATATATACGGCATGCAATTTCTGTATATGAATATTAAATTAATTATATATATACTTTTTAAAAATTATCATATATATTGTATAAATATACAAAAATATAAACCATGTCAGATCAACACCTATATGAAATAGAAAGCATATGATGGGTATATGTAATGCATATGACCAGGGATATTATAAAATATAAAGGGAAGTTGAATGTGTATTAGTACTAATCAATTCCTCATAAAATGTTAATATAAAAGGTTGTACCAAAATCATATATATATTTCAACCAAATATCTTCAAAAGTTTTAGAGATACGACAAAAGAAAATCGGAAAATTTGGAATCATTTTATATATTATACATTTTATGAGGAATTTATATTGATAACAATAAATATTACTACTGTTTTTTTTCTTGGCCACAATCATTTGTATTTTCTGTTCTTGGATATATGTACATTATACATACTAAATTTTATTGTTCTTAAATAATCATTTTATACGAATTATTAAGAAACGTTTCCAAACGTTAAATATTAAAATTTTGTTATATAAAAACCTCTTTATATGTAAAACCCTATAAATGATTACCGCACAAAAACTAAAGTAATGCTTTTCATGACATGCCGACGGCAGACGACGGCAAATGTCAAATTGAAAATACATGCATTTCAATGGCGGTGCTTTTTATGAATATTGGACGGCGGACTGACGGCGGACTTTGATATTTTTTCTTCTATTGCCGACGGCTGACCGTCGTCCAAACTTCATTTTTCATTTTATTTACATTTTATTTAATTTTTATGATTTAATTTCATAATAATAAAATATCCAGTTAATTTACAAACTAATAAAAAATGGAATTATTTAGCAGCAATTATTAAATTTCGGTTTTTTTATCCAGGCAAAATGAATTTCAGAAAAAGCACATTTTTTTTATATATCACATATATCATAATTTGATATATAAAATATTTTCATAGAAATCGAGGCTTAAATGGAAATATAACCTTCCATCAATGCTTTTCCTAAATCCAACATCAACAACAACAACATATTGTTTTACAATACGCAATATATTGAATATATATAGATTAAGATTATATAATATATTGAAAAGCAAAAACAAAAACTAAAATTTTGCTAATTATGTTAATGACAAAGTGATATCTTTCTTATGCATGTAAAATGCAAACGTGATAAGAATTTTTTCTTTGTATTTGTATATTAATGATAAATTACATATATTTTAAACATATAGAATAAATATGACGTACCTTAATAAAAAAAAGCATTGTTTTTTTTTGTTGCAGCTGCAGGTGTATAATCATATACGTGTTGATTGAATAAATATATATTTAATTAAATTGCAAAAGTTAACACATTTTATAATCTAATTAAAACAAAAACTACAACGATAAAAAAAAACATTAAAAAAAATACAACAACAACAACTATAAATCCAATAAAAATTTTCGCACATTAAAAATTTAACTGTAAAAAAAAACTTATTATATTACTGGCACGGGAAGATTCCATATATATCAATTTTTTAATCACCTGATTATTTATCTAATTATTATTTGATTTTTTTTTCATTTTATTTAAAATATATAATAATGTGATAAAAAAAAGGTATTTAATTGTTAAAAAATAATATAATTAAAAAGTAATAAAAATCACACAACACAACATTAAAAAAAAAAAAGAAAGCTATTAAAAAAAAAACATGTACGTAAGGGGAAAAAAAACTATTTTGTGGCCATCATTAAAATGGCCGCCATTATCATATTCATATATGCATTGATAATATGATAAATGATAATACACAATTGCATTTTGTTGTTTTAACACACATTTTGCATGCGCGTATCATATAATTGCATGTGCGAAAATAAAACATATAATCGTTTTTTTTTATTAATAATATTGCTATTTTTTTTTATTTGTATTATATTATAAATTAAATTAAAATTCATTTTAACGCATTTTAATCAATAAACAAACGTTTTTATATAGCAGAGTATTAACACTTTTCTTTTATCGATTTTAATAAAATCACTCCAATTACAACTGTTGCTAGGCTTAGGTTAAAATAGATAAAACGCAAGTTGAAATAGATAAATTTTTTTCAACGAATCGATAATTTGCGTCCTTACTAAATTCATTTATGTATCTGATGAATAAATTCATTTGTCAAAATTTGTTTGTTTTGTGTCATCGTTAAAATATCATCATCATCATCGTTATAAAATCCTCAAGTGATATTATTTTTTTTTTATTATTTTTCATTTTTCTTTATTTATTTTTATTTTATTATTGTTTTGTGTTTGGAAAGTTCAGTTCAGTTCGTAACAACAACAACAGCGTAATTTTTGTTGAATATAAATTATTTTAATTATATATAAATTAAAATAATTGTGTTTTTTTACTTAATCTATTTGTTAAAGTTAAAGATAAAAAAAAATTAAATTAAATAAAATGGGATATACACCAAAAGTCTATGTTGTTGGATGTGGCATGACAAAAGTAAGTTTGATTTATTTAGATCTGTATTCAGATCAGACCAATTAAAAAAAAATAAAAAAAACATTATCGCAATAATATACCAAAAACCAACAACAATAACAACCACCATTAAGTTATTGATTAAATTATTTAAATTATCTATATTGTTTGTGTATTTTTAAACTGTAATCTCATTTATTTTTTTATTTTTTATATACTCATATAAAATATATAATATCAATTCAAGTTAAAATTAAAATGAAAAGAAAAAACAAAAAAAAGAATTGAACCCAAAGTACACACGATAATATGGAATTTATTCAAGTCATGATGGTTCGCATATCATTTCTGTATATATATTTATTATATTTTATGTGGCCATCCATCGATATACCAAACCAACCAACCAACCATATTTTCTTGTACAAAACAAAAATGTTAATTTTAATTAAATGTTAATTAAAAATTATATAATTAAAATATAAATAAATGATTATATAACCTTGAATAATCAAGTTTTATTCAACTTTTTCTATATATTTCTTTTTCATTGGATTCAATCAGCTTAATTAGTCTGTGTGTAATTGCACAATGAAGCTCACACAGTAAATGAAATTGATAAAGAAGAAAATGTTATTCTATTAAAGGATATATACGATCTCTGTAAATATCTTCCATTAAAAACAGAAGAAAACAGCATAAAGATGAAGTAAAAGTTACATGCGACTTTCATTTATTCAAGTATTCAAATTAATTTTTGGTTATTATTACCACTTATATTACTGCGATAAACTCTACTATACGAAAATGGTATTGATAAGACAATGTATATGCATATATTTAATCATTAACAAGTGTACTAACAAACGTCTTATGATATATATATATATATATATATATATATATATGGTGTTGATAATAATTTTCAAATATTTATTTTGTTAAGATGACATTTCAAATTTAACATTTTATCATTTTTGTTTTGTTTTGTAGATAGGAAGAATTACTATATACATACATATTCTACTACCATCCCAATCTTTAACCATCTATTGTAACAAACATTTTCTTTTCTATAAACGGTGATGTGATTAACTTTCTTTTTCCTGTGACATTCTAATAAGAAATACTGACCTTTTCTTCTTATTTTTGTGGATTTCTGCTTGGTTTTCCCTTAGATCACAATCACTTCTAAATAAATATATCAAAATGTATTTTAAAAACAAAATTAAAATTGATTTTATGACATTATTTATTATACAATTAGTTTGAAAAACCCGGTCGTCGTGAGAATTTTTGTTATCCACAAATGGTAAAGGAATCGGTTACAAAAGCATTAGCCGATGCAAAAATATCCTATTCAGATGTAAATCAAGCAACAGTTGGTTATGTTTATGGTAAATATTTATCGATACAAAATAATTTGAATGAATGATAACACTAAATAATACACAAAAATCTAATCTCATATAGGTGATTCAACAAGTGGTCAACGTGCATTATATGAGGTTGGTATGACCGGTATACCAATTTATAATGTAAATAATAATTGTTCAACGGGTTCAACGGCTCTCCTATTAGCAAAACAATTAATTGAAACTGGTAATAATGATTGTGTTTTGGCTGTTGGTTTTGAAAAAATGGAACGAGGTTCATTATCGGCTAAGGTAAATTTTGTCTTCAAAAAAATCAATTCTATATCAATATATATAAAACAATAATTGTTGTTTGTATTTCACACACACACAGTTTATGGATCGTACATTACCAATTGATAAACATTTAGAGACAATGGCTGATGTTCATGATATTACCGGTGCACCAATAAATCCACAAATGTTTGGTAATGCCGGTATTGAACATATGAAAAAATATGGTACAAAACCAGATCATTTTGCAAAAATTGCCTATAAAAATCATAAACATTCAGTGAATAATCCGTAAGTTCTGGATGATATATGGAATTTTTATAATCCATACAAAAAAAAAGAACAATATTTTAATTTTATTCCTCTGTATTTATTTTTAGATATGCCCAATTTCAAGAATATTATACATTGGAACAAATTAAGAAATCACCACAAGTACATGAATATTTGACACGATTACAGTGTAGTCCGACAAGTGATGGATCGGCAGCCGTTGTATTAGCATCTGAACAATTTGTACGTCGTAATGGATTAGAATCACAAGCTGTTGAAATTGTTGGTCTTGAAATGGCCACCGATTTCCCATCAACATTTACCGAAAAAAGTATGATGAAAGTTGTCGGTTATGATATGACAAAAAGTGCTGCGGAAAGATTATTTGCTAAAACTAATTATAAACCACAAGATGTTGATGTCATTGAATTACACGATTGTTTTTCAGCCAATGAATTGATAACGTATGAGGCATTAGGTTTATGTGCACCGGGTAAAGCAGGTGAATTAATTGATAATGGGGATAATACATATGGTGGAAAATATGTGATAAATCCAAGTGGTGGTCTTATATCAAAGGGACATCCATTGGGTGCTACCGGACTTGCACAATGTTCGGAATTGTGTTGGCAATTACGTGGTATGGCCGATAAACGACAAGTGCCAAATTGTAAATTAGCCTTACAACATAATGTTGGTTTAGGTGGGGCCGTTGTTGTTGGCCTCTATCGTTTAGGTTTTCCAAATCGTAATGTTAAATTGAATTTAACAGCGGCCACCGTTGTTGGTCTAAGTGAAACGGATGAAGGATTTCTGGTAACACCGTATTTACGTATATTGGAAAAGGCCATGAATGACGATAAGGATAATTTAATTGAAAAAGTACGTGGTTGTTATGGTTTTCGTGTAACAAACGGACCAAATGGTAAAATTGGCTATTGGGTAATTAATGCAAAAACGGGTAAAGGTCAGGTAACGTACAATGGAACGGATAAACCAGATGTTACATTCATCATAAATGATTCGGATGTTACCGATTTAATATCGGGTAAATTACAACCACAAAAGGCATTTTTCCAAGGAAAAGTTAAAATACAAGGTAATATGGGATTGGCTATGAAATTAGTTGATTTACAACGTTCGGCCAGCAGTCGCATTGAAGAACTTCGTTCAAAATTGTAGTTTAAGAACATTGGATTAACAAAATACAAATTATAGAACAACTAATAGACGAACAATAAAACATATATAAATATTTTTTTTTTTTATTGTACAATCTGGGAGGGAAATATTATTATTATTAATATTTTGTATATTATTTTTTTTTTTTTTATATTGGGAAAAAGTTTATTATGTTTTTTTTTTTTATATATTTATATATTTTTTCATACTTATACTGTATCTGTATATATATAGTGAACGATTGGGAACAATAAATATTATTTTACAATAAATTGGTTATTTTTATATGAATAAAACCGACTAACAAAACCGAACATTTGTTCTGGTGTGTTAAAATTCTATGATAGAGTGCAGAAATGGAAATGGCAAATGAAGGGACATGAGAGATCTACACCTACATTGTAGAAAAATTCTAAGTCGATGCTGTACACTCCCTTTCCCTCATCAGAAATCGTCATCATATAGGATTACGTATTATTATTCGCGGTTTTATTTGTTTTTTTTTCTTTTTTGTAGTACCACACTGTATATAAAATATGGTAGACACACACGCATTTACAAAACGGTGATTTACCGTTAGATTAAATCTTAACCGTTATTATAATCTATAAAAAAGCAACATTATTTTTATTAATATATGTTTGCTGAACATCAAAAAAGAAGTCATTTTTTGTGTGTTATTATATTACTAGTTTTTGTATTTATTAATTATAAAACACAAAAAAATTTGATTTAATCCACCAAAAAGTAAAATTAGCGTAAATTATTTATTTAAAAATAATACTAACTTATTTATTAATAGTTAAAAAAGAAGATTAAACACAAAAAAATGGGTAATGATTTGTTTAAATTTATTTTCTTATAATTATACAATTTATAGATTGTTATTTATTTATATATATATATATATATATATATATAGTTAAGGAGTCAGGTATAGTTAAAGAAGCGGCAATTATTCCAATTCGACAACGACAACAAAAACAACCGGTGAAAGAAAAACGTAAACCAATTAGTAATTCAGTGAAAGCGGGCATAACATTTCCGGTTGGTCGAGTTTGTCGCCATTTACGACAAGGTTTATATGCAAAACATATACGTATAGGTGGAGCCGTTTATATGGCATCCGTACTTGAATATTTAACAGCCGAAATATTGGAATTAGGCGGTGAAGCATGTATGGCGAATCGTAGACAACGTATCACACCAAGACATATTCAATTGGCCATTCGAAATGATACCGAACTATCGGATTTATTACAAAATGCAACAATACCCGGTGGTGGTGTATTAGCACACATTGAACCGTATCTATTGAAAAAGTTAACACGTCAAAAGGTGGTCGCACCTGTAGAAAATTCATTGGAACCAGAAAACGATGCTGGGTCTAGAGATTCAGGTTCAGGTGATTCAACGGAGAACGATGATGATGATAATAATATGAATAATGACGAGCCAATGGATAATAATGAGACTAATGCCGTTAATGAAACTAATGATGCTAATGATACCGACGACGACGACGACGATCAAGATGATGATGATGATGAAGACGAACAACTTGAAGAATCTGCTGAAATCTAATACAATATATTTATTTTTTGATATATTATGCTTTTTGATTTATGTGTATTTTGTTTTTTTTTTTTTTGAATTTTTATTTTATTTTCAATTTGTTTATTCGCTGGTTTAATATACAAATTGTTTAGACAAAATAAAAAAACAAATATTAACTTTCCAATATATTGAGTTTACCTATACAAAAAAAAAAAACTAAAAATAATCTGCAAAAACGTCTGCGTTTTCTGTTCCCAAACACCCACCACCATTTAAATCATCATGTGATATTAGCGGTTAAATTGAATCATGGCATGGTTCATCAACTAATTTGAAATTTAAAGATCAATTATCATTAAATTTAATTAAAGAAAAATGAAAAAAACCAAAAATTATTATTGAATATACATCGCATTTTATAAATTTATTCAAAAAACTTTTTTTTTATCATATTATTTTCTATATACAATATTGTGCAAATTACAAATGTTTAGGCGTATCTTTAAATAGAAAAAAAATTATTATTATAACTACACAAATATAATTTAAAAAAAAAAATATGATAAATGAATAAAAAACAAATAACAAATAAACAAATCGTCTCAATCCAAAACGAAACGAGAAACGAAAACAAATTTTTCTTCAAGGAGACGAAGAAAGAGATTTATGATAATAAATGGAAATAATAATAATATTAAGATGATTGAATACACATATATATATATATAATTATAATAAAACTAAAAAAATAATACATAAATTTCTAAATGTCACACATAAATTATCAGTCAATAATTTCATATTCATCATCGGTTAAATCATTTCTATGTGCGTTTTCCATTTCATCGTAATCTGAAAAATAAATGTTGAAGTTACAAACAATTTACTTATTAGTTTTTAAATTCAATTTTAATTTTAATTTTTTATACTTACCACCGACAACCAGAACATCGGGTGCAATACATTTTATTTGTGAATGCCATGGTTTTTGTTTTGTTTGTAATATTTCAAATATCGATTGAATACCGGCTTTTACAACTGTTTCTTCATAATTTAAACAAAATTGTTGAAAATCATTTTTTGTTTTACAAAAAAAACACTATGTGGTGAAAAATACAAATTAATTAATATATACCAAACGAAGAAGAACATTAAAATTATATAGGAAAAATTTCGTAAAGCCTACACACACACACTCACACACACACTTTCAGGACTAAAAAACCAAACGGTAAGATAAATTTTTACATAATAAAGGGAAGATTTTAATAATAATAATACCAATATTACCATTGCTAATGATGGATCCATTTGTTTTAAACTAATACGTGCTGCATATTTACGATGATATGTTTCATCAAAATCAATTTCGGTTGCCATTTGTTTTTGTCCAATTGTACCACATTTTTGATTTGTATGCGGATCTAAATAGAGGGCATCATCACCAACATAACCGAAAAAATATAATGCTTGATTTGGTCGTCCACCAATCATACCAACACTTTCTTTCATTTCAAAACATTTTTTAATACCATCCACATAGATGGGATTCACTTCGCTTATACCTAAACGTAATGGTACCAATAATAATAATGGATGCCAGGTATCATCTTCGTTTTGTTTATCTTCACATAATTCATCTGTAAAATGGTAAATAATTGACATATTAATAAACTTCCTTCCTTGAATCTATCCGTGAATGCATCAATCATTTAGATATACTCACATATTTCATCGGTTATTATTGTATTATCAAGAGAGACATGAACAACAATTGAACACCAATCATCAAATGATACTAATTTTCTATATAATTAAATGATAAAATAAACATTAGAAAAACATCTAAACCGAAAAACTTTTAAATCAATTTATTAAAATTTACTTTAAAACTTGTGCAATATTATTTGGTCCAAACCATTCACCAACTTTTTTATACTCTGAATCACCCATTAATGCAATTTGATGTATTGAATATTCACTTTTACGTGTATCCTCAAATCTATTGATAATTTTTAAATATGTTGGATCTCTATATATATATATTTATTATGAAAAATGCACAGAAAAAAAAAATCTATTATCATATCAGATATATGTATATTCAAAGACAAATATTTACAAATGTTTACCTTGTTTCTGGTGTCCAAAACCAATCTCTACCTAAATGTAAATCAATTAATGCTTGGGCTAATACCATTTGACCACAACGTAACATACAACCCCATCCTTTATCGCTAGTCAATTGGGCATCACCAATCGGTTGAAAACTATGACGATACGTACACCATACACGTGATAAAATATCTCGACGTATTAATTCGATTTCTGCAAAAAAAGGATAATAATAAAAATAATTTTTAGATATCCTAAAGAAATACCGTAAACATATTCTTATAGTGGAAGTTATAGTTGAAATTGAAAAAAAAAAATCAGGGTTTAATGGCATTTTTAGGCTATAAATTTAATGTTCTACCAACAAAAATACATTTAAAAAACAGATTTTTCATGATATTATCAATTGAAACGCGTGGAACGAATTCAATATTCCAAATTATTCATTTTTCATTATTCAATTAAACAACCACACCCTCTCCCCTCGCTCATAAAATATCAAAACAATATATTATAATTCTAAATCTAATGATCTACTATAAATGAAATCATATAAATATAATATAACATCATCACTATTTTTGTTCATCAACGCGATGATTATATTATATTTCAACCTTTCGTCGATATGACCTTTCCCATTTTTAATCTTTAGTGATTTAGTGGTTTATTATTTAAATTATATATATTTAGTATAGTGTATATAGTTTATGTTTACCTTGAATTGCATTATAACGTTTTCCTAATATCCATACATTTTCATTTGTTTTTGGTATATCATCAGGTTCTAAAGAATTTGCATCTTTAAAATCTAAATACGCTTCAAATACACTATCCATATTACGTTTTATTATCTTTAATATCTTATTTGGTTTTTTATTCTTTTATGGGTTGTTTTTAATTATTGTTAATTACTGGGGGAAATTCTAACTATATATATATATATATAAATTTATAACTTTAAATATTCTTATCACAATGCAAATTTATTTATTATAAAATCCAAATGAATTTATTTACAAACGCACAAACTATTTAGGACTAAACAAACATTTCACAAAACTACTCATAAAATAAATAAATGTAATTATAATTAATTAATTTATTTATACATAAAAATTATTAATTATTTTTTTTTTTTGTAAATTGTAAATTGTTTTCTTTATTAATTTTTCTTTAATTTAATTTTTTTCATTTTTCATTTTTCATTTGTCCCAATCATACACAATAAAAAAAAAATCATCACAAAAACAACTTAAAACAAAAACAAAAACAACAAACAAAAAAAATAAAATCAAAGTTCATTTTTACAAAAATGTCAAATGTCAAAAAAAAAAAAATGAAGTATTTTGAGTGAATGTGCTTGAACATTTTTAGGTTTTATCAAAAAAAAAAACCTTCAATTGCAGACGTAAATTAATTGGACATTTAACAGTTTTAAGATAATTTTTTGTTGTTTGGGTTTTTAATTAATTAATCCGTTTTTTTTTAATAATAAGAATAATTATAATAAAAATTTAAATAAATAATTTAATAAAATAACTGCGAATTAATTTAATAAAATAACTGCGTAGAGTGGTAATTAATTTTCAATAAATTTATAAATTATTTTCCTACTGTAATGCTATAATGAATCCAGCGGGAAATTGAAGCAAAACTTAAATGGCAAAACAGAATGAATACACTGTCGCCAATTTATATACAGTTAAAAATGTAAACCAAAATGATTTGAAACGGTATCAATCAAAATATAATTAATTATTGATGATTTTATTAAAATGTTGTGCAGTTAAAGTAAAGATTTTTGTTGTTTTTCAGGGATTTATTCGATAAATTAAAATCCATTAAAAAAAAAACGATCATAATAATTGGTATTTAAGTTTCTTTATAAAAACCCGTGGTTAAAAAACTGCCCAACATCAAAAACCAATTGACAACGTTGCATAATCAACCAATAACAAAAAAAAAATCATAAAAACGCTACAAAAAATTGCATAATTTCTCTCTCTCTCTCTCTTAGGTTCAATTGATGAGCAACAAAAACATAAAAAAAAAATCATCATTTTTTTTTATTTTACATATAATTTTTCGAATGCCCTTGATTTGACATTTGCTGTTTGTGATTCGACGTGTTAACTTCTGGAGAAGAACATGTAAGTGGAATATATAACTTTTTATCTAATTTAATTAAAGATTTCATAATAATTTATTTTATTTAAATAAAACCGAATTTAATTAATTAATAATTAAGTTGATTTATTATGAATTTTGGTATATTCACAACAATAAATTTTTGATTTTCGCTGTGTTAACGGATTAACGGATTACCTACATTTTTTGCTGTATGCAAAATTTTTTTTTTTGCAATTGATTTATTGATTTTTCCAATAATTTTAATAAAAACTGATTATAAAACATATTTAATAACGTGAAAATAATCCCAATAATTCCAAAATAATAAATAATAGATCGGGCGAAGAATTCCCTTTCTAAAAAAAAAAAAAAACCGTATAACTTTTTCTAAATCGGCATAATTAATTGAAGAAAAAAAAAAAATTCAATATAACTGTAATTTTTAAGTGTTTTAGCATTATTAATCATTATTGTTTGTTTATAATTAATTATAACTAATTTTCCAAATAAACATATAAATTCTGTAATAGAAACAAATACTAATTAAATTAAAAGCAAATTTTTTCATTTGAAAATTGCATTTAATGACCTTGTTTTGACATTGAAAGTGACACCACCTAGTTTTTTTTTTCTATTCCACACATTAGGAAATTTTCCTATATTTTAATTCCTTTTTTATCATTAAATTTAATTAAAAAAATTAATCATTTTATAATAACGTGAAAAAATATTTTACTATACTAATTACAATACAATTAATAATAAAAAAAATTGTTTGATTGATGAATTAACACCCAACAAAACGTTCGTCTTCGTATGTGTTTATTTTTTGCATTTAGATTTTTCCTATTACATGAAATATTTTATAATTTATTCATTGTTTTTTTTTTTTTTTTTTTACATTTTTAGATCATTTAATTTAAATTCAATAAAATAATATTACATCATCCGTCATGTCAAAAGTTGGTATTAATGGATTTGGACGTATCGGACGTTTGGTACTACGGGCGGCCGTCGCTAAAGGTGTTCAGGTGGTGGCCGTTAACGATCCATTCATTGGATTAGATTATATGGTGTATATGTTTAAATATGATTCAACACATGGTCGTTTCAATGGTACGGTAACAGCTGAAGATGGTAAATTGGTGGTTAACGGTCAAAAGATCACGGTATTCTGTGAAAAAGATCCAAAGGATATTAAATGGTCAAGTGCCGGTGCTGAATATATTGTTGAATCAACCGGTGTATTTACAACAATCGATAAGGCTTCGGCTCATTTGGCAGGTGGTGCAAAAAAAGTTATCATTTCAGCACCAAGTGCTGATGCACCAATGTTTGTGTGTGGCGTTAATTTAGATGCATACGATCCAAAAATGCAAATCGTATCAAATGCATCGTGTACAACAAATTGTTTAGCACCATTGGCTAAAGTTATCAATGATAATTTTGAAATTGTTGAAGGTTTAATGACAACCGTACATGCAACAACGGCCACACAAAAGACCGTTGACGGTCCATCGGGTAAATTGTGGCGTGATGGACGTGGTGCCGCACAAAATATCATTCCGGCTGCAACGGGTGCGGCCAAAGCCGTTGGTAAAGTTATCCCATCATTAAATGGTAAATTAACAGGTATGGCATTCCGTGTACCGGTTGCCAATGTATCGGTTGTTGATTTAACATGCCGTTTGGGTAAACCGGCAACATACGATCAAATTAAACAAAAAGTTAAGGAAGCCGCCAATGGACCGCTTAAAGGTATTTTAGATTACACTGAAGATGAAGTTGTATCGTCCGATTTCATTGGATCAAATCATTCATCTATATTTGATGCATCCGCCGGTATCCAATTGACTGACACTTTTGTTAAACTCATTGCATGGTACGATAATGAATTTGGTTATTCAAATCGTGTATGCGATCTCATTAAATATATGCAAACAAAAGATTAAATATTCAACTTAAAATCAAAAAATAAAATCCATTAAATTATCAACAACATCATTCTGCAGTCAGTCAGCCAACAGCAACAGCAGCAGCATGATCAACGATCTGCTACTACAATAACAACAATAACAGCAAATGGAACAATAACAATTTAAAAAATAAAATAACTCTTCTTTTCCAAAACTTATTATTTTATCTTAGCCATTTAGAGAGTATATTAACAAACAAAAATTTATATATATATATCATCAAAGATGATCTTATTGTTGTTGAATTATAGTAATAATAATAATAATATTAATAATATTAATGCCACTTATAATATAGTATCAGCCAGAGTCCGTGGGTGGATAAAGAGAATGTTTTTTTTTTTTTTTTTTATCTTTTTTTTCTTGAGGAATGATTAATTATTATTTTGTTTGTTTGATTAGGATAAATAAGGAGGAGAGAGAGAAAGAAAGAAAATTAATGTATTAGAAATTATTCCCGATTATTCACCACAATAAATCCCATACAATAATAATAATAATAAGAATATAGTAATAATAATAATAATAATAATAATGATAATATTAATAATGATTATAATCATCATCAACAATTCAAAAACACTAGTCTTCTTTTATTAGTTATCGTCTTTTTTTTTTTTTGGTTTTGTTGTCAATAATTTATCAAAATGAAAATGATTTATTTTCTATTTCTAGCCGTAATATATTGAATATATTTCAAAATTATAGGAAGTGGCCATTCAATTAAAAAAAAAAACAGATTGGCACTTTGTTATTATATTTTTGTGTTTTGTATTTATCTATTATTTATTATTAAACAAAAAAAAAAATTTGTAATTTTATTATTAATTATGTTAAAACAGAAAAGAAAAGAAGATATTCCTCGTAAATTACACACATGAATGATGAAAAATTATAAGAAATTGCGAATAAATATTGTGAAATTGTTGATTTGTAGTATTACAAAAAAAAAAAAAAATGTATGTTATTTTAATTTCATTTTTATGTTAAATGTTTTTTTGGGCAATCAATAATTGGGCTTTGAGGTGGTGAGAGATACCACAAAAATTGTAGAATATTATAGAAATATGTACGTATTGTCTTTGGGAAATTTATGATGAAATCTTACATAACAATTTAAAAATATGAATATCTAAAATGGCATATATAAAAATAGAATTGAATTTGAATTGTTAAGGAATAGACCTCCCTCCTTTGACGGATGGATGATCCTCAGAAGATTTTCTTTAGATAATAGGCACAAATTTATACCGGCACTGGTGCTGCGCCTTCCATCACATGACTACCCTCATTTTCTAAGAATGCAATACTCGAAAAAAAAAAAACACCCCCCTTTCTGTGTTTCTATTTATAGCTATTTCTGTAATGTTTTATATTCATCATCATTCCTTTATTAAGCTATAAATAATAACTATCCGGGAGAATTCTATGGCAACCATAAAAGTTGTTTGATTCAAAAAAAAAAAAATGTATGTATTTGCTTTGTTTCTATAATTTCACAATAATCTTTATTATTATTATTTGTTATTCTAATATATGTGTTTAATAAAATTATTAACGTAAGCCAAATAAACATGAATAATAATAATACTGATAAGGAAAGAAAATGGGAACGTATAAGTAAAAAATATTCATCATCTTTAATGATGAGGTACGACGATGACGACGACGGTAATGAAAATTTAAATAAATTACATTTGGAAAATTGTAATTTTATAAATGATAATCAAATGAGAAAAATGATGTTAAACCACGATCCTGTTACTGCTGCTGGTGATGGTGGTGGTGGTGGTGGTGGTGGTAAAGATGGTTCAAATTTTTTAGATCCAATATTAGTAATGAATATACGTCATGAATCGATACGAAATGATAGAAATAATAGAAAAAAGAGTGGACCAGCAGCAGCAGCAGCAGCAGTAGGAGAATCATCATCCGTTTTTAATCCATTAAAGGTACAACAACAAATCAATCATAAAAAACATAATAATTTAATTGAAATAAATTTAGTAAATTATGAAATAGAAAAATTTAATAAAAAAATGTGTAATTTAAAAAAAACACAACCAAAACAATTAACAACAACTAAAGTTGATATTAATTCAATAGTGTTAAAATCCAAAGCAGCTCAAAATATGAATTATTGTGATGTTTCTGAAGAATTTTTAAGTAGTGATGATGGTATTTTATGTAAATATTCAAATGGAAATCTTAATAATAATAATAATCGTCATGTTAATTTTAATAATTCCCTTGAAATAATCAAATCAATTGAAAATAGTCCACGTAGTAATAATTGTTCAATATCGTTATCATCCACCGTGTCCTCATCGTCGTCCCCATTGTCATCATCAACACCCAACACCATTTTAGATTCAAATAATTTAAAGCAGCTGCAGAATCAAGAAAATCCAAAAAACTCCGTATCCACAACATTCAATGACATTAATAATAATAATGAGGATGAATTAAACAATAAAAATTCTTCGTTAATCATTAAAAAATTGGAAACCACAAAAATTATAAATAATAATAAATTAATTAAATCTAATAATTCAGATGTCGATTTGGATGTCGATTTAAATGAAAAAACACAAATAATAACAGATTTATTTAATAATGAATTTGATCATCATCATCATCATCATCGAAATTCTGAACCCTCCGTAACTATTCAAAATCAAAATTTCCAATTATTAAAACGTTATTTTCTAAAATGGTTACATTTTATAACAATTCAACGTTTAACATTAAAACATGATGAACAACAATTGAACATCAGCAACGCGGGGATCAAACAAAATCCTCTAAATAATGTTAATTGCACAAATAAATTACAACAAATTGAATATTTTTTAAAACATATACGTTTAGAAAAAAAAAAGAAATCCAATCAACAAAATCAAAAGGAATTTATAACGACGACGACGACCACAAATCAATTTAATACCCAAAAACTTATTGATAATAATGATCATTTAATGGAAACGAAAAAAATTCAACGTCGCATTAAAACTCAACAAAATATTATTGAATTACAAAAATTAAAATTAGAACGTCAAGAGCGTCTAATCCAAGAATTACGTTTAATGAAAATCTTAAAGGAAAATCATGATGCAAGCAATGAAGTGAAAACAGAATTAAAAAATCTATATAAAACAAATGGAATAACACAACAATCACGTACAACAGCCAAATGCTTACACATGTATAGTACAAATAATAATAATAATAATGAATTGGTAGCAGCAGGAGAAGGAGGAGGAGCATTAAATGGTACAAATCATCCGGATGACGATATAGAAATCTCACCATTTGAACAATTACGTGCCACCGGTTTACGAATACCAAAATTTTTAATAAATATGGAAGCAAGAGCAGCCGATCGTAATTTACGTCATCAGAAAGTACAAGAACGTCGTGAACAATTACAAAGGGAAAAGGAAGAAAATCGATTGGCTATGGAAGAGGCTAAGGTATATAATATAAAATATAATATAATATAATATAGATTGATAATATATATTAATATATTTTGAATTGATATTTTTTTTTTTTGTTATAGCGTCATCAAGATGAAGAAACAAAACGACAACGTATTTTGGAATTGAAAAGAAAACGTGTACAAGAAAAATTAGATAAATTATTAAAGGAAAAAGAACGTTTACGTCAAATTGAATATCAAAAAAATGCAATTGAATTTTATAATTTATTATTACTCCGGACATTCGGTTTAAATCGATTTCGTTTACTAATGAAACGTAAATTACAATTGGAACGTACGGCCATTACATTTTATCGTAATAAATTGAAAAAATCAATGTTCATTGGATGGAAATTGTTTACGGAAAAAATGAATGCTAATCGGATAAAATTAGCTGATAATTTTTATCAAAAATTAATTATAAAAAATGTATTTCTAATTTGGAAAAATGTAAGTTAAATCTCAGCTTCATCGTTTGGATATTTATTCCTCTATCTATCTCTCTAATCTTTTATTTCTAATCTTATCTCTAATCTTTTCACTTCTAAACAAGTATCATTTAATGGAACAAAGTAAATATTTGGTGGCATGCGATTGGTATGATTTAAAATTAATAAATCAAATGTTTAGCAATTGGATGGTGGTTAAAAATCAACGAAAATTCATTGAAGAATTAAAAATGAAAAAAGCTGAAGCACATTTTAATTGGTATGTTTAAAGAAAGTGAAAATGAATATGAATTTGGATATTGGGAAATTATAATAAAATGGATTATTTTTTTTTTTTTTTGGCAGGCATTTAAAATGGAAATCATTTGATCATTGGCAACGTTTTAAATCGGTATTGAAAATTGAAAAAGATATTGAGGAACGTCGTTTACGATGGCGTTTAAAAATATGGGAATTATTACCGGATTATACACCGAATTCATGAATTTGAATTTATTATGATTAATGGTGAATGTATATTTTAAAGTAAAAAATTGAATAGAAAACGATCAATCATATTTGATGAACAAATCCTTTCCATATTTATTTATTTACTGTCCAATTCAATCACACACACCGAATTCTAATCGCAATATAAATCAATTTTAACACTTTTATCTGCGTGATCATTCTGCGTTGGTTATTTTCTGCTGCTGTTCCTGTTCTTGTTTTTGTTTTAGTAGTTCTTGTTCATTCAACTGTTTTGGTAATCGAATAGAAATATTATGGTGATGTTTAATTTTGATAAATAAAAGTATTAATATCAATGAGGCGGGCGATAATCTCAAGTTTCCCATATATAATTCAATTTAAAAGTTCAATTCCTATTGCCTCCTATTGTCAAAAAAGAAATCTATTGTTGCTGTTTACCAATGTTTTTCCAATCCAATCCCATTTCCAACTTATATTCATGTTTTAATAAAAGATTCGTTAACGTTCAGCTCTCAAAACTTTATCAATTATTATATCCAAGAGATGACCGGCCCTTTTATTATATAAACCAATAAATCATTTAATACTAACCTGATGTTGTACAACCAAATTTCGAACTGATTCCAATTGTTCAATTAAATGCGGCAGCATTGTATGCATTGTTTCATCATTTGTACATATTTCAATACAATTTTGTATTTCACGGGCACGTAACACCAATTTTATATAATTTTTATCAATGTATCGAAAACGTTTTGTTTCCGCCGGTAATTGACGGGCAATTTCACTACCAATGAATACACCCTCTAAATATATCCATAAATTTTGTACATTTATCCATTGTTGAACAATATCTCGTGTAATTTCTAATTTTTCCAACCATAATATTATTTCTTTTTTAAATGGTAAATTAAATGGTTCCATTTGATTGATATCTGTCATCGTTTGTATGCTATCCGTTAGTTGATCAATGATTTCCATGGTATGTGAATTATTTAATAGAATTTCACCGCGTGCCTTAAATTGTACCAAATCAATATTTATATTTAACCATTTTTGTATTATTTCACGTAATTTTATTTCAATATTACGTTCTTTTTCGGCACCCTCACAAATTTCCTATTAATATTTAAAAAATTTTCCTTAATTTTTTTGCTATCTCTTTTTGATTAAGACTGATTTGGTTGTAAAAAAATATATGGTAACTTACACGAATTTCTTTTTGATATAATATAATTGGTGCTTGCATTATCGAACCTAATGTGGTTTTTGGATTTTCCACATCCAATTCATAATCCATTAATTTTTCGAGTAATAACCAATGACGTTCTTTCATTGCTTCACTGATCATTAACGTTAACAGGGGACAAACGACAATAAAATTATTTATTAATTCTTTTAAATCTAAATATCCTTTCCATTTTTTCATACGTTCATCATTTGGTAAATTATCAAATCTTTAATAAATAATTTATAAATTTATAGATTTATTTAAATTATTCATTAATTACTTATTTATATACTTTAATCGATAATTGTCAATATCCATTTGAATGTCATTTGTATTGATTTCTGACCAGGACATATCCAAATAGACGGTCATTGTTTTTAATACATTTACATAGACAGCATACAATTCGGTAAGTAATTCTAATTGAATTTTTTTCTCATTTAAAATTGGATAATCGGTATGCGGTAATCCAAATAATAATTCACCATTTGAATACATTTCATATTTACGCCATAATTCATCAAATTGATTTTGAAATAAAAATGTACGATCACTGGCTTCTTTCGGTGGGATTCCACCGTCTTCAACCAATGGTCCCTTCCGTCTAAAATCCGATTCAAATTCATCAATATCAATTTTAAATTGTTCAATACCGGCGTGTAATTCATGTAAAAGTGGTTGTTGCATTTCAATAATTTGTGTTGAGATATCTTTTGACTTTGAATAATTAAATAATAATTTGAATATTTAACAGATAAATAATTGCAAAAAGTGTCTTAAAAGTATCATTACATGATTTATCATTTTATCAAAACTATAACGTAAACTATCAACACGATCATAATCATCTTGTAAAATTTGTATATTAAATCTGGCAAAAACTGCATACACTTCAATTAAAACAATTAATTCCATATCTAATCTGTAATATATTTTTCTCTTTACTGTTTGATCTTTTAATCCTTTTATTTAATTATATGTAGGATAAATTATCCAAAAGAATCGCTATATATATATATACTTACTCAATACTTGTTTCACGTATTACATTTAAACAATCCATAGCAATACGAACATCATCTAAATCCATTAGTTTACCATTTAGAATGTGTTCCATGTCATTAATGAAATCAACAACACGATTTAAACGTTTCTTATACATAACATTTAATTGTTGTCCCAGATTGGTTTTCCATAGACGTGAATGAGCGGCAATTGATTCCAGTGCCAATTCTAAATGACATTCAATGGCACCGATAATTTTAATTTTTGATAACGATTCAATGTAATCCGTTCGTTTATCATATAAATTAAATTTATCACAAATATCGGCCACCAATAATGGATCAGATCGGATAAATTCCTGAATTTTTTCATCACGATCGGTATCCCATAAATACGAAAATGTATTATAGATTTTCTATAAATAAATTACAATTAATTTAATGATATAATATCATTAATTTTGGTTTCTCTCTCATACCACTAATAAATTATTAATATCTGGTTGTAATAATAAAAGACCACCATCCATTCCCTGTATGATTCGTACCACTTCTAAATGTTCTGTTAAACATTGAAAAAAATTGCGTTCATGTCGGATTTCATCTAACAATTAAATTAATACCATTAATTCATTATTCATCAAATAGAAAAATCATCAAGATGAGATTTTTATTACCAATTAATGGTTTACGTTTTTTACGTTCTTCTGTTTTTCCTTGTTTTCCCCAAGTCGTTACCGCATAGAATGTTTCAACAATATTACGAATTGTCTGCAAAACAATAATTATTATATTATAAATTAAGTAAAAACCAAGTGCCATTTACCAAAGCATAATGATTTTGAATACATTCTAAATTTGGTGATATTCGACAGATTGGAATGTCTAATTTCATATCCGTTAAAATAATTGGTTTACATTTCAGATCATGTGAATTTGATGGTGATGATGATGATGATACTGATGATGTACTATAAATAAATATTTTTTTTATATAATTATTATTATACTGATTTGGATCGTTAAAGACAAATATTTACTTCATTAAATTTGTACGCCCCTTTAATTGTTCCATTGATAGTTTTATACATTTAACCATTGCCGAAATTGCTTGTCCATTACAATAACTAAATACATCCATACAATCAATGTGTAATTGTTGTACACCATAATGCATATCCTCGTAATCTTTAAAAAAATGTATTGATTTTTCAGCGTCCGGATATACTTGAACGGGACGATAAATTTTATCAAATTGTAACCAATCGTATTTATCAATTGGTAATAATTCTTCGGTTCGACGATTATTTTCTGTTTGTTGTTCCAATGGTAATTGAAATATACGTTCGTTGCTATCGTTGATTCGAGATTCGTCAGCGTTTTTTCCATCATCAAATAATCGAACATATTCATTTATTAATTCAACTGTTGCTTGTTCGGCGGCCAATGATTTTAATTCTATTGTTTTTTCTGTAAAACGATTATCTTTTAAATATAGGTCAATATAAATAAAATAAAATAAAAAAAACCCACACTTACCAATAATTTGTCGATGTTTTACATTTAAATCGAGAAAATCTTTGGCTTGAATCGGTTCGGACGGTAATGCAACTAAACAAATATCACCGATTGATTCCAGAGTTTCACGAATACGTCCATTTTTTATATCACCAATTTTTTTAATAAAATCACCAATTTCAATTAATGTCTTTATTAGATATAAACATAAATATATAAAATCATTCTTAAAACATAAATAAATAAATTCAATTCATTAAAAGTTTATTAAAACAAAAAAAACACCCCCCACCTCATCAACATTTTGAAAATAATCATCTAAATGTTTTGATGTCCATTGAACCGTTGATAGACCCGGTTTAAATGCCAACTCTAAACGTTTCAATAGTGGCCTTGTTATATTCAATAATATCATATTCATACTCATCCGTAACGAATCATTACGTTTAATTAAATCCTTTAGCGTTTCTTTGGCATTTAAAATTTTCTCTTTACAATAGACAATAATTTTACTAAAATACGGTATTGATAAATTTAATTTTAACATTCCTTCGCTTTCACGTATCAATTGCATAATACTTGAATGGAAATTTATTTCCAAATGATTATTAACATTGGATTTCCAAAGTATTGGACACGATAGTTTTTCTTCAATTTCATTAACATAATCATACCATGCCTTATGATATTGCATTTCATAATGTAAAAATATTTCCGATAAAAAATTATAATATTTTACGGCCATTTGAGCACGACGATGTTCAATGACACACTGTCGATTACGTAACAAATTCATAGGGCCATCGATTTTCTGTTGTAATGAACGTATCCACATTATACGACCGATTACCGGCGGTACACATCGTCCAATTGGTGGATTTTCCCGATCAAAATTATATCTATGATAAATGAATATATCGAAAATTTAATTTTTTATTTAAACAAACAATAAACAATTCTATGTGATACATTACATATCTTTTAATTGTTCTAGTTCACGTTCAAATGTAACGGCAACATCTAAATATCGACGATCCAAACATAAACAATCCAATTGTAAACGTTCAAAACGTATCAAAATTAATAGCATTGTTTCGGAATTCGAACATGGTTCAATTTGATTACGAACAAATTTTTGCATATCTAATTCACAATCGTCAATGGTCGATTGCCAAACATTAAAATCATTATCAAATGATTTAATACGTTGATCTAAAATGTCATACGGTTGATTGGCAATCCATTGAAAGGCATCCGTAATACGATTTAAAAATTGATCCATTCCGTGTATTTGAATTTTTCTTAATATTGAATATTTTTCATTTATTTCCGTAATTATTTTAATCTGAAATTGATTTTATGCAATTTTATTGAACGATTCAATGGATTATTTTATGGTAATCATACCTTTTTTAATCGTTCAATAAATGTTTCTAAAATTCCAAATATAAACATTGGTGAACATGTCCATGGTTTTTCATTTTCATCCGCCTCCATTGCGTTCAATACTTGATCGTATACAAAATGATAGCTATTCAATAGATCAATGCATATTTCAATTTTTTCAAAAATTACATTAGCCGATTGTTGTAGTACATCCACTTGATGATTACCATCGTTGTCGTCGTCGTCGTCCCCGGTTAAATACGATTTACACGATAGCGTTAATTGATTGGTAATTTTAACGAGAAAACTTGCAACACAATCGGATGTATTATAAAAACGTGATTTTGTATAGACAAAACGTAAAGCCATCAATAATGATGGTAAATAATCAATGATTTCATTTGGTCTATATCGATACAGGGGATCCCAATAACGTTCCAATGATGCAATATAACGTACATTATCTTTTGCCTCATTAAATGCGAATGTTAAATTATTTTCCAATTCTTTCCATCTCTAAATATAGATAAACAATAGAAAACATAATTAAGAAAATGAATTAATAAATTTGTTTTCAGTAAATCAATCAACCTTAATCAATTTCGATTTGGACAATTGTAAACATTTTAAATGATTTTGAAATGGTTTTGCCGATATAAATTCAACGATTGATGCATAACGTAAAAGCATACGATGCCAATATTCTAATTCATTTAATGGTCCAACACGAATTGTATCACGTCGTATTTGTTGTCCTTGTGTCAGTACAATTTGTATTTGACGTAACCAACGACAAAATATTATTTCAATTGCATACACCAACGGGCGATCACCGGCACTCTCCTTTATTTGATGGTCAGCCAACAGATGACCTTTATATAAATTTTCATCAACCAGAAATTCGATAATATTTTGTAAGGTATCATCGGTACCTAAAAAACAAAAATGTCATTGATTTCATCTTCATCATTTCAAAGAAAAAAATAATCAGAAAACCAATCAATCGTACATTTCAAATAAAGCCCAAATGTATTTAAATCATGTAAAAATTTATCCTTTTGCCATTTTTTACATAGCCCATAATCTTTATATGAATCACAAGTACCAAAATGTATATTATCAATCATTTTCGATACGGCCGTAATTACCGATTGATTTTTATGAATTTGAATGGTTGTCGCAAAGATTTCCTATAGAACATAATAATAAAAAAACCATTAATTCGCATACTAACGTATAACAAATAAAAATATTTACATACTTCTTGCAATGTTCGTAAATCTAAATCCTTCACGTTAGCTAAACGATAGATTAAAATGGCTTTTGCTGGTATTTTACGATCATAACCATCTGAACAAATGGCACGTTTAATTTTTGTATATTTATTTTTACGTATAAATCGTCCGGATTCCATTGGCGGATACTCAAATAGATCGTAAAAAAATAATAAAAACATTTTACCATTTGATTTGGTAAATGATTCTAATAGTTTTAGATACGCATCGGAATCGGCCATTCCTTCGATTACCTCTTCAATGGCAATGCCAAACAGATGAGCGACAATCTCTAAAATATATCGTACAATTGAATCAATTGAATTGATACGAGCCGTTCGTAATTGTTTGGCATTCGACAACAGTTCATTGTTACGCCAATCTTTTGATTCACGTGTTAAACTTTTTTTTCGACGTATTGCTAATTTTTGTATACGTGCCGATACGCCAAATACTTTTTTTAATTTCTTTAAATGACGTTCCGGATCGTTTACTGGTAACATTTTGTTTTTGTTTTGTTTTTTTTGTAAGTCTTTGAATCTTGATTAGAATTAATTATAAGATATTTTCGTTTTGGTTTAAAAATTTGATATTCTTAAAATTTCTTTATTGGCCTACTTTATTTTTTTTTTATTGTTTAGTTCCATATTTGGAAATAAAAAATTAATTAAATATAATTATATATTACTTTTTTAATTAATTAAATAAACCTTAATATTTACATTAGAAATGATTTTTTGCATACATAAAAATAAAATTATCAAAAGGAAAAATGAATGAATGAATGAATCATATCAAGTAACAAAAAATATTATGTATTTATATATAAAATATTATGTTTTTTTGTATTAACGTCCAAGAACATTTCCTCGACCCCAATTACGTCCACCGAATCCACCGAATCTATTGTTTGCCGGTGGATTTCCATCGGCTCGTTGTTGATTTGTTGGCGGTACACCAAAACCATGGACACCACCACGAATATCAGGAAAATATTTTTTTCTAATAATAATGGTATAATGGTCATTGAACAATCAATATTATAGTAATTTAGTAACGAATTATTTTATTGAATATACTTACAATATTCCGGGTGTATCTAAAAATGATGGACCACCCAATTCTTGTGGATATTGAAATTTCAAAAAATAATATAAATGTCCCACGACAATGCCAACTAATGAAAATACACTTCCACTTGATAGTATGAAGTTAAATACAAGTAAAACCCATGGTAAATACATTGCCTTAAAACGTGTTCCAAACCAAAATGTTACAACTGTTTCTTTATTCAATTGGCACCAAACATAAAGCACTGATAACACCATTGGATCCATAAGAATCTATTTGAAATTAAAATTTAAAAGGTTTATTAATAATCGGATGATGAGATGACCTCTGTAATGGTAATAAAACGATTTTGAGCGTATAAAATAGTAGAATTGTATCCTATTAATGATCGTTAGAAGACATACATCTTTTATACTTTGTTTAGCAGCTAAACTGAATGTAACAATTGGAATTACCATTCAATCTCGCAAGATAAATTGATTCATACCCTTAAAAGAATATTTATTCATATCCTTTAAAGAATATTTGTATGGCGTCATAATAGAATGTTATTTCATCATTTCATTGTGAAATGATCCATTCTTATTCATACATAATTTGTTTTGTAATCTATTCTTAACCTTTGACATCCCACAAAATAGCCATTAAATAGTCTATCTCATTAATATTTTTGGTATTATTTCATTATTTTATAAAAAAGCTTAATTTAACATAACAAATTGATGACGTTCATTCAAAACAGATTATGTATGTATTTATAAATTAAATCGTGACATAAACAGAATTATAAAAAAAAAAGAAAAAAACTTACCCAAAATTCTGCAATCATTCCAACAATAACACAACATAACCAATTAAATATTAATAAAAAGAAATAATCGGCCGGGCTCCCTTTAAAATGATCCGTTTCCAAACGTAATGAATAATTATATAGAAAATATAAATTAAACATAAAATGAAATCCAGTTTGTGGACTTAATGGATAGAAAAATAATGCTGTAATTGGTCTCCATATCTAAAATGATGATTTGAGGGTAAATTAATAATAAATCAACAATTAATCATAAATTTATCAAACATCACAACAACAACACCAATAAACGGAAACTCACTTGAAATTTATATAAAACCAATTCAGGAACAAGTAATAACCAGGAACCCTTTAATAAACCAATACGTGCCAATAGACTTACACCTAATGTTGCCGAAAACCAATATTTTGTAAATTTTGGAATATTTTTATACCAATCACTTACATCACTCATTTTATTGTATTTTTTTTAACTAATAATTATTATTATTAATTATTAAGATTATTGGGTGATTATCCACAAAAATAAAAAACAATGTATACGGTTATGTTTAATCAAACCACTTCTTTTTTTTTTTTTTATTGTTTATCACTAATAAAATTATTGAATTAATCAATTTATTTAATATATAATGAAAAATTTAGTTGAATTTCTTCTTTTAATAATTCGACTTTTATAATTTAAATGAAATTAATTATGTATTTTATAAATTAATTTTAATTTTATTATTTATTCTGTTTTTATACTGGTTTTTTTATTTTTATTTATTATTTTTTTACTACTGACGTGTTTTTTTTTGTTATTTTGGGGAAAATTTTGAGAGAAAATCCAATTTTCAGAGAATTATTCATTTGATATCTTTTTAACGAAATAAATGCGGTGACCTCAGGTGACATCTTACAGAATTGCTTGCTATTAAATAATATGATCGTTTTCCTTTTTCGTTTTAGTTGCGCGGGTGAGTGGCGGCTAAGCAATGGCGACGGATACAACAAATCCAAAAGAACAAAAAATTGTATGCAAAATACTTGTTGATTTTTTTTTGTTTTGTTAATTATTAATTTATTTTTGTTTTCAGCGTTTTCAGTGAAAAAAGGGCAGTGAAATTATAATAAATTAAGTGTTAATTAAAATGCATTCATTAGTGCATTCAAAATTAGTGCATGTGCAAATTAATAAATAAATTAATAAAAAAAATTACCTGCAACGGTAAAATTATCCTTGTATTTTGGTTATGTAATTATTTGTTTTTTTATGTGTTCTTTTTTATTATTAATTTGTTTTAAATCATTCAATTACTATTCTAAAATTATTCAGAATATGAAGATAACGACAATAGTGAATAACTTATAATAAAAATAATACAATTATCTCTTCGTTTATTCTGTGTTAAAAAAAATCAAAAGGATTTACTGAGATCAATGGCGAATATTCAACCGCAACAACAATGAAATGGAGTTAAAACTTTAAGAAGACCACGAATTTAGTTGGTTGCATCTCTATTCCGGTTATATTATAAAAGGTAAGCATTATATTATAAGAAAAAAAAACAACATTTTTGTAACGCATACCTTCCACTTAACTCGATTCGTAATGTTAAAACCAAAAATTAAACCACCACAACTCCATGGGACAATGAGAAAGGGGGAAGATTTTTCTTTGTCGCAGGAAAACCTCCATATACTTGTGTGATTTGTATATAAGAGTTTAAAAACAATTTATAAGTACTTTTTATAATACATCAACGGCAACTCTCAAATATACACAGAAAAAAATATACAATTTAATTAAATTTTAATATTTATATACAATATAAAGATGAGACTTATAAATATGATTTAATAAAAAAATACTATATATAAATATACAATTAATAATTAAGTAGTAGTGGGAGTAGTATTCGTCGTTGTCCCCGTCCCCGTTGTTCCAGTCCCCGTCGTCGTCGTCGTCGTCGTCGTCGTCGGTTGCATTGATGCATTCAACATATTTGCAAATTTTCCACCACTTTTTGTACGTAATTCCTTTGGTTCACCATCTTCAATTATTTGTCCGTTTTCCAATACAATAATACGATTATAGTCGAGTAATGTTGTTAAGCGATGCTGATGAAAAATCAATTAAAAATAAAAGATTCTATATTTATAAAAATAAATTTAAAAAAAAAAAATCTCAAATCAAATACCGCAATTGTAATAACTGTTCGTCCTTGAAATGCCTTATTGGCGGCATCCAATAATGATTTTTCAGTGGCTGAATCCAATGAACTTGTTGCCTCATCTAATACCAAACACACCGATCCCCGTAAAACGGAACGAGCTAAACAAAATAATTGTTTTTGTCCAGCACTTAATATACAACCATTTTCAATCATTTCTGTATCTAATCCCAATGGTAATACAGTTATAATATCTTTTAATTGTGCCGTTTCCAAACAATTCCATAATTCTAAATCGGTATAATGACTTCTTGGATCAAGATTTTCCCGTATTGTACCACTGAATAATACCACCTCTTGTGGTATAATTGATAAACGTGAACGTAATTCATCGGTATGTATTGTTGAAATATCAACGTCATCAATAAAAATACTACCTTCAATTAGCTCCGTTACACGAAACAATGACATGGCTAATGTCGATTTACCGCTACCCGTTCGTCCACAAATGCCAATACGTTGACCAGCCGGTATTTTTAAATTTAATCGTGTAATAACATTTTGTTTTTGATTTTCATAACGTATTGTTACATTTTCAAATGTTATATCACCTTTGTGTGGCCATGATATTGGTACAGGTTGACATTTTTCCTTATCATAATTTTGTACATGTAACATTGAACTGGTTCCCGTCGTCGTTGTTGATGATGATCTAATGTCATCCACTGTAATTGCAGCGGTTTCAATAAAATATTGAATACGTTCAACGGCACCCGTATACATTTCCATATCGGATAACAATTTAACCACCCAATTCAAATAGATTGGTATTAAAAGTGTATAGTTAATGGCTAGACCAACCAATGATGGTTCAGTTGTATCTGGATACAAATGAGAAGTTATTAAAGCTGCTATTATGGCTACAAAAACGATGACACCACCTAAATAATCCTATAGTGATTTTTATTTTTTTTAATGGTAAATTTATAGTAAATATCTTTTTCTTATATGAAAACCATGAATGTGAAAGGTAGGAAAACAAACAAAATTAACTTTATAATTACCAAAGCAATTCCCAGCCATCGATTACTGGTATTCAACATTATAAATGCAATATTATTGGCTTCCATACGTTTAAATAAAATCTCCATAAAACGTGATTCTTGACTATATGCTCGTATTGTTGTTACACCTTGAATTGTTTCCTGATAATGTGATATAATCGGAGCACTTGTAATACTTTCAATTCGTTGTAATTCTCTGTTAATTTTTTGACATTATTTATTTGTATAATTAATTTTAAAAATTAATAATTTACCTTGATGAACGTCTATAAAATCTTTGTATAGCATAATATATACAACAAATGGGTATTGTTAATAATATAAACCATGGTGTTATGGCCATATTTATTAAAACCGAACACAAACATAATAAAATGAATTGTAAAAGTCTTTGACTTGTTGGTGCGATTTTCTGTATAAACAATAAAATATCTATTCAGTTTTCTAATCGTATATATATTGTGAGTGGATAAGAATTCTATATATCATTATAGTTTTCGTTGATTATAGGAAATAAGACATAAGTTTTCATTTTGTATCAGAACCGAGGACAGACAGACCATAATAAACTAAGGATTGAAATAATATCTGTTATATATACACTTACTTTATCTATCACAGACATATCATTACTAAATCTATTCATAACACGACCGAATGGTGTTATTTGAAAAAAATACAATGATTTTTGCATAATAGCATTCAATAATTGTTCATGTAAATGTTTACGTGCTTGTACACCAGCAAATTGTCCGGCCGGTGTTGATATCACAGAAAATAATAAACAAATTCCCGATAAAATTGCATACACTTTAAAATAATACATTATCTATATTTGAAAAATTTGAATATAAAAATACGTCTATTAATTTAATCAATATGACATTTAAATTATGATTCATATTATAAATTATAAATTGTCTTACATCAATATTTTCACTATTACTATTCGAATTAATATCAGTCCATTCTCTTAACCATACGTCTGTATAAATACGTAACGCTTGCCAACCAAAGGCTCCAACACAAAATAATAATACAATATAAATTCCACAAGATTTTAAATATAATCGATAAATTCTAGCCGGTATTTTACCATATTTACGTTCTTCATCGTAAATTAAACGATCGGATATTTCATCCGTAAAATCTGTTTACAAAGAATAAAAAGGTAATTAAGTATGTGGTAAAAGATTTCCCAATATATTAGAACTTACTTATTGATATATCATCTTCGGTTTCCTCACTATACTTTGATGCATCCGATATTAAACGTTTTACTGGATTATGATGTTCTTCAGCTATGCTTCTATAATATATTTATATATATATATATCGATTTAGTTTCGATTTAGAAATTACTCTGAAATAAATGAGTATTTATTTAAACTTACTTTATTGAATTTGAATCACTTATTGTTTTATGTATACGCGAATGTGTTGTACTATTTGATCGTCTCGATGACATTCTATGTAAAAATTCTCTAAATCCACTATTTTTATTAGCATCTAAACTATTATCAGAAATTCTGGAAATATTACCACTGAATAAATTATGAAAAAATTCAGTTATTAGTCAACTATCAAAAATAGGGGAAGCCAACAAAATTATTTACACTTATATACCTATTTGTTGTACATTGTAATGTAATGGGTGATGAAACATTACGAACAACCGGTGAACGTTCAATACGATTACCATCAACAATTAATGAATTGGCCCGTGAACCACCATCTTTACGTAATCCATTCAATTCCAATGAATTACATTTACGATTACGCTTTGAAAATCGTCTACGAAATACCACTTCATCTGTATTACATTCATCAATGGGCAATGGCATATCGTATGTTAAATGACGTGATCCAAATACACTACCACGTTTTTTTCCATGCGGTACAAATAATGACGTTGACTATATATATATTGAATTCATGTGTATGTTATCAAAAGCTTATTGGATAAAAATTCTGCGGGATAACTTTTTATAACTTACCGATGTTAATGGTTCATCATCCTGGGTATTATTTATACGTAAACCGATTCTTGATACATTTTTAAATAATTTCCAACGTTCACGTGCCGTTCGCCCGGGACTCAATAACATATCTTTAGCATTTTCTTTGGCAATAATCGATTGCCATTCACGTATTAAATTCGAATCAATATTTTCAATATCTTTATAGGTACCAACAGCACGTACATAATTATTTTCCATAGCAATAATCTATATATCATGTGATAAAATGATTAGTATATAATATTTCATAAAAATATAGTTTAATAATAACTTACATAATCACAATTAAGTACTAAATAAGTTTTTTGTGTTACAAAGATAACACTACGTTTATGTCTTAAAAGCATTTTTCTAATACTATTTTCAAATATCCATTTGGCCACTTCATTATCTAATGATGACAGTGGATCATCCTATTATTATATAATTTTAATAATAAAATTAATTTTATCTATATTATTATGTTAACCCTCGCATATATTGGTATATATTTACCATTATTACAACGTTTGCCGATGAATATAAAGCTCTTGCAATAGCAATCCGTTGACGTTGTCCACCCGATAAATTAATACCTCGTTCACCAATTTCTGTCATATCACCGCCAGGCATTAAATCAATATCCGGTTTCAATGAGCATACTTCTAATACCTTTTCGTAACGTTTCGGTCGAAACGATTCACCAAATATTATATTATCACGAATTGTTGCATTTAACAGCCATGGCTCTTGTGGAACATATGCAATTGTTGAATATCTATATATATAAAATATATATATAGTACATAAAAGCATCAATCATTTACGGCACATAGGATCTCAAAAATAAAGCCGATGATATACAATTCATTCAAAAGTTTAATAATTTTTGTGTTTTATATACGTACTTACTTATTCCATACAATATATCCAGATGTAATTTGCATTTCTTTAAGTAATGCAGCCAATAATGATGTTTTACCACTTCCGCTACGTCCAACAATTACGGTTAATTTACCTTTTGGTATATCCAATTTATTAATTGTTAAATATAAATCACTATTGGTTGGTGTACGATCCCATGTAAATATTCCATTTCGTATACAAACAATTAATTCGGGTGCTATTGCCTGTTGTGAATATTCACGTGATAATGATTTTTGTTTTGTTCGTATACGTTCCAATTTTGTACTTATACTTATTTGATTATTTTTTTTTAATTTTATACGTGTATTTTTTATTGAATTACTATTATCTAATAATGGCATTTTTGTAACTTGTTGTGGCATTGTTACCGTTGTTGTTGTTGTTGTTGTTGTTGTTGTTGGAACGGAATTCATGGGATCCGCAGTTATTGTGAATGGTGAATTATTATTATTATTATTATTAAGTGTAAATGGAATAGGTGATATGGTTGATAAATTATTTATAATTTCTGGAATTGGTGTTGTCGGTTGAGAATTGTTAATCATCGATGATGATACACTACTATCTTCATTACAACTGATTGTTTGTGATATCTCTTCGGGTTCAATTTTTAACGATAAATCTTTATTACTATCAATTTCATAAATATCTAATGATGCATCACTTCTACATAAAATTCTCGCCATATTACGTATACCCTCAAATTCACGTTGCACTTCTTGTTCACCCAAAAATTGTTCTAAACGACGTGTACTTACAATTGCCGCTATTATTATCGGTACCGTTATTGGAAATATAAATAATGGTACCGTCAATTGATTGAATAATGCCAATGCGGCAAACACTTTACTAGCCGTAAATTTAACATTATTTTGATTGTTGCCATCTGAACCTTCGATACTGATAAATACGGATAGGGTAACAAATGTTATTAGTACTGATGAAACATGCGTTAGGAAAGCTATAAATATATAAAATTTAATTTATCATATATATGAATTGGTTTTAGAGATAGATATATAGATTCACCCAAAAATAAAACTTCTTTGCGCACTTACTCATCAATGCCCAATAAATTGAATCCTTATTCAAATATTTCAATTCATTATTACGACTTATTTGAATTTTCTCTTTAAAAACACTTTCCCATGCATTTAATTTTATAATTTTAATACCCAAAAGGACTTCATTGATTTTCTTTAAACGTTCATCGGTACATTCCTTAATTAATATATATATAAAGCATTTTAATATATGTATTTTTATAAAATATGTAATTTTTGTATTATAACTTACCGATGTTTTTTCCGCATTCGATGACATTGTTTTACCAATTAAAAATTGTAATGGTATCATTGTAACAATACAAACGGTAGCTCCAATTATTGCACTTACACCCAACAATTGATATAATAAATACATAACAATTCCAATCTATATTTATATATATATATATGGATATAAAAACAGAAGCTTAATGAACATACAAAATTATTTGAACCTAAAAAAATAAATACCTTTAATGGAATAGCCCAAACATAATGTGCAATCCAAAAAAATGACATAACATTTAATGCATCTTCAGTCATTAAATTTGTTATTGTACCCGGATCAATAGGTGTGTGTGATTTTTCTTTATTATCTAATGGTATCGGTTGTGGTGATGACGTTGATTCACCTTTATTACCATTACCATTTCCCATTTCTGTGCTTTTTTTAAATCCAACCTCTTCCGAATTATTATTATTATTATTACCACCATTAAAAAAACAACTCGAACTAATTAATAATGTTTTACGATAGATTAAACCCTTTATGGATGTTCTTAAACGTATACCAACCATATTAACAATATGAGTTGATGCTTGTGAAAGGCTACCTTGGGCTAATGATGCAAATAATACAAAAATTGCCATTATCCAACCGTTTGTCATAAATGTTTTCCAATCACAAGTATATATTTGTATATTTCCATCACCGTCATTATTGTCCAAAACTAAATCGACGTCTGATTCAGTTAAATTATCAGATAAATTTTCCCAATTTGATTGCAATTTCAATGCTAAAACCACCGATACCGATGAATTTTGTAATTGTATATAATTAACAATATGTGTTATTGATAATGGTCCAACTAATGCTGATAAATCACCTAATAATTTTAATAGACCACCATACGTAAACATTTTCCAATTACTTTTAAAGTATGTCAACCATAATGAATAGGTATTTTTAGTCTATAGTAAATATGAGATGATATAGAATTAGTATATTAGAAATGTATATATATACAGCGACAGATTAAAATTACCTTAAAACTTTGATAAACATATAAAAATTGATCGTATTGTGAACGGCATGTATCTTCTTCATGTAAATTACCTAAATCTTCTAATTCTAATGGATCAAGAAAACCTTTCCATAATATTGGTGTTATCCACCAAAATAAAATTTTAGAAAAAAATGTTGAATGTGGATGTTTATAACCGATATTTTCATTTATTGTAATCGATGACACTTGTTTTAATCCTTTTTTTGGATTTGTCTATAAAGTTTTTTTATTTTTGACAATGGAAAAAGCATTATTTAATAAACATAGAAACAAATTAATCAAATATTCATCCCCTATTTATATATATATGTAGACTAACCTCTTTATAAATTGTATATGCATCGGCTGTTATTAGAGCGGCTAAACAAAATGCATTACATTCCAATAATACTGTATGTAAATTGTATAAATCCAATTGTTGTGTTATCCGTATTAATAAACATACTTTTGTAATCAAAGCTATTGATTGATTTATTACCGAAATGTAAAGCCATCCTTAAAGCAAAAAAAACGTTTTATTATATAGTTATTAACCGCAATCACTTTCCGCATATATCTTTGTATATAAATTGCGAAATTTCTTACCTGTTTTATCATAAACTTCAATATACCGATGATATGCAATTATAAATATTGAACTGCATAATGTAAACCATTTACTGATTGATAATAATGGTGATGTTATAAAACTGTTATGTTTCTGTGGTGGTAGTGTTTTGGATAAAATCGATTCACTTATTTCCAATATATTTACAAATATTAGAATTATAAAAATAATTGCACGTACATTATGTAAATAGAATAAATCGGCGTAACTGCGAAAAAATCAAACCAAAAAAAAAACAATTAATAAATTAACATTCAATATTACAACCCTTCAACGTTCTTATGAATATAAATATAGGAGACGATTCCTTTATAAATGTATTGAAAAAATTTGGAAATAAAAACATATTCCTTTTTTAATACGTCTTTGTGGGAGGGTGTATATTTTTAAAGTGTCTTATCGATTCACACAATTTTTACTTGGTTAGAAGATGAACATTTAGAAAAATATTCGACAGTGACAATAGTGTTTATATAATCAATCAATCATAAGAGGAATAAGTTCTTTATTATATAGATAGTCCGAGCTCTATATATTAGAAATTTCAAGTCCATATCGTTGTATTTTATATATAGAATAATATTAAATAATTTTGAATGATACATTCTGTCAAATAAGTACCCAGAAATTTGAAATTAAACACAAACAACTTATCAATCATCTAAATTTATTATATCCCCTTCAAAATAGGCCCCTTCTGAGGCAATACACTTCTTCCCACGAACAATCCAATCATCGAAACACTTTTTAAAGCTATATTCCGGGATGACCTTCAGTTCTCGTTGCGAATTAGTTTTGATGTCTTCAATGCTCTCAAAATGGGTTCCACGAAGTCGTAATTTGAGTTTCGGAAACAGGAAAAAGTCACACGGGGCAATATCTGGAGAGTACGGTGGTTGTTCGATGATATTTGTTGAATTTTTTTTCACAATTATCGCTTTGTGCGCTGGTGCATTATCGTGGTGCAAAATCCAACTGTTGTTCCGCCACAAATCTGGTCTTTTGCGACGAACATTCTCTCTCAAACGCCTCATAACGCCTTAAGATAATATTCTTTATTGACGGTTTGGCCCACCGGTAAGAATTCCTCCGAATGAACAACACCACGAATATCGAAGAACACGGTCAGCATCCCGTTGATTTTCGATTTGCTTTGGCGCGGTTTTTTCGGTTTCGGCTCATTTTTGGGGCGCCATTCCGACGATTGTTGACTTGTTTGCATGTCGTTCTCGAAAACCCATGTCTCGTCACCAGTTATGATGCGTTCGATGAACGTTAGATCGGAATTTACGCGTTCAAGCATGTCTTCAGCCACCTTACTGCGATTCACTTTTTGAAGAAAATTCAGATCTTTTGGCACCAATCGCGCGCTGCGACTTTCCGCATACCCAAAACATCAACCAAAATATGACGAGCGGTCTCATGAGACATGTTCATTTCTTGGGCTATCTCTCGCAAACTATAATGACAATTTTCGAGCACCATTTCCTTTATTTTGTCGACGTTTTCTTCAGTTGAAGAGGTCGAAGGCCGTCCTGAACGTGGCAAATCGTTCACTTCTTCTCGCCCCTCTTTGAACGATTTATACCAATCGTAAACTTGAGTTTTCGACATGGTTGAATCACCAAATGTTTTTTTCAACATTTCTAACGTTTTGGCACAAGAAATTTCGTTTGAAACACAAAATTTCACACAAACTCTTTGTTCGATATTTTTATCCATAGTGAAAATCGCAACGCACACAAAAGGTTGACTTGTTCCTAACGACGCCGTAAACAAACTAAATGACACACAGCAATAACAATTGACAGAATAGTTGCTGACAGTTGTGTCAACCTGGGAAAAAAAAAAATGTTTGAAATGTTCTCAGTGGGAAAATTTAAAATGAGAATTTCCGTATTTACAGAATGTATTTTAAGAATTTTTTCCATTATATTTCTATATACTAGAATAACTTCCAAGCAGATCTGACAGAAAAATGAGGTAGCCTTTCAAAAGTTCGTTTGCTTTGACCTGTCGCAGGTGAATTTCATTGTTTTTCACGCATAGGTATTAAATGTATGTTAAGTAATATATTTGTATGTTAATATTTTTATATTTATAAAATATATGGAAAAGCGAGGAGACAATATCTGGAGATAGATCCCTTCTTCTAAATGCTTTTTTTCTTTTTGATAAATTACTGTATATTTATATAGATATTTCTTCCACAAACCAACAATGATAAAAGTTAATTTGTACTCCTTTTGAATAAAGTAAAAAAAAAAGACACATTACACTATATATATAAAGAAAATTTATTCTTTATTCATCAAAAACGTTGTGCATTAACACTAGAAAAAATCGGTTCGTTCCTGAAGCAAATAAATGGAAACTTTATATGAATTTCCCTCTGAAAACCTATATATATATATAGTAGTTTTCCGGATTGTATTATGAACAATTTTATAAATTTTTAATCCTATCCTATATATTAGGTTGTCTAAAAAGTATTGATAATTTTTTTTACAAAATTCAAACGATTTTTTTATATATTTCAAATGAACTTTATTAAACCAAATATGCGTCGTTTTGATCGATGACCCTTTGCCATTTTTCTGGTAAAGACATTATCCCATCACTGTAGAACTTCTGTGTTTTCTGGGCAAAAAACTGATCCAAGTGCATTTTGCAGTCCTATGCGGAATTTGATTTTAAACCATTAAGGGAGTTCTGCAGAGACCGGAACAAATGATAATCTGAAGGTGCAAGGTCCGGTCCGGGCTATATGGTGGATGCATTTAAACTTCCCAGCCAAACTCTCTCAGTTTCTGCCGAGTCATCAAAGATGTGTATGGTCTGGCGTTGTCATGATGGAACACAACACCCTTTTGATTGATTAATTCTGGACGTTTTTTGTTTTAATCTCGTGCTTCAATCTTGTTAATTGTTGACAATAGAGATCGGAATCAATGGTTTGACCGGGTGCTAGTAATTCATAATGAACGATTCCTTTCCAATCCCACCAAACAGACAGCATTACCTTTCTTGGTGTTAATCCAGGTTTTGCTACTGTTTTAGGAGCTTCACCCTTCTTGGACCACGATATTTTTCGTACATTATTATCGTATGTGATCCATTTTTCATCACCTGTAATCATTCGCTTTAAAAATGACTCGATTTCGTTCCTTTTAAACAGCGTTTCGCAAATGGAAATTCGATTCATTAAATTGTTTTGTGTTAATTCATGTGGTACCCAAACATCGAGCTTTTTCTTATATCCAGCCTTTGTCAAATGGTTTAAAACTGTTTGGTGATGGATGTTTAGTTCTTTAGCGATATCATGTCTGCTTACGTGTCGATTTTCTTCAATTTTTGATATGATTTCATCGACTTTTTCAGTGATTGGTCGACCAGAATGAGGTGCATCTTTGACATCAAAATTACCGGAACGAAATCGAGCAAACCATCTGTAGGCTGTTAATTTTGATAAAGTTCCTTCACCGTAAACTGCACAAATTTGTTCATGTGCCTGCGTTGCATTTTCACCTTTTTCATTATAAAATTGTAAAATGTATCGAATTTTTTCACTAATTTCGCTCATCTTTAATGCACTACAACTTTTAAATGACTAAACAAATTTAATTTTTTTATCTAAGAAATGTCATCTTTCGAACATATGTTAGTGTTACCTGATCAGATTAGTACTACTTGAAATATTCAATTATAATGACATCTATTTATAAAAATTATCAATACTTTTTCGACAACCTAATATATACTATTGAAGAACCATTAAATCTAGAATATATTATGCATATTCGAACTGCAATTAATCGCATATATATTTTTGCATATAAACTTAAATCAATATACGAAATTATATTCAACAAATGTATACTCATTTATATTTATTTATTTATTTAAACAAATATTGTAACATTTTTATATGTATATATAATATATTATATATATATATATATACAAAAAAATATTTATATACTCTATGATGTTATATATATGTAAATAAACACATGTATATTCTTTGCAGAGTTTATATATTATCAATATATATATATATATAGATTCAATGTCATATATATATCATCATTGAATTGAATCACCTGCGTGTGAAATCTATATTTATCTATTATATATACATAAATAAACTGATTTACATATAAAAATTTAAATAAATATTGTTTGTAATATAATTGAATACGATATATGTATAATTGTATATACACGATTTCATTGAACCCTCGGCCGAATGTAAAAAAAAAAACAATAATTTGCACATCATAAAATTTTCTATTTGGTATATATAGATGAAATGATAAAATATTTCGAATTTCATTGAAATGGACAATATTTAAATATATGGAAAAAAAACGAAAATTACTTTATTATGTTTTTTAATTATATTTTGCGTTTTATTCAGTACAGTATATAAAAATATTAATAAAAAAATAAAAATTGTATTGTAATTTCAATGTTTTATATGTATAGTATATGTAAAATATGAAATAAAACTTGCTTTATCATCATATATGTTATTATTCGCATTTATCATTTACGATCGTATTGAGATAATGAAATAGATCATTTCCGATTATATATATAATTTTATGTTATTTTATATTATATGGTATATATATGGATGGTAGGGTTGACGCATATCGTGATTTGTACAAAATGTAATATATAGAAAATATAGATATGTTTGATATGATTATAAAAACAATAGTATAAAGGCATTTTTTGAAGTATGTATACGTATTTAACACTATCCAGACTAATTCATTAGACACTTTACATCATAAAATGCATAATCTTTTATAACTAAAAATTCATATAACTTGGGCATTTAAAAACCCACTATATAGCAATTAAACACACATTTTTAAGACAAATTTTGTTTAATTAAATGCAAAAAAGTAAAAAAAAATAAAAATAAATACGAATCAATCTGAGAATGGTTTTCTATTTTTATATTATTGTGTGTATATTTCAAAAAAAAAAATTAAAAACCAGATGATTATTATTATTATTATAGATGTATATATATAGTCTTTATCTGATTTAAAAATATAATATACATTTTAGATTTAAAATAATAATCAAAAAATAATATGACGATAGACGATATAAAATTGAATTTTCTTTATGTTTATGTATAGATTTTTAAATTTGATTCTAGAGAGAAATTGATTATATATATATACTTAAATTATCTGAATTATGATTGCATATATATACGAGATATAATTCTTATATTGTGCTTGCCATTGTGTAAGAGCTTGCATTAGAGTTGAATGTAGATGCCTCAAACCATTTCTAGACGTTTGCATTCAATGGGAAAGATCAGAAAGCTATAGGAAAATGGGTCCCACATCAACTGAATGGAAATCAACTCAAAGCACGAAACGATGCATGGCCATTAACATCTTGCCGAGCACAAAAAAACATACTTTTTTGAGTCGAATTGTCACTGTCGATGAAAAGTGGGTGTATTACGACAACCCTAAACGTATAAAGCATCATATGTTGATCCCGGCCAACCATCAACTTCACAATCAAAACGCGATACTCATTGCGAGAACCTTATGCTGTGCATTTGGTGGGATCTGAAGGGTGTCGTGTATTATGAGCTATTAAAACCGAATGAAACGGTTACATCTGATCACTACCGACGACATGGTGGGCGAATTGGCAAAGCAATTGAACGAAAAACGACCGATGATAGCTCGAAAACACCACACAGTTTTAATGCACGATGACAATGCCAGACCACATCGTGCAAACATCGTTAAGCAAAAAATAAACAGGCTCGATTGGGATCATCTTGATCACCCCCCGACGACTCTCCAGACCTTGCCCCTTCTGATTACCATTTGTTTAGATCAATGCAGGTCAGCCTGATAGATGTACGCTTTGGAAATGCTGAAGAAGTGCGAAAATGGCTCGATGAATGGATTGGGACAAGAGATGAGGAGTTCTTCAAACGAGGAATCAACAAACTTCTTAAAAGATGGGAGGAATAAGTCATAGCTAACGATGGGCAATATATTGGTTAATGTACTCAATCATTTTGTTATACAAATCAATGCCAGTTTCAAGTAAAAAAATCCACATTAGTATAATGCAGGGTCCCATTGCATAAATATATTTAATTAAAATAAAATAACTATATTAAATATATATTAAAATGTTAAGTTTATATGTTTATTGATTTTCATAATATTATATTATTTGTATATGAATTTTAATCTTTTATTTAATGTTTTCAATTTTCCTCTATACATATATTTATCTTATTATACACATAGTTATATAAAATTTAAATCTGCACGTTAATTTGCGTTTGACACATTCATTCACATGAATCAATAATAACTAATAAACCATCGTACGTCGTATGTATGTATACAGACAATTTTAAAATATAAATATAAAAAAAATGTATATATCCATTTCCGAATCATAAAAAAAAACAAATATATTATGAATGTGATTTTTATAATGATTTTCCAAGTATATTCACGAAAAATAAACATTATATTATAGTTTAGTTATATAGATAAATAGATGGGATGTATCATAAAAAAAAAATATATATTTATGGATTAAAAAAAAAAAAATAAATAAATAAATAAATACATATTTTAAAAGAAAGGCAATTTGACGTAAATTAGACAAAATAAAAAATCCCCCCACCAAAAAAAAATCTATAAACAATTCTATAAATATATTATCTTTTTTTAAATATTAGTATTAAAATTATTTATGGTTTATGACAAAATACAAAATATATATGTTTCATAAAATGACAAAAAAAAATTAGTCATTTTTGAGTCTTTTCTTATATTTACTGATTCTGATTTAATAATTTACTGATTCAATACATCGTTTATTAGAAGTACTTAAAAAAAAATCTCTTTTAGTTTCTTAATCTTTTTTTATAATAAAAGCCATGGTTATTATTTTTCTTGTCATCATATAAAGGACGAAGTAAGGTTGAAATGATCTTGAACTTGAATTATGACCAATATATATATATGGACCAATATAGATTTTATCTAGATTTTTAGTAGATTTGACTAAATTGAACTACACAGTGCGACCATTAATATTCTGGACTGGTCCTAGGAAATACATTAAATGCACGATTTTTGAAATTTTTTTTTATTTTATTTATTCAAAATATTCTCCTCCTGATTCAATACATAACTGTTACCTCGATTTAATAATGATTTAAATGCGTGTTCCAGCTCATTTTGTGATGTTGCCTCTAGTGCGCGTGTAGATGATGTTTGAATGGTTTCAATATCCTCCCAAAAAAACATCCTTTCAATTTCATTTTAATTTTTGGGAACAAGGAGAAGTCACATTGTGCTAAATCAGGTGAATACACGGTGGATGATTTAACACACAGACTTGATTTGACACGAGCCAAAAACTGACGAACAATAAGTGAAGTGTGATTTGGTGCATTATCGTTTAACAAACACCAACTATTTGATTCACGATATTCAGGTCGAATACGACGAATCCTTCCCAGCAAACGCTTTAAAACTTCGATATAATATATGAGCCACTGACAGTTTGATCAGTTTCGAATCAGGAACGAATTCGAAAAATGTTACGAGCATTGTCTTGATTTTCGATGAAACTTTTCTTGATTCTTTAGCCTGTATTTTAGCCATCCACGAAACGTTTATACCACTCAAAAACTTGTGTTCTACCAATACAATTATCGCCATTAACTTGCTGCATCGATTTGAACGTTTCTGTTGCGGATTTACCAAGCTTTGCGTTTAATTTAATGACTGCGCTCTTTGTTCCATGTTAAAATTTCTACTTCAACTAAAATATTGTTTCACAAGAAATGCCATAACTTTTTTATTTGTCAACCAAATGCAATGAAATCAAGCTTCAAAACGCATGCTCGATCACATAGATCCTCCCACTGGTTATTGAGATATGGTGTGAGTCGGGAATATTAATTGTCGTACTGTGTCTATATACAACAAAATATAAAATCTAATAATCTAATCCATAAATATAGAATGGACATTTTATATAAATCTTTTTTCAATCCAATCCACTTAATATATATTGTATATAGGTTATATTTTATTCTTATATATATGTTATGTGAATGTGGCAATCACACAAAATATATATATATACATAAATGAATCCGAATTGCGTTTATATATAAAAAATAACTATATTCAATTGCGTAATTATATATTTCATTTCATATATCAAAATACATTTAATTGAACTTGTATATATACAATATACAATATATAAAATAAACAAATAAAATATAAAAACCCATAATAATTAATTAATCGATATATGGTATTTATAATCTTAAAATAGATTGCATTGATTTATATATTTATATAAAATTTTACCGGATCTCTTATATTAATGCGTGCGAAACGAAAATTGTTTTACATATATATATATAGTATTGATATATGATGAATATGTAAATTTATAGTAAATTGTATTATATAGATTCGGCAAGGTATAAAATGCATATTGAAAGCATTTTACATATATACAAAAATTATTATGTTGTTTTAATTTTATACGGCTTCCAAAAAAAAAATTTTTTATTTACGCGCGCGATAACATATTAAAATATAATATTCTAATTTTAAATATATAGATTTTTATGTTATTTATATACAATTTTATATATAACTCGCACTCAATCGCAATGAAAAAAGATGTATATAAAGAATAATATTTTGTAATATAAACGATACGGTGGTTTCATTGATATGACAATGTATTATATATAAATATTAAATTAATCATTAAAAGATTATCGAGATAATTGATTAAGAATGATAAAAATCAGATTGAAATCTTGAAAATTTGGGGATTTTCTTGTAACTGAAAGGGTCAGAATGTAAATAGATTAAAATTAACCAGGTCCAAGAATCGTCCAAGAAATGTATATATCTTTGCAGGGATAGATTTAACGTCTTATAAAGGGCACAACATATGCCTTGTATTTATTTGTATATTATTTTTTACTATACCATATGATTTATAATCAATCGATTGACTTTAGGAAAAAAATAAATGATGACAAATATAAAGAAAAAAATAAATATGTATTTAAAAAAAATTTCAATATACATATTTACTCTTTGTATATATATGGAATAAAGATATTAATGTCATCGGAAAAATGAGGTTTATCTATATCACTTATAATGGATATATTATATGGTATTAATAGTGCGGTATTTATAAATAAATAAATTTCAAGTCGCTATACAACCAACAATCTGGTTATAGCGTCCAACAACGCAGCCTTCTGTTATTAGTTTCTTAATTTGTGGCTTTTACGGGGTCGATAATTAGCCGTACGACCATAACCGCAAGGGGAAACGGTATTTATAATAATATTAATTTGCCCTCACAATTATAGAAATTTAGTTTATTTAGAAAAAACCATTCTGTCTGTTGTCTATTATTTTAGAATAATTTTGATAAAATGCATTTATATATTTATTTTATAAGATTATCTATATAATTCAATATTCAAATAATATAATTGTTATTCAAAATTAAACAATTAATTTACGTAAATAAATTACATATATAAATAATTATAAATGTGTAGAGTTATTTTAATTAATTATAAATTATATAAATTTTCTTTCATAATATAAATATTTATAATTTTTAAGATTATTTCTGTATATAAATATATAAAAGTGAAGTGGAAATATTTTTTGGTTTTATCTAAAAAAATTTTTTTTTTTTTGGAATTAAAGTCTCAAAATATGTTCACATAATGCGCGTCCGTCTTGTAAATATATATATACAATTAAATAATTTATTTAAAGTATATTTTTTCTTTGTTTTTAAAACTATTATTGGGACCTTGCATTAAAAATGTCGATTTAGATATAACAAATGGCGTAACTAGCGTTGTGTGCATCGGAGCACATAATAACATATTCTTTTTATTTTTGTCTGTCATTACTCTATAAATTTCAGTATATGTCATTTCATTGAAGTGTAAACAACAAAGCTTTTCAACATTGCTTCGAATGTGTCGAAACACATGCCTGAAACAGTTGTTTTGCGTGGAAGTTTAATAATTTTCTTTAATGTTAAGAACACTGCTGCTGATAGTTATCGATTGTTGGTAGAGAAGCTTACGGTGAACATGCTCCAACTCAAAAAACTTGTGAACGATGGTTTGTACGCTTCCGAAATGGTGATTTTGACTTGGAAGATAAAGAACCGCCAGGTCAGCCAAAAAAAAATGTGAAGACGAATTAATTGCAGGCATTGTTGGATGAAAATTCGTGTCGAACACGCAACAAGAGCTTGCATTAGAGTTGAATGTAGATGCCTCTACGATTTCTAGACGTTTGCATTTAATGAGAAAGATCAGAAAGCTAGGAAAATAGGTCCCACATCCACTGAATAAAAATCAACTAAAAGCACGAATCGATGCATGGCCATCAACATCTTGCCAAGCACAAAAAACATAGTTTTTTGAGTCGAATTGTCACTGGCGATAAAAAGTGGGTGTATTACGACAATCCCAAACGTAAAGCATCTTATGTTGATCCCGGCCAACCATCAACTTCACAATCAAAACGCGATATTCATTGCCAGAAGCTCATGCTGTGCATTTGGTGGGATCAGAAGGGTGTCGTATATTATTAGCTGAAAAAAAACCGAATGAAACGGTTATATCTGATCGCTACCGATGACAACAGGCAAAGAAATTGAACGAAAAACGGCCATTGATAGCTCCACAAACACCACAAAGTTTTAATGCACGATGACAATGCCAGACCACATCGTACAAACATCATTAAAGAAAAAATAAAGAGAGTCGGTTGGGATCATCTTGATCACCCCCCGTACTCTCCAGATACCTTGCTCCTTTCGATTACTATATTTGTTCAGATCAATGCAGGTCAGCCTGACATAGATATGTACGCTTTCGAAATGCTGAAGAAGTGCGAAAATGGGTCGATAAATGGATTGGGACAAAAGATGAACCTTGTTCTTCAAACAAGGAATCAACAAACTTCTTAAAAGATGCTACGAATAAGTCATAGCTAACGATGGGCAATATATTGGTTAATGTGTACTCAATCATTTTGTTATACAAATAAATGTCATTTTCAAGCCAAAAAAAAAATCGACATTTTTAATGCAGGGTCCCAATATATACATAAAAACAAAAATTTAATAAATATTTTGTATAAGATTAAATAATAATATTCAATATATATTAAACGCGTCATATAAATTTTATAATCGATGCATTTATTATTAATTCAAAATATATACAATATAATTAGACTTTAAAATGTACATTTATACAAGACGTTTTTGTTTTTTTTTATTTTGTATACGTACTTTATACGTTCATCAGTCGAATTATATTATTAAATTTTATTATTCATTAAATATAATTCACCAAGAGTTTTCTTTTTTAATTTTCCTTTTAATATAATAATTCTATTTTTACTTTATATATATATTTAACGACTATGCAGTAAAAAAAAATCGTTTGTATTTAGTTTTGTTTTGATTACGTATTTTTATTTTTTTTTTTTTTTGGTTTTGGTTGACCTAATTCTATAATACATTTTTTTTTTGTTTTTAGTTTATAAACTATACTATATATTATATATGAATTGCAATCTTTTATTACTATATTTACTATATATTATATAATATATGGTGTGGTGCGGGAGAACGCATTTTTAAAGATTTATTTTGGATTTTTTCACAATTTTTTTATTGGTATATTTTGTATAAAATCTTTTGTTGAAATTGAGAAGAATCGGACATTCTTGTTCAACAATAATGGACTAAAAAAAAAATAAATAAATTTTTCGCTATACAACCAACAATCTGCGGTATTAGCGTCCGTAACAACAGCCGCAGCCTTCTGTTTTTAGTTTCTTAATTTATGTCTTTTACGACGATGTCGGTAATTAGCCGACAGTACGACCAACCGCAAGCGGAAAATACAATTCTGTGTTAAAATTCAGATTCGAAAAATAACCGCCGAAAACACACAAAACACATATTTTATGCATTCAGTAGGATTGGAACCCACAACCCCAAATTTTCGTGAAAAATTTTTATAGGTTAGCATTTTTAACATTTACACCACAGAGTTATAAGGACTATATATATTTTAAATTGATAAAATTTTGACCTATATATATGCAGATATATAAAAAAAAAATCATTATTAATAATAATAAGATCATTTCAAATAAAAACATTCCAAAAAAAGCAAGCTCCGGGAAAACGGATTGTCAGTCGCCGGCCTGGCTTTCTTTCCACCCTTTCCTCTTAAAGTACTTTATCTATAATATCAACACAAGCATTTTTTTATTTGTTAGCTGCGGTTAAATTCGAAGATGAGGATATATGTCGAACTATCCCGGCTAATATTTCTCTTATAAAAAAATTTCCGATTTATATACATTTTTCTTTATTGTATTCTTGGATATCTCAATTAGTTTTGAAGATATTGCCTTGAATTTTGGATATAGAATTTGAATATCAAATGGAAAAAAATTACATTATTGAACATTTTTTCCTGATCCCATCCCATCCCAACACTTATTTCTGTACAAAAATTCAAGGAATTATTATTAGAGATATCTTTTTTCTAATATACCAATTTCTGCTTTTTCTAACAAATTTACTTTAAATTTCTAATATAAGCACAAATGTTTGATGAACAATAAAATTTTATGAGGAGTTCAATGGATTTCGCGGTGATAAATTTAACCCTCGTTTCCGCATCCACTATTTGATCATACACACACACACACATATATACTTTCTGTTCTAGGCAAAATTGGTAATCCCAGTGCATTTTATAACTAATATATTATATATGACATTCCCATTGTGTTTTTTTTTTCGCACATTTGAATTGTTGCGAGAAAAGTTCGTATTAATATATATAAATAATAAATAACATAACAAGCAAAAAAAAAAAATCAAATTTTTAAATATTGATATATAAATAATAATGACCGTTGAATAGTGATTGAATAATGATCCAACAAACTTACCGTTGTTTACTATTAAAATGTAAATAAACAATAAATAATCCAAGACATATTGTAATAAATAATGCCGCTAATATATTAAAAAATTCTAAATTACAATAATCGGTGTAATTTTCAATTGTTGAATCACAAACTGTACCGAACATTTTTTCTATCTATTTATCTATTTATGTATATAGCATCAAAAATTTATCATCGATATCTATAAATAAATATAATCAATCACAATCGCAATCAATCAATCAATCAAGATGAATGCAAAAAGAAAAACCACTAAAAAAATTTATTCATTTATATATGTTATATATAATTATAATAATTTTATTAAAATTATTGCATGAAAACTTTGAATATTTATCTTATTAGTTTTTGGGATGTGTGTTAATTATTTTTTCTTTATCCAAAATATGAAAAGCAGATAATAAACAAAAGAAAATTTATTTCAATTTTTTTTTTAACATAATTTTCTTAATTTTTTCGTTTATTCAATTGTATGTAATTTTTCCGAATTATTATGCCGATATTTCCAACACTCGCGGTTTCTTTTTAAACAATCTATAATTTATATATATATATTATTGTGCTCCAAATAAAAAAAATAAAAATATAAACATACACATATATACGAGTAAATTTTAATAAACGATGAAAAAAACAAATGTATAAATCTCATTATAAATAAAAAACTTCTTTTTTTTCTTTATACATATAAATATTTTTTTTTAATAATACACATTTTCCATTTTCAATTTTCTCTGTTTATATCGTTGGGTTTTTTTTTTCTGTATTTTATAATATGTTTGAATATCGCACTAATAAATATATGGTTTTATTATATTAAGAAAAAAAAAAAAACCAGAGAAAATTCTTGTATAAACTTTTTTTTTTTGTTAAAAACCAAAAAATTTGTTTGTTCATTTGGATATTATAATTACTATATATAAAAGCAAAAATAAAAAGAAATAATTTAATTAATTTTATTTATTATTGTTTTTTTTTTGCTAATGAATATACAAAAATTTTGAATTTATTATAAACACAATTTTTTTGAAGCTGAAATGTACATATGCAAAACACAGCACAGTTTAACAAAAAAAAAAAAAAAAAACACTTCGTTAAATGAATTTAAAAAATAATCGGTAATAATAAAAAAAAAATAAAAATAAAACGTTGAAATTATACTGTGAGGGGTCTGCTGCGTCTATATAAATATATTACTATTCTGTACTGTTTATACAGTTTTTTTCTTTTTGCTATATCCCATTTCGTATATTACATATTCAATTTGCACGCACTAAATATTATTATTATGATTAAAGTATATGTTAAATTAAATTTCATGTTATAATAATCGGTGGTATAAATAAATTTTTTTAAATAAAATATTCTGTATATATAGATTATAGATATGTATATAAAAAAAAAACACACATATCCTGCTAAAACACTAACTAACTATATGTGATCTTTGATTAACTTTTTTGATTTTATAATTACACTTTTCTTTTTTTTTTTTATTCTATATTGAAAATTATCTGAATTTTATGTATTATATTATATGAAGAAAAATAAAACACACCCCCATACGGAACATTTGGTTCTAAAAAAAAAAAACAAATTCAATTAAACATTTTCCAAAATTAAAAAACCCGTCCAAATTTTCAAAAAAAACCAATGAAAAAAAAAAAAACAAAACAAAATAATTAAAATATTCTATTCTAAAACAAACAAAAATAAAAAATCTATTTCATCAATACACAACGCGCGCACCGATTACCGATGATACAACTACGATATTAAATATACTAGACTAGATTATTCAATGATGTTATTGCTAGCGATTGTTTAAAACTGATCGTTCGTATACCGTTTTTTTAAAAATTAAACTGAAACTATATTGTATATGAAAATTTAAAGTATATTGGTGTGCGGATAAACACGATGAGAAACTCACAATTTTTAAATTAATTAAATATTTTCATTTCATTTCATTCGTTCATCTCCTCATAAAAACACACCAAAAACAACGTTTTGATTATTTCAGTTTATATATATCTATTATATATTTGATATGACCAATATATGTGAGGTAAATTGAATATATATACTATCATATACAAAGGTATATAATATGCATTGCATCCATATAATAGATATAGATATTCAAATAATATATATTCAAATTCATATATAATTTTGTTTAAAGTTTGCATATACATAATTTATTTAATTTTCATTTTCGTTTTCAATTTTTTTCCATATGTTTGTTTATCGTATTATATATACAATGTATATATAATTATTAAATAACTATATATATAAATATTCGTGATGTATCACAGCAGCTTTTACAAAATATATATATATATACAATTTTCCAATCAAAATATATGTATTTTCCTCATATTATATGTAAATTATATTTCTATATATTGGGACCCTGCATTAATAATGACGATTTTGACATTTATTTGAAAATGGCGAAAATGGCATTTATTTGTATAACAAAGTAATTGAGTACATTAACCAATATATTGCCCATCGTTAGCTATGACTTATTCCTCCCATCTTTTAAGAAGTTTGTTGATTCCTCGTTTGAAGAACTCCTTATCTTTTGTCCCAATCCATTCATCGACCTATTTTCGCACTTCTTCAGCATTTCGAAAGCGTACATATCTATGTCAGGCTGACCTGCATTGATCTGAACAAATATGGTAATCAGAAGGGGCAAGGTCTGGAAAGTCGTCGGGGGCGATCAAGATGATCCCAACCGAGCCTCTTTATTTTTTCTTTAATGATGTTTGCACGATGTGGTCTGGCGTTGTCATCATGAAAAAAAACTTTGTGGTGTTTTCGTGCTATCAATGGCCGTTTTTCGTTCAATTTCTTTGCCAAATCGCCCACCATGTCGTCGGTAGCGATCAGATGTAACCGTTTCATTCGGTTTTAACAGCTCATAATACATGACACCCTTCTGATCCCTGATGGGAACCATCAACTGATGGTTGGCCGGGATCAACATATGCTGCTTTACGTTTAGGGTTGTCGTAATACACCCACTTTTCATCGCCAGTGAGAATTCGACTCAAAAAACTATGTTGTGTTGTGCTTGGTAAGATGTTTATGGCATGCATCGATTCGTGCTTTGAGTTGATTTTCATTCAGTTGATGTGGGACCCATTTTCCTAGCTTTCTGATCTTTTCCATTGAATGCAAACGTCTGGAAACGGTAGAGGCATCTATTCAACTCTAATGCAAGCTCTTGTTGCGCGTTTGACACCAATTTTCATCCAACAATGCCTGCAATTCTTCGTCATCAAATGTTTTTGGCTGACCTGGCCGTTCTTTGTCTTCCACTTCAAAATCACCACTTATGAAGCGTACAAATCATCGTTCACAAGTTTTTTGAGTTGGAGCATGTTCACCGTAAGCTTCTATATCAACAATCGATAACTATCAGCAGCGGTTTTCTTTAAATTAAAGAAAGTTATTAAACTTCAACGCAAAACAACTTTTTCAGGCATGTGTTTCGACATATTCGAAGCAATGTTGAAAAGTTTTGTTGTTTACACTTCAATGAAATGACATATACTAAAATTTATAGAGTAATGACAGACAAAAAAAAAAGAATATGTTATGTGCTACGATGCACACAACGCTAGTTACGCCATATATTATCTAAATCGACATTATCAATACAAAGTCCCAATATATATATATATTATATGTATTATGTAAACAGTGTATAGAATTTTAAACAAGATTTAACACAGCGCGGTTGTATAAAAGAAATAAATATAGTATATTTTATGAATATTTATACTTGAGCATATTTATAGTTTAAGAAATACCTATAAGAAATGACTGTGATAGGACAATATTGAATTAATTTGTTTAATCCCTTGAAGACAATTTACCAATTTCCATTTTAAAATTGTTCTTATAGTATATTTCATCAAACCATATATTAATTGTTGATATATCATATGGGGTGAAAAGGTTTAAAAATAAGGTATATATTCAACTAAATCGCAACGAAAATTCTGTATAAATATATTTATTTATTCCATGTTTGTATTATATAGCATATTTTTAAATGGTCCTTGCAATTTGCAATTTGATTTCTCTCGATGTGTAAAGATTTATTTAGAGTCAAATGAAGACATATATTTCATAAATCGATTGGGATATAACATATAAATTGGCGTATACATTTATATAAAAGTAAAAGATTACTTTTTTTTGTTGAATTTTAACCATTTCAATTCTATATTTTGATTTAAAGCGACTTAATTCAGCCAAAAACAAAATAATAAAGTAATCAAATCCCAAATTTACTTCCCCATAAACCACTTTTCTTTCACCATATATATACGCAATTATACGGCAATATTTTTCTACCTTCTGCTTATCGTGATCTAATAAATTCTCTATTCTCTATTTAATTCAACTTTTTTTTATGGTCTTATATGGGGTCGTATGGGGTCGGATGATGGTTTTTGGGGCGGTAAGGGCGAGTATTGTAAGGAGTATTTAACAATTAAATTTATTGCAAATACTTTAACTATCACACAAATTACTTACATATCTAATCAATATAAGCAGATTGTTCAAACAATATATAGGTTTGTATATATGTAAGTCTTCAAGTCGCTGCTCAGGAACCGGCACCTGGCCAATTGAATTTTGATTAATATGGTGGAATGGACATATAACTTCCTCAGACATTGGAGAAATAATTTTCCAATGCAGTCTCGAGTTTTATACCTGCAATTTAATAGAATATTCACATTGAATGTGTTCCTTTTACATTGAATGTGAATGTGCTGAAAAAAAATATTGTTAAATTATCAATTAAAAAACAAAAAACCCCCAAATAAAAAAGGTATTTTCTTATTTTACATGCGCTCTTATTTATATATCAATAATTTTAAGCCAATAATTACACAACATTCCTTAATTTAATTTAATTTAAATTTTATATTTTTTTCTGCCATATTAATTATATATACAATTATAATTATTTAAATATATACAAAAATATCTGACAAAATATAAAAACGAATATAAATCTATTCTATATATTATATATACATACAATACTATAAAAAGAAAAATTTAAAAACAAATTCTCTGCTATTTTTAAATTTTTCATATATAAAAATATAAATACCAAAAAAAAAATAATGATTTAAAAAATAATTTTACCCAATAAAACAAAAATTAATGTACAGTAATGTGATCTATAAAAGGTCCACCCGCACCGAGTCGCAAGTATGATTCTATCTATACCATATATTTATATGATGAATTAATTCTAAAAGGAATTCAATTATTTATAGAGAGGTACTCACGGAAAGAAAAACCCCCCAACAAAAAAGAATAGAAAAGAAAAAATGAAATGATTATAAAGAAAAAAAAAATCATTATTCAATTTTTCTTGATACATTTTACCAAAACAATATCGCAATAATAGAATTTCAGCTTTATTTTTTTGGACTTCCTTGATCTCTGAAATTATAATTTTTAATAAAATTATCCTAAAATTCTATCTATAATTAGTAAATTATTATTATTATTATAATTATATTTCTAATTGCATTACCTAATGAATATCCAACTAATTTTTTGTCTATATAATGAAGAATATATTTAATATTTTTTTTACGACAGACGAGATTCAAAACAGATGAGATTCATCAATATATATATATGTAGTATATGATACCTATATGCGTATATAGTTTTTATAAACATTTAGAAATCTTATTGTATACAATACATAACAAAATATGTATATAAAGGGTGATTTTTTAAAAGCAATAGGAAAGTTTTTCAAAAAAAAAAAAACACATAAAATTCAGAAAAATGCAGGTAATATTTATTTGAATCGATAGTACACGGTCCATATAATTTATAATGTTTGAAGATTATTTCATGCAAATGTTGACTTTGACTGCGCCTCACATGATTCATCCACCTAGTCCAATTTTGGCATACTCTTTCCAAGATTTCAGCCGGTATCTCACGAATAAATGCTTCAATGCATTTGTCTTCCAATGCGTCAATTGAAGCGGGCTTGTCTGTATAGACATGAGCTTTAACATAGCCCCACAAAAAATAGTCTAAGGGCGTTAAATCGCACGATCTAGGCGGCCAATTGACCGGTCCCGAACGTGAAATAAAATGTTTACCGAACTCGCCTCTCAATAAGTCAATTGTTGCGCGTGCTGTGTGGCATGTGGCACCGTCTTGTTGAAACCACATGTCATGCAAGTCAAGCTCTTGCATTTTGGGCAATTGGATATCATCTTACGGTAGCGCTCACCATTCACGCAGTTACGTTACGATTCGCATCATCTTTGAAGAAGTACGCGGTCCGCAATGATGCCACCAGCCCATAAACCGCACCAAACTGTGACTTTTTCTGGATGCATTGGTAGCTGTTGCAATGCTTCTGGCTTCTGATATTCACTCCAAAATCGACAATTCTGCTTATTTACGTACCCATATTGAGCCAAAAATGAGCTTCGTCGCTGAACACAATTTCGTCGCGATGAACTTTCTTAACAGAGCACGCATTTTTGATGATAATAAAATTCAATAATTTGCAAGCGTTGTTCGTTCGAGCAAGACGATTCATGGTTAAATTATAGACTAAACTGAAGATGTTTGACAGTGAAACAAAACACGAAACGTGCGTCAGCTGTTCAAACCATAGTGTTGCCAAAAAGATAATAGCTAAAAATCACCCTTTAGAACTGTGTCGGACATATAACTTCTGCTTTGTAAAAAATAATAAAGTATCTTAAAATAAATTCTGTTAATTATATAAAATAATCATATATAATAATTGAATAGATGCAAAAATGTTAATCGCGCGTTTATTATTTGATTATCGCACATATATATTAATGGTTTTTCTATTTCATACCATTTCCTTGAACTAAATCAGATTTTATCTTTATTTTTTTTTTTTTGTTATATTTTCTATATAATAGCTCTCGAAGACGGCGATTTAATTTCCTAAAAATTGAAATTGAAATTTTCCTTCGGGTTTTTTTTTTTTTTGTTTGGATTGTTATGAAATTGTAAAATTATATATTTATTATATTATAAACAAATAATTTCCATATGTTAATTTTTTCCATTATTATTATTATTAAATCTTTTAAATGTGATAAAAATATTCAAGTAAATTTAACAATTAAAAAAAAATAAAAAACTTTTAATTTTTGTTATATTTTTAAATATTAAATTTATATAATTAATATATGACTTTTTGTTGATGTCGAAAGGTTTTTAATGGGTTTTTCACATTTGAATTTTATATACTACTCTAACCACTATTAAATCGGACACCTGCTATTTTATTCGTATGCTCGACTTTGACATGCCGCGAAAGGACTTTAAACAATAATTTTTTAATCCTTCCAATTTTATTTCATATAAAATGATGATTTTAGTTAAATAATTGCGCAGACAGAAGTAAAAAATCTTTTAAATTCCATTAGTTATGGAATTTAATTCAAAATGATTCAATTTCACAAAAAAAAAATTTGACCATTATAATATCGGACACTTATATTATACGCCACTATAATCTCCCTTGTAACGCCTCCTTTGGCCTTTATAATGTCATCCATTCTCTTAGACGTTGTATTTATTAAATTTTTGCATTCATCCGGTGTTTTTGTATTCCTCATTTCAATGATTTTTCCTTGGAATTCTTCGATCCTTCAATTGTCACTTTCATATCATCTATTTACTTTGTTTTATTAATGCCCACCACGATTCTATTGAACTTAAATCAGGACTTGAAGATGTTCATTTCTAAAAGTGGATTTCTAAACCCATTTCTTTAACTTCCAACCAGTTCTTAGTTGCTTTAGCGGTTTGTGGTAGACCAACATCTTATTGAAATGTATATTCGCCGTTTTAATATAATTTAATAGTCGATCGCAAAAGGTAGTCATATTTAATATATGAATGTGTTTTTGGGAGTTAACCGTACACTAAATGGAATGGAAATTAATAAAATTAAGTAAGTAAATTAAAACAAAGAAGCGACTCCCTTTGAAATGTAAATTATAATAACGGGCTGAAAATTTCACAGTGTGTTTTAAACAATCACGATGGAATGCTTCATTTTGTGTGTGAATTACTCGATTATCGGAATCACCAACAATAACAAATTTACATTCATCATCAAAATATAATGCTATCCCATTGCCGCAGAACTCAAAATTGTTTATTGTTTTGTTTTTTTGCAAAACAATTGAAAGGGGCTTTGATTTGTGATAAAATATTAATAAGGATTATTATTAGGAAAAAAATATTGTTTAATAAAATATGTCTGTATTTTTATCTTATATTCATATAGTTCCGTTTATGAATCCATTACCTTGTCCACTTTCGTGCGACCACTTTTTGGATTGTTGTTGACCATTTTAGACTTATATCACTCATAACAGTTCTCCTTTTTTTCACAGTTGCGTTTATCACGATCAGTAACATTAAATTTTACACCACTTTATGTGACTGGAATGAACCGGATAACCATATTTTATTTAAATATCTGATACGGTAGACTTACAATTAGTTACATTAAGTTCTTTAGGAATATTTGGTATTATTCTTATTGATAATAAGATTAACAGTCGCGATTTAAGTCCAATAGAATCGTGGTGGGCATTAATAAAACAAAGTAAATAGATGATATGAAAGTTACAATTGAAGGGGTGAAGAATTCCAAGGAAAAATCATTGAAATGAGGAATACAAAAACACCGGATGAATACAAAAATTTAATAAATACAACGTCTAAGAGAATGGATGACATTATAAAGGCCAAAGGAGGCGTTACAAAGGAGATTATAGTGGCGTATAATATAAGTGTCCGATATTATAATGGTCAAATTTTTTTTTTGTGAAATTGAATCATTTTGAATTAAATTCCATAACTAATTGAATTTAAAAGATTTTTTACTTCTGTCTGCGCAATTATTTAACTAAAACCATCATTTTATGAAATAAAATTGGAAGGATTAAAAAATTATTGTTTAAAGTCCTTTCGCGGCATCTCAAAGTCGAGCATACGAATAAAATAGCAGGTGTCCGATATTATAGTGGTTAGAGTAGTATATGCATTATTTGTTTCTATGGCGGCTCTTCATTAGTTTTCAATTTTTTTATAAAAATATATCTAACGCAGCATATGAAAAATATCAACGAACAGGTATATATTAATGTTATGAAAAGTTATCTTGGGTTTATTCTATTCATCATAAATATATTGCTTAAAACTATTTTGTAATCAGCAGCGGGAACAAATCCATTTTTATTCAATTATACTTTCACAAACGTTTTAAATGATTTTGTTGTTGAATACATATAGAACATATATGTAAAGAAATATTAAAACCATTTAATTATATAGTCTATATATATATATATATAATATAAACAATTTAAAATTTTTATTTAAACTGTATATAAACAAATATAGATATGAGTTTTATAAATTATATCATGTGTGTGATGTGTGTATTAATTAAAATTATGACTATCGTATACATTTGCTGCACTTTTACTGATCGAAAAACTAATGAAAATTAAATGATATTGCTAAGAAATTCCTTTATGAGAGTTATAACATTAAAAATTATCCACCGATGTCTCATTTGGTCACTTTCTATCACCCGAATTGTTAATAATTTCAAAGATCTGGTTACGTGGCACATCAAATAAGTGTGAGCGTTTTTATACTGTTTATAACATTTTATTTATTTATCTAAAATCATGACTCTCTCCCAAACACCCCCCAAAAACACAAAACTAATTACTACTTTTTCTAATTTTACAATCATTATTTTGTTGTTCTAATAACCGTAATGCTCTTTCGGCATGTATATCTAAAACATTACGAATTGTTTTAGTTACTTTATCTATGTTTATATTTTCCTGTGCTGAAATCGGTATAATTTTATCAAATTGTAAAAATTTTGTTGGTAATAAATCGGCAGAACAATCTTTTGTTGATTCTATATATTTCAAAAAAAAAATGAATGTAATACAAAAAAAAAAAATATGCTATAATTATATACAAATTACCATTTATATTTTTTAATTGATCCATAATTTCTTTAACTTTTGATTCACTTCCATCAATATCCATTTTATTTAATAATAATATTGCAGGTTTCTCAAATAATTTATAATCATACAGTTCCAATTCTTTATTCAATGAACATATTGTTTCTAAACATGTACGATACTTATGCATTTGACTCAATTGAAAACCATAAATGTCGACAACCATCAACAGTAATCGGGTTCGTTCAATATGTTTTAAAAATTTATGACCCATACCGATATTTGCATGAGCTCCCTCAATTAATCCCGGTAAATCGGCAACTGTTATTTGTCGTAAATCCTTATAGCTTATCGTACCCAATTGTGGACGAATTGTTGTAACTGCACAACAAATAACAAAATATAGGGATTAAATGGCGCGGAAATAATAATATAATTAAAATAATAAAATACAAATGATCTCTCATAGATAAACTATAAACTACACTTACACGGATATGAAGCAATTTTTGGTAATGCATTTGATATAGCCTTTAGTAATGAACTTTTACCGGCATTTGGATAACCCACCAGACCAACATCAGCAATTAATTTTAAATCTAATGTAACCGTAAGCGATTGTCCTCGATGGCCAATGAATGAATTACCGGAACAACCACCACCACCACCGCCGGCCGCCAAACACGTATCACCCGGTTGATTTATTTCACCTAAACTTTTTCCCTTATCATTGTATACCGTTATACCGGTGGGTATTTCAACTTTACAATCGGCCCCCGGTCGTCCTAATATTCGTATTTTAGAACTTTCTTCACCATTACCCGCCACAATTTGTTTTCTTGGATACTTTGACATTAACGATTTTAATGTTACCTCATCACTGCCAATAAAATATATACAACCACCTTGTCCACCAACACCACCATATTTTGGTGTTCCATTTCCTATTTGTAAAAAAATTCAAATATTTCATGATTTCGCACGTTTAATAATTGCATATATTAAAACAAAAAAAAAATAGTATAATTACCTCCATGTCCACCTTTTATTGTCAATCTTAATGAATCTATTAATTGTCCACGTAATTTATTTTTAACTTTCTGGATGATTTTGGTATTTGGCAAATAAGTGAAGTAAAATTATTAAAATAAAAATTTCAGTATAACAAATTCAATCAACATTAATAATATTCGTCCATCGAAAAAATTTTACTTACTTTTATAGTATTATTAAAAAGACACAATGTGATATTAACCATTTTTTTGTTTAGATATTGTTGATTGTTTGTTATAAATCTTATAAGGAATAATTGAAAAATCCTTTAAAACATTTTACCAAGACCAGAAGATAGGAAGTTATTTTTTTAATTTAAAATTATAAATAAATAATATTAAAAAGAAAACAAAAAATGTAAACAAAAACATTTGTTGCGGCTCCACAATAATATATATTTTGACATTTTCTTTCAGTGATTGCAAAACCGTTTATGTTAATTT